>CM044955.1:14901048-14979759 GCA_024516035.1 Bactericera cockerelli | reverse complement strand
CATCTAAGGCCAGACTGTGTGACGGAATACACTCATCGTATGCCAAAGAAATTCTCAGTCAGAGATAGTCAAATCGTGAGTGATGAAAGTAAATTGTTGAATAAAATATTCGCTCCAGGGAACAAAGACCCTCGCGAACTAAATCATCCAGATATGCAAGATGCAGGGGCGGAGTCAAAATACTTGGTAAACAGCGTATCATCAGAGATAGAAAGTAAGAAAGATAATGAACCCGATAGCAAGGGTTCAAAAAACCGTCATTTGGACTTTCACGAACACCCCCAAAACAAAGATGACAGCGCTGAAGTTCAGTACACGAATGAGGATGAAGAGATGATGTACGATCCAGACGAAAAATCTGACAATAGTGACAAACAACTGGATCAGCTTTTGAATCGAGTTGACAAAATGGATCCAGATAAAAATCATTTCTCAGGAGATGATGTCAGCAATCAAGCAAGAATGATTGCCAGTGTTTCCAAACAAAGGAAATCAAAAAAGAAAAGAAAAAAGGAAAGTCTGCCTTACTACACTAGTGCGGAATGGGAAGAGAAACGTCACAACCGAGGCAGACGAAGGAGATCATTGAGGCAAAATTTGACAGTCCACACCAAAGAAAGAGAAAAGATACGGGAAACTACGGAGAGAAAGAAAACCAATAGTGAAGAGGTACGTTATGACGAAATGAACGAGATGTATCACAATCCTAAGATCATCGAAGAAGACTTGAAAGACTACAGCACGCTATACCGCAAGGATCTTTCATTTGAGAACAGTGGCGAAAAGCGATACTATCAACGATTCAACAGGTTCATGAGACGCCATGGAGAAGATGATTTCAAGAATGAGGGAAAGAGGAACGACAGGAAGAGAAGATCTTTGACAAAAGCAAAGCGAGATATCATGGGAATGTTACAAAAAACCACTATTAGAAAAGAGAGTCAATCAAGTGGTCAAGATTCCAGCGACAGCATACCAGAAGACTTTAGAAGAAACGCTGACTTCAACAAAATGAATGAAATCATAGATCAAAATTTTCGAGTGGTTTCGGCCACAACAAAAAAGCTAACGTTCACACTGAGGCGTACAACAGAGGCAACAACAGTCACCTCAACACCCACACCTGATCTCCTAGCTATGTTCTACAAAGCCTTCTCTCACATATCACCGACCACAGGTTCTACTGACATTTCGAGTTATTTCAGGGATGGCGATATTCAAGGTGAAAAGTAACAACATAAATATTGAAAATTTAGAATTTGGAGTTGAAAGTTTCAGACTCGTTTCTTGTTAGTTAAAGAAAAGAATATAAAGGGAACGATATCAGCTACTGATATTAATTGATTGTTTTTATTAAATCTACAAAAAAATCTTCCAGATGACAAAAAGAGATATGGATACTAACGAGGTGAAGGTTAAGAGATAGCGGGATTATCTAATGACAGCATAGTAATATTATTGTGAAACAAACTTCATAGTTATTTAAATAAAAAAAATATTTATGCTAAGAAGTAATGATTTTTTTAACTTATTTTTGGTTCTCGGAAGAATTATACTTATCTACCGGTATCAGGCCCTCCATGAAACATGCATTATAGTAAAAAGAAACATTAAAAAAATGGCTAGTTGCTTTATGCTTCATAAGTATAGTATAGATTAATACGTGTAAGTATAGATATGTACCATTTTACAAAGCTGACCACTGACCATATAATAATAAAAATCTGAGTGTTAAAAGGTAGAAAATGCTTTTGGCATTCACCTTAACTAGGGGTAATTTTTCACTATAGATTATTATTACTAAAGCCAGGGAGATTAATAATACAGAAATACAAGTGAAATAGAAATAAAGATACACATAAAAAATCCCTCAGGCAATTTCCCGGCTAGCAACGCGTCGGACATTGATCACAGCTACTACGACGTTCTGCAGGAGCGGATTCGGAATCTGAAGAAGGGAGGGGACGGCCGCCTTAAGAGGGGCCAAACGATCAAGCGCTCCCGGCCTCGGGGCCCCGACAGCTTTCCCGTGCCTGACGAGTACCTGGCCAAACACGGCCACCGCGTCAACTCGGCCGGGAAAGTGGTTAACATCACCACCCGGAGAACCACCGAGAGGCCCCATCACAAATATGATGAGGTAGAAATTTTTTGTTCGGTGTATTTTATTTAGCAGCTTTTAGACAGGTTAAACCTCAACCGTGAAGAAGAGGTTGAACAATGCCGTTTTCAAGTGTGTTTGGGAAAAGGCAAAGTTAAAGAAGAAAAAGATTTAGCCATGAAAAGTATTTAAGGGTTTTAAATTGTCTTGAAAATATTCCAGAAGCAAAAGAGTATGAATGCTTCTGGAATATAATACATATAAAAATATTTAACAACCGCACACCCAATGATATGTTGCCTATTTGCACGGTATACTGAACACAATCTTTTTTGTTACTACATATTATTAAGGATGTTGTTTTAGACTGTTTTTTTTTTTTTTTTTTTTTTTTTTTTTTTTTTTTTCTTGCTACATAATACTGGTATTGAGGTGATTGTCTCAAATACAGACTGATCGATGAAAATATATTCCATTCCGAAAAAATGTGATTGAAAAATCCATAGAAAAAGCCAAACATACAACTGCAAATTTTTCGGCATATTCAAATGATTTCCTTTCTTTTTCTTTTCAGGCAATCGCTATTATGAAAAAGAAACGGGACATGCGAAGGAACCAATTCGTCAAGCGATACAAAGATCCAAACGTTTTCTACGAAGATACGGACGAATGGCTGGCGGGCCATACACGACGTACTCCCGCTATACTGACCCGGGGATACTATGAGGTCACTAAAAGTCACCGTACTGAACCGCTCATCATTCAAGATATTGATAAAGCGTTCGACACGACGAATGACCAAAATTCGCTAAAAGACAAACTGGTCGATGCAACCGACAGCACAACAATGCGAGCGGAATTCGCTGTGTCAAAATCCAGTACACGAAGACGAAACATTGAGAAGTTTGAACGAGATCTGAATGTGTACACATATGAGTTCATTGGTCAACCCGTGACAAAACGAATGGGGGAATCTAACACAATTGTACCCAGATATAGACGAAATGTCTTGGACAAGTCAGTTGTTCGTTCGGTGGATACAAACAAGTATAATAATCGTGAGTGTAACATATCTGGCCACAGATATAGACGAAACATCATGGACAAGTCTATTGTTGACTTTGTGTGTAAATCTATACACGCGACTAATAATCCTGTTTATCATCTCCACAAGTGTAGAGGGAGACGAAACATTGAGACCCAACCGGTTATTAAATCGGTCAATAGATTAAAACAAGATGGAGTCATTTGTGGATCAACCCCACCCTCAAGAAATCGAATGGCTATCGACCAAACATTGGCTACTCGCAGATATTTCCATCGTGTTGAAGAGGCGGGCCACGATACGGACGAATCGCAAGATGGTCAAGACTACAGTCAGAGTATTCAGGAGTCACAGTTGAACCATATGGAGGCACTCCTCCACAAGTACAATATGAAGCAGGGGAACAAAGAGGCGACCCCGGAGATACGCGTCTGTCAGAACATCAGCTCACCTGACCCGAGTAAGTGGAAGTTGAAGGGCGACATTAATAGACAGAAGCGAGATCACAAGTTAGAGTCAGAACTTACATTTCCTCGTTTGAAACAATACGCAATATCTAGATCCAAGACCACAAAGATATTACAAAATATCAATTAATTTTCCGTAAAGCTCGGTTGTATGATTGTGTATGGAGAAAATTAATCACAGGTTTACGGACAACCCTATACAACCGAAAAACCAATAATGATTTTGGATTACGACAAAAAACGAAGTTATTCAGTGATCTTTTGAAAGATCTTCTATTTGAGACTAGCATCTCGACATTTAGGGCCGAGTGATAAAACAGGATTAGATTTACTTTAAGTGGACATTATCTCTCGGACTTTAGTGCGCTGTGATTGATTGAAAACTACGACTTGAAGGCGTGTCCGGCTTAGCTTAACTTTAATCCTGTTTCATAATGTGGCCCTTAATATTAATTTTGTATTCCAATACTAATTATAAGAAGATACACAAACAATTCCCATCATGGTATTTAGCCCTAAACTATCACATTTTCTCTATATTTTCAGATAAAATCTTCAGGTCCTTCACTCATGTTTACGACCCGAACGCAAAGCCAAACGTTACCGCGTCGTTAGATCCGGCATTCCTCGGCAAGTGGGAAGCTCTTCGCAACTCAACTATGGATATGAACAAGCTGAAGATTAACCTCATGTACGATGACGATCTACCAAAGGACCAGAAGACCAAAAAGGAGAAAATGCAGGAGATACAGAAAGAGCGGGAGAAAAAGAAACGCGAGAATGCAAAGAAGAACACGGTGAAGATCATGTTGAAGAAGTACACGCCTGTGACTGCAAAGAACATGAACAGAAACAAAAACGAGAATAACTACACAGAAGTTACTGGAAAGAGTAGTACCAATGAAGGAGATAAGGATGACATATTGATTGATGTTAAAACAAAGGAAACAGCTCGTCGTGTGAAAAGGTGAAAACTTAATAAGAAATAGGTGTATTAAAAACATCAATTTTTTAGTAAGAATTGTTTAAAGTTTGAATTTAAAAATGGAATCAAACTGTGTAACCTAACTTGAAAACTGTGATGTATGTGGAAATTCCACATCGTTGGCATTTTGATCATTAAAAAGAAATTTCAGATGTCTTCAGAGTTAAAAATCACAGGAAAAGAGCTCACTTCAAGCTAGATGACGTTATATAATTTCTGAATCTTACGAAAATCAAAAGTCTCCAAGGAAAAAAATCTCCTTTTAGACACACAAAACATTCTACTGTATAAAATTATACAAAAAAAGCTCGAGTTTACTTTAATAACTATACATATATGTAAAGAAATACATATATATTTCCAACTCAATAAAGTACCGCTTTCCAATGATTAACACAAACATGATAACTTAACTCTTACTTGTAATCCCATTGATTTCAGGTCAGTCACCACCGAGATATACCATCACTTTCCCACTCATGAGTACCGCTTTCCATTTGGAATGAAGGCAGCACCTAGAATATCATCACCTCCACCAACAACGGAAATCCAAGCTTCAGCTTCTGAGGAGGAACTTTTCGCTTCCTTTATCATGACAGACGTCCCTCTAGACGACCCTGAACAGACTGTCGAAATTACCACAGAGCATGAGATGTTTTTCAATTATGCCAGGAATAATGAAAAACGAGAAAGTCTTTTAATATCGGAAATACTGCCAACAACTCATTTTGAGAACGGTCGTTTAAAATCTTCACAACATCATCGGTTCCAAGCTTTATCTCCAGCAAGTGTTGACGAACACCAAAAACATCTATCTCATTTTAAATCATCTTTATTAAACAATAGAGATGACTCTTCGAGATCAAAAGAACAACAAACACCTCCATCAATAACATTTAAAAGCGAATTCCATCAATTTCAGCATTTCAAGACAAGAATTTTTTCAGAAGATCAAAATATCAATCCAACACGTCATCAATTCCACACAATAGATACTGAACATCAAAAAACAATAGACCATCATCAGCACCAAAACGATCGCATTCCCCTTCATCAATTCCATAACCAGCATTTCAATTCAATTCATCAGGAACAACAGCAAAACCATCACATTCCACTTAATCAATTTCACAGAGCAGACAACCAGCATTTCAATCCAATCCATCAGGAAAGACAGCAAAACCATCACATTCCACTTAATCAATTTCACAGAGCAGACAACCAGCATTTCAATCCAATCCATCAGGAAGAACAGCAAAATCATCACATTCCACTTAATGAATTCCACAGAGCAGACAACCAGCATTTCAATCCAATCCGACAGGAAGAACAGCATAATCATCACATTCCACTTGATCAATTCCATAGAGCAGACAACCAGCATTTTAATGCAACCCATCAGGAGGAACACCAAAACCGTCACATTCCATTTCATCAATTCAACAGAGTAGACTACCAACATTTTAATCCAATGCACCATCAGGAAGAACACCATCATCATCACCACCACCACCATCATCACCATCACCACCATCATATACCAACAATTAATCAATTCTTCAGAGCAATGAACCAACAGCTCAACCCAACAAATTACGCGTTACAAACTCCACACAATCTAACGACACACAACACATCTTTCAAAGCCAATTACAAAGCCCAAATTTTCACAAACACTTTCAATTCATGCACCAGTGCATACTTAAAACAAGCACAGTACACCTTAACACCTTATAGGAAACCTCTAATGCTAAGCTCGAAGCAGACGCAACATTCTATACTGAAAACATCCATCATGCCAGACTTGAATTCCACAACTAACACATCCATCAAGGACTCAAAACAAACACACTTAACAACCTCTAACAAATCTACCGACGACTCTGACCAGAGACTATTCGGGTCCATCAATCTGGACGCGGATTTGAATTCCAACGCCCTCTCACAGCAAATCTCACGGGAGGAAGATCGCGAGCAAATCCGTCTGATCATGGCTCAGCTCAACTTCACGTCAAACCTCCATCTGACAACGAGTGTCGAGGACTATAAGAAGGAGAAGTGGAGGCAGAGGGAATACGAGCGGGCGATACGCAACAAACAGTTGCTGGAAATGCAGTACGGACGTCCCACGACTCGGGAAGACCTGATTCGAGAGAAGAGGAACTTTGAGAGGATGATCATGAGGGATGTGAGGGCGGAGTATAGCCAGCATCCGGAGCGGTTTACCTACTTTGATATACCGGATGATGGGAATGGCGGATGGGGGAAAAGTGCGACTATTGGGGACTTGAGTGACGATGATGATGAGGAAGTGGAGGCACCACAGGAATAGTAAGTTAACGACCTCAGAAGTTTCATCGATAAGGTGATGGTAGACTTGTAATTTGAAGGTCGGTGGTTTAAGTCTAAAGTTAAGCAAATATTTAGTAAAACGAGTTCCAGCAATTGTTATATCGCGAATGTGGTAAACACAAATATGGTACATAAAGAAATAAATGTTATAAATTAGGAAGTTTGTGGAGGAAAAGGAGGATAGTAAGCAATGTGCTAAATGGACTGAAAATTTATTCTCTCTTGGTTTATGTTAATTTTATTGCCAATACTTTCTCTTAATTGTTGCATAATTTTATTTTTTTTACCTGCAATTATTAATACGTAAATCAATAAAGAGGTGATTAAATATCACCAAATCAATGTGCTGAGTGGAATTTCAAAGACTCTTTTCTTTAGCTTTCCAAACTTTATTTTTTTCTATAAATTCATTTTTCATGTGTTTCGAAGTGAATCATATACAAGGTGTTCCATTATAAACGAGACATTCAAATATCTCGAGAACTACTGACGATAGAAAAAAAATCTGTTCAAGATCATTTTCATAACTCTAAAGGGGACATTTATTGTTGACCTCTAGATCACATTTGGAATTTTGAATGGCACCCTCTATATTCTACGCCATTTTTTAAATCTACACAAAATTTTAAGTAATAAAAAAAAATTTTGTATTTTTTTTGTCACACCCCCAGTTTCACACACTTTAGGGAATGCGAATTTTTTTCCATCGTAGACATGAGTGCGGCATATCATATCAGTCTAATTTTAGGTGCTGAACACGATAATAATATTGGTTTTCTATGTTACTTAATTTTTTGATCTCAAGTATAGGGGACCCAAAAAGTTGAGTAAAATGAAAAATGAATATTACTATCGTGTTCAGCACTTAAAATTAGACTGATTTGATATGTCGCACTCATAGTCTAAGATGGAAAAAATCTCACACGCCCTAAAAGGTGTGAAACTGGGTGTGACGAAAATTACAAGTGAGAATTTGTTTGAACCTAAAAATTTATGTAGATTTCAAAAATGTCATAAAAAATATGGGGTGTTACCTAAAATTCTAAAGGTGGCCTTGAAATAACCTTGAAGTGGTCATCCGAGAAACTTTTAGAGGTCACCATGAAATGTCCTCTTTAGAGCTATGAAACTGATCTTGAAAAGATTTTTCCTATCGTCAGTAGTTCTCGAGATATTTGAATGTCTCGTTTATACTGGGACACCCTGTACGTAGTTATATAAACATGAAAACACCCATTCATTAGATGATCGCTACATGAAAATTCTTGGGAGACTGAAATTCTATATCAAGATTTTCAAGAATAATTGTGTCATAGAAAGTATCGGTCGAAATTTCGAAAGGAACTCTTAGGCCCGTATTTTTGAACGTCCCTAAAACTACTTTAGGGACAACCGTCGGGATTTTGAAATTTTTTGGCCAATTAAGTATATAAATTGTGACTTATGAATCTCTCGATTCCACTGAGATCATATCGCCGCTGCAAACACAAACTGTCGTATCTGCAAATTTTGCCATGTTCATTTAAGAAGCGCACATAGTGGTTTGTGCTTGCTGAGAATCTTTGAAACTCACATACGACTAACCTTAAAACTTGAATACTTCGGGAAGGAGTTGAGATACAGATACGACAGTTCGTGACGTGAAAAAGGAAGAATGTGCGCTTCTTAACTAAAAATGGCAAAATTTGCAGATACGACAGTTTGTGTTTGCAGCGGCGATATAATATAGAGGGAACCTTACCTATCTCGAGTTGAACAAATTTATGCGTCTAACTTTGAACAGCTGATGGTCCCTCTTTCAACAAATCCCGGCTTCTGATTGGTTCAATTTATTTGAATTTTTTGTTTAATTCATGTAAAGGCGGACATCTAAACATCTTTAATTTTCACGTCAGATACCAACTCTTATATTACAACATAATAAGTAGAAAATAAGGAAAGTAAAAGAGGAAGCAAAGACAGAAATTACTAATATGTAAGTATGAAAATAGTAAAAATATTATTTCAGAAGAATTAGGTAGTTTAGGTACCCACTCTTTCGCGAGAGAAAAATTACTACAAGTCCGGCATTGATTTTGAAATCAGCTGATGGTCCCTTTTGAACGCAAATCTTGATACATCGGGTTCCCTCTATGTTATTTGACCTCAGTGCTCGATTCCGTTTCCGCACAGGCGCAATATTGGGCCCTATTCAAAAGAAGGAAATGCTTTTTCTTCCGAAATCCAAAGGAGTTGCTTCGATCTACAATAAAAAAGTTTTGAGTACAATAAAGAGTTTTTTCTTTTATCAAATATCAAAAGCTTTTGTTTCTATGGAAGTAAAAGGTATATGTCCATCACAAAGCTAATAGATTGCATGAGTCATGAGTCGCACGTACAAACAGCGGTCGGCAAACTTCAGTTACACTCATGGCCAACTTTATTTTCAAGTACAAACGTCATTATTCCAGAGAAAATTTGTGCTTGACTGAATTAGGTCTTTGTTTTTTGCATATTTACACAGCAAATTAGAAAAATACTTTCTAAAAATTCTTAAAAGCCTTGAATTAAATTTATTTAATCCTTTTTAGGCGTCTTAAACAAGAGTCCCGTGATATTGAGACGGCTTACTCTTATATTTTCTCCGATTTACTAGCCCTCATGTTTGCACAAATCAGCGATAAGTTTTAAAAAGATAAAAACAGCACAAACTACATCCACAACACTGGTAAAATTAAAATGACCACTGGTAAAATTAGAATGACCAAGATCATCAGGGAGCGATTCCAAACCAAATTCAATGGGAAAGACCTGTGGGATATTTTATTGGAAAAAATTCCTGCCCCGCTGGGAATCGAACCCAGGTCACCATGCGTACAATGCCTAGCGTGCTAACTCACTCTGCCACGGTGACTACTGATATGACCATGCAGTTGAAAGCGATGTTAAATTTTTGTTTAAAAAAACGCTTGCATACGAGTCTGCAACCATTGGGACATTTTCATCTTTACTATTCAAGGTCCAAAACCCAACTGACCAAATTTCGTATTGTGCGCATGACACATACCTTCTCTCTTCTCTCCCTCTACAATTCAATACTTCGCCATTGTGCGCATGACACACACTTTCCCTCTTCTCTCCCTTTACAATTCAATATTTCGTTACATAATATCGTTACATAATTTCGTCACATAATTTTGGTTATGTGCCAGAGCAAAGACATGAAAATGTCAAAAATAAAGCTTGCAAACATTTTCTTTGCTCACGAGCAATTACAATTTTTCTATGAAATATGGCCCATTTCGCACAGAGGGTATTTTCACCTCTGTGTGAAAATCATCTGTGTTATTGTTTACATTTTCTAATCTTTTCAAAAATAATTTTTGTCTGGTGATTCTTCTTGTTTAATAGTTTTAAATTTCTTTATCCTTTTTAAGAATTTAAACAAGTTTTTTCCGAGATGGAAGCCAATTTGAAAATAATTATTACTATTCCGATCTCAGCCTTCTCAGCGAAAGAAGTACCTACAGTAAATTTATATCTCACAGGCACGTTGAGTTTGATATCAGTGTCGATGGCACGTTGAATTCACCAGTTTTCGTTCTGTCGATTATGATAAGCAACGTTCAGCGAATTCAGGACTCGGATGGGTGACCATTTAAATTTTGGACAATCTTGATGCTAGCTATTCCCGGTCCAACTCAAACTGTGCTATCTATTGTTCAATAATTGAATTAATTTATTAATAAAGAAAAATGTTAATTCATTGTTTTATCACTATCCAATGTTCTCTTTTCAATGTTCTGCATTTTACTTATTTTCTACACAGGTATCTACCAAATGTACTCATTATTCATGATTTCCCAAGCCCTTCAAAGACTTTTTATGCTCGACGGTGTCAGGAGTCACAGTGTCCGAGTGGTCTAGCGCACCAGACTTACATTGAAGTGAGCTGAGTTTGAATTCCGGAGGAATTCAAACTTTTTTATATCTGTATTTTGGATGTTACGTGGTTCACTAATATCTGGTGTGGAAAAATGAGTATTGGTAGAGACGACCACTTGTGACATACGAGAATAAAAAATGAATATGTTACTTGAAATTTCGTCAACCTACCGACATACGTTGTGATATAAAATCACAAATAAACCAGATAGAGCCAGCGTTGATGGCGCTGTGAACGCACCGGTTCTCGTGGGACCACCAAAGTTAAGCAACGTCCAGGTGAAGACTTCGTGATGCTGGCAATTCGACCCAACCCAGGCTGGCTGAAGTTAATGTGGGTAGAAGGTTTGTGAGTTTCCTACGATCGCAGGGTAAAACCCCCGTCGTAATATGAAAAAAAACGAGATAGGTAAATGCTACCTTTGTCCTAAAATGAGGAGGGTACAGTAAAAATATTTTTTTTTTTTGCATATATACCTACTTGATTAAAAGATACATATAATATTTTTTATTCATATTTAGAATATAATGACAAATATTTAACTTTCAATAAATACAACATGTCTATTGTAAATTAGTTTGTCCAAACTACTTGTTAGCAAACTTTTTTCTTAATCAGATGTCTTCAGGTCTTTCAGGCTCTATTAGGCCATTCAAAATTAAGGATTTCTCTTGAAAGATGTTCGTCTTCCCAAAGAAAATACGTGGATATACGTAGGTATATAAAAAAGCTTTTCTTTCTTTCTTTCTTGGCGGTGCAAAATTAGCGTTTTGTTTGTTTCTCGAATATTGCCAGCATAATTATAAGGGATTATCACAAATTTGTTAAAAAGGTTATCTATTTACTAAATAAATAAAATACAATAATAGTTAGGAAGTAAAATCACTTCCAAGAAATATTATAATGTGTCTTCACGAATTTCAAATATACCGATGAGAAATCACCGGCAGTTGTAAAGTGACCAATTTCCGACACTTCAAAATTTCAACAAATTTCATTCACTTTTAGGGTCAGCTGATTGGAAATGCAAAGAAACGTGTTGTTTATTTATATTTATATCTACATCTTTCTGGCTGAAATGGTTTCTGCTCATGCGCTGAGCTGCGCTCAAGATTTGTGAGAAGCGTTCAAAACTTAAGTTCAAAATAAATTCTGTCTCTGTGGCTGATATGATTCACTGCGCACGCGTATCCGGACCACTCACACTAAATTTGTTTTAGGGTCGTTCAAAAATACGGGCCTTAGCCATAGCGAAAATAGCAGTATCGAAGTGCTGTGATGAAGCTAGCTATTTTGTTTATTGGTTTAACATCGCTTTTGCATGGTCATATCACAAGGTCGATTTAGCCTCAGAAATATCTACGTGCATAGTTACTTACCGATCGCCAGATAGACAGGAAACAGTGCGAGGAAATAGTAGAAGCTGTCAATGTTGGCCACCAGAGTCAACTTACGCAGCCAGATGTTGATGAAATTGATCCGGGTGATCGGGTGACAGGATTTGGAACCCACTGGAAAAACGAAGTATAAATATTAGTCCGAATGAAACATAATTATTCGGTATCAACGGAAGAATTACCAGACTAGCGCGTGAACCACTTGACTATTTAATTTAACGAATTAATAATGGTTATGTAATAGGTATTGAAAAATTGTTCTGAGAAAAAATTAAGAGAGGCCAAGTGCTGATTATTTATTATTGCTTTTAAAAAATGCAAAAAGTGTCGCCAACGTTACGTGGTGTTCCCAAGCGGTCACCCATCCAAGTACTATCCACGCTCGACGTTGCTTAACTTCAGTGATCGGACGAGAACTGGTGTATTGAACGTGATATGAACATTGGCGAAGACGAGTGAAAAAATAATCACTTTTAAATTTGAAGAAGCTCACTAGTATGGAAATAATAAAGTAGGGAGAGCGCTTCAAGGTCACATGACTGAGAGCAGTCTCGAACCCTCAACCTCTTTCATTAGCTTGATCTTATGTTAATAATCTTTTTACTATACACGGGCCTTCTATTTTATTTGGCCTTATCAATGGTATTTTTTTCCCGAACCCAAGAAACTTCTAGAAATTTACGCCAAACAATGGAAATTTCAAATTTTATTTAAAAGCTATTGAAACTGTTCTCGCTGTTGAAACCGATTAGGTCGGACACCATAAAACTCGTAGATAATTCGGCGGCTCAAAAGTGTATGAATTATTTCTCTTCCTGTACAAGCATTATGACAGGGTACCCTCACTTCTACGCCACCTACATTGGATCACGCCTGTAAAGTCTCGCGCGTCAAAAATGAGCCAACTTCGGACTGTAAAAAAAACGACTAATTTTTTCTTCTAAGATGAGTGTTTCATAGCCTTTTTTATTTCATAGCAATGAAACAGGAGCTACTGCAGACGCTTGTGGTTTGTGTTGTAGCCTGCCCATCCCGTAGTTTGCGCCCCTGTGATGGGCGAGAAGTTTTCTAGAAAGCGAGAAATTTTCATTTCTAGACTTTTTTGTGAATTATGAAGATATAGACGATTTCTGACAAAAATTCCAAGGGATCACAGGTAGAATATATGAAGCCCAAATTCGATAAAAATTTCGGTAAAAAAAAGTTCCGTATTTATTTTGGCAGTAAACTATCAATCAATTGCGATTTCAAACAACGCCTGGATCATGATTTAAAAAAACGCTATGGTTCTCTTAAAAATGAAATATGAGTTTGATTAAACAAATTAATATGCATAGCTATGCAATGTAGGTATTGAGAAAATAAAATCGTTAAGAGCAAAAATTAAGAAAGGCCAAGTGCTGATTATTTGGTATTGCTTTTAAAAAAAATGCAAAAAGTGACGCCAACGTTACGTGGTGTTCCCAAGCGGTCACCCATCCAAGTACTATCCACGCTCGACGTTGCTTAACTTCAGTGATCGGACGAGAACTGGTGTATTCAACGTGATATGAACGTTGGCGAAGAAACGAGAAAAAATAATCACTTTTAAATTTGAAGAAGCCCACTGGTATGGAAATAATAAAGTAGGGAGAGCGCTTCAAGGTCACATAACTGAGAGCAGTCTCGAACCCTCAACCTCTTTCATTAGCTTGATGTTATTTTTATAATCTTTTTACTATACACGGGCCTTCTATTTTTATTGGCCTTATCAATGGTATTTTTTTCTGAGCCCAAGAACCTTGTAGAATTTTACGCCAAACAATGGAAATTTGAAATTTTATTTAAAAGCTATTGAAACTGTTCTCGTTGTTAAAACCGATTAGGTCGGGCACCATAAAGCTCGTAGACAATTCGGCGACTCAAAATTGTATGAATTATTTCTCTTCCTGTACAATCAATATGACAGGCTACCCTCACTCCTACGCCACCTACATTGGATCACGCCTGTAAAGTCTCGCGCGTCAAAAATATGCCAACTTCGGACTATTAAAAAAAAGAACCGACAATATTTTTTACTTTCCTTATCCTATAATAAGGAAAGTATTGTATTCGTCGAAAATTTGACCTACCCAGTTTTTCACATTTCTGGACGAATCATAGCCTCAGGATACCAAAAAAGTTGTTTTCAGCCATTGGTCCGTGCGTCTGTCTGTGTGTCTGTCTGTGTGTCTGTCTGTGTGTCTGTGTGTCTGTGTGTGAACAGGATATCTCAAGAACGGTAAGAGCTAGAGACTTGAAATTTGGTATGGAAATTAATTTTATACACCAGACGAACCACGAAACTTTTGGTTGCAATCGGCCGCAGAATGCGGCCGCAGGGCCGCAAATATTGGCCGCAAGCGCCGTTTCTATGAATTGGTTAAAGATACAAAAAAAGTTAGAGAACAACATTTTCTTAGATTAAAAAAATAATAGGAGTCTATTCTAATCATTTTTTTGATATCTTGAACTTTTTTGAACTCGGCCCCAATTTACCGGTATTTTGTGGGGGACCCGCTTGGACTAACTTTTTTAGTATTCATCCTAGATGGGAGTTGTGACATATCAAATCCAATGATTTTAAGGTGCTGATTACGAATTTGATGTTAATTTTTAGATAAATGTTACCTTTAAGTCACCAGGGGCTTTTGGTCCCGTTTCCATTCCTAATATGATAAGGAAAGTCGTGTGATGTTTACACCATATTTTTTTTTTTTTGAGATGATTTTTCACAGCTTTTTTTTATTTCATAGCAATGAAACAGGAGCTACTGTAGAGGCTTTTGCTCTGTGTTGTAGTCTGCCCATCCCGTAGTATGCCCTCCTCTGATGGGCGAGAAGTTTTCTGGAAGGCGAAAAATTTTCATTACTATTAGACATTTTTTGAGAATTCTGAAGATATAAACGATTTCTGACAAAAATTCCAAGAGATCAGAGATAGAGGTATGAAGCCCAAAACTCGATAAAAATTTTGGTAAAAAAAAGTTCCGTTTTTATTTTGGCAGAATCAATCAATTGCGATTTCAAATAACGCGTGGGTCATGATTTAAGAAACACTATTTGAAATTTGAATTGGTTATAAAATTTTCCTCCTCTCCATAATAATAAAAAAAATGGTTCTCTTGCATTAAAAATGAAATATGAGTTTGATTAATATTCATAAGTATGTAATGTAGGTATTGAAAAAATAAAATTATTACGAGCAAAAATTACGAAAAGCCAAGTAAGTGCTGATTATTTATTATTGCTTTTAAAAAAATGCAAAAAAAGACGCCAACGTTACATGGTGTTCCCAAGCGGTCACCCCACCCATCCAAGAACTATTCACGCTCGACGTTGCTTAACTTCAGTGATCGGACGAGAACTGGTGTATTCAACGTGATATGAACTTTGGCGATAACGCATGAAAAAATAATCACTTTTAAATTTGAAGAAGCTCACTACTGTGGAAATAATAAAGTAGGGCGAGCGCTTCAAGGTCACATAACTGAGAGCAGTCTCGAACCCTCAACCTCTTTCAGTTGCTTGATCTTGTGTTTATAATCTTTTACTCTACACAATTTTCGCCAACGTTCATATCACGTTGAATACACCAGTTCTCGTCCGATCACTGAAGTTAAGCAACGTCGAGTGTGGATAGTACTTGGATGGGTGACCGCTTGGGAACACCACGTAACGTTGGCGTTACTTTTGCTCATTTTGATTCCCGGTTTTTTCTAGGTTACGTACAGTACAGGAAATATATATAGAAAAAAAACCCTGCTAGGAACCTATGTATGCTAGTGGTCACCTTTTTCGAGGGACATCAACGACCTCATTGATGAGGGCAACAAAGTGAGTGACGTCACATCCTTCAGTAAGGTTCAAACTGTCAAAACCCAATGTGCCGGATAAAATGAAACTTGTCTTGTCAATGGGTACTGACAGGCCGCGTGGGCCCAAGACCTCCAACAAACAACTGCATTCGTACATGATGATCTAAGCTAGTAAATCTTCTTCTTCTTAAAAAAAAAGATGTACTCTAATGTATTGATTGATATGCTGTGTTTTTAAGCAACCTTCAGATATGTGGACAGCAACATTTTATAATAAAACTGTATCTCTCTCTTCCCTATCTTACCTAGGGTCGGCATTGATCAACCTCATGGTTGAGGTTAGGTGATTGTGACACATGTTTTACGGTTTTACCTAGCACGGGAGTTTTACCCTCCATTCGATGGGAATCATATCAGCTACCCACATTAACCTCACCCAGCCTGGGTGGGGCCGGAAATGCCAGCCTCACGAATTGAATTCAGAATTTCTGGAGTACGGGCAGTAGTCACAACCGTTACGCTGCGGAGGTTATCTGTAATCTAGTAAATCTATCTGTTAAAAAAATCATGCGTAGCTTCACTTACGAGATACATGATAGCTAGTGGATCTCAGATAACTTAGCATCACAACACAGGCTAAGATTTGCAGACCGAAACAAAGCTGAAACTGAGAAATAGAAGAAACACATTGGTTAAAGTTTAACTATTAGTTAAAGTTTAACTATCAATCATCCGGTTGTGACAACTAAATTTGCATAAAGTGGACTCAAAAGTGGACTCAAATCGTGAATAATGAGCGGGCTCTACTATGGATTGCAAAAATGATTTTTTTGCAATCCATGGTAGATAAGATAAAAATAAAATTAGATAACTGTTGTAATTTTTTATTAGACCTTATTTATCTGCCCAAAAAAAGGTTTCAAGAGTTCTGAAATGTATTTTTATTGCTCATAAAAAAAAGATTTGGTGAAGTGAGTTTGAGTAGTTGTAATATCATGAAAGTGATTAACACAAATATGATAACTGTAACTTTGTTAAGTTATAGTAATCATTTATTTTTTTTTTTTTTTTTTTTTCGTTTTTTTTTTAAGTAATAGTAAAAAAAATCTATTTTATTCTACATAGTTAGGAGTAATTAAAAAATCTCATACTTTCCAAAAATTATCCTATAGAATACTAGCGGGCTATAGCCCGCTTTGCGGGCCGAGGCATGGCCGTGAAAGCAAAAAGTCCTTTTTCGCGAATGGCAGGTGTTGTAGTGTCCGTCTTATTGCACATTTAGACTATAAGACAAAGCTACCTACCAAATTTCAGCTTCCTAGGACTTACCAGTTCGGAGAAACAGTGATGATCACTATGATCAGTCAGTCAGTGAGTTCGGAGAAACAGTGATGATCAGTCAGTCAGTCAGTCAGTGACTTTGACATTTATATATTAAGATAAGACCTGTTTGACTGCTGGAGTAAAGGGACTTTTCAGTCTTACCTCGGCAGTATAAACAAGGTATATTCTATTCTATATTCTATTCTATACTCACAAAAGTGGTCACGTTAGCCATCAGCAGAAGGCGCGGCAGAAACTTGAAGGGTATGCGAGTGCCGTCCAAACTGAAGGGATGAGAGATAGCTGTGGTGCTACCTGAGGCGTCCTGAGCTTGCACCTGGGGCGGGAGAATTTTTTCATTTATTTATTTTACATAACATAGCATGGGTTTGATGGCAGAGATTGCCTCAGGCAATAATCACGCTCTTTGTGAATATTATTTTTGTCAATAAAGAGTTATTATTATTATTATAGCTTGTTTGTAAAATAAATAAATGAAAAAAAGGGTTGGGTGGAAGGGTTTGACATAGGGAATAACCTCGCTCTTTAGGTGGTACATTATCTTCATTCTTTTTTTTTTTTTTTTTCTTGTTTCTTTGTTCAATCTATTTATTCTTTCTTTATAATTTCACTGTATTTTACTGTATATATTTTTGTCTTCCCTAATAAAGCATACTATATTACAAGAAGGGTATACACAATAACCCATTAGGAAATGGTAAATGTATTGTGATGCTGATGTAGGAAATTAGAATATATTATTCATTTAATACAAAATACTATTCCCATATCTGTACAGTAATCGTCCCAATCGTTTCATTCACTTTCTTAAAATAAATATTGAGAATTGAAAAAAAAAAACGAAATTTGCATATAGAAAAGATAACACGTCACTTTATTATGACTGTTTGTGTTGTTACGTTTCAGAACACATAATAAAATTCAAGTATTGTGGATGCAGCGTATGAATATACATTATACAGGCTAGGGTCACAAGGAAGCGCATAGAGCAGACCACCCACATGACGGCACGCTCTACATTGGGTCTCCATTCGTGATCTTTTTCTGCCACACACACTCATGCATGCATGACATACACGCCTGTTCATACATGCATTAAAGTACCTGTGTGGTTGGCTTCACATTAGTATTGCTATTACTGTGGACTTACATGCAGCGTGTGAACATCACTGGCAAACAGGCTAGGGTCCCAGGGGAGCACATAGAGCGGACCACTCACATGACGGCACGCTCTCCATTGGGTCTCCTCATTCAGTCTCACACTCACTTCTGTTAGGTCGAATGGCGAGAACACGAGGATTCTGAGAGCAGAGAGATGGGATTGGAGATTAGCAAATATACGCGCCACAAAACAAAGAAAGACGTACACGTATTTAAAAAGTTATCCTTCCATTTTGGAGTTTTGACCACATAATAATACGTCTTGGGCTTAGAGCTGAAATATTTGGGACTCATTAGTCATAATCGGACAGTTTGACTGTTTTTACTATTCTAGAATAATTTCTGAAAACGAATTTATGCTATTCTAGAATAATCCTCAATCCAATGAAATTCATACATTTTTTTTCATTTTAGGCGCTTTTAACTCTGCTGGAGCAGGTCGTTCGGACCGAAATTTTATTTTAGCTATATTGAAAAGCAATACTCATTACATCCCCAAGAAGTCGTTGGGTTTGATTTAGAACGGACAATTTTTGACAAATAAAAAATAGGTAACGTCTTCAGTAGGTTGATCGATAAGGCGGCGGACTTGTAACCTGGAGGTCCGCAGTTCAAGTCCTGGTTTCAGCGTAGATTTAGTAAAGCTAGTTTGAGCAGTTGTGATATTTACATATTCACTATTTTTTTTCGTTAACTAAAAATTAGGTTGAGAATTGAAAATAACAAAGGGTTGGGTGGAAGAGATTGCCTAAGGCAAAAACCCCACCCTTTAGTTAGGACATATACTATGTATATATTTATTAATTTATTTTTTTCTCTTTTTACTTCTCTTATATTGTATACTAGCCGTTTGCCCGTGCTTTGCAACGGGACTAAATTTCAAATTTACAAAGGCATGGCCGTACTGCTGGACAGCAATGCCTTTTTGAACTTTTTATAATTTTTCTGGACAAAGCGATAATGGTTTTGAGGGGGTCAATTCTGAGACATTTTTCGCTATCTCTTACCGTTTTGGCTAAACGACTCCGGACAAACAAACAAACAGACATAGGTAGGTAGTCCTTTTTTCTGTTTTATTATTGTATATTAATTTGTAATTATCTGTGTTGTATATAATATGTCCAATTAATAAAGTGTTAAATGATAATAATAATACATGCCACAATTAATGTGCAGGAAAATCATTGATAAAACTTAGTTAATATTAAGAACGAGAGGAAAAACCAATAACCTGATGTGTTTTGAATGAAGCATACTTTTAACTGGCTCCTTGGGTGAGAGGAACTGGGCATGCTTCGGGTTGGTCACCAGAATGATGGGCCACTGACCATGAGGTACGTCGATGAAGGAGAATAGACCATGGTCAAAAGCCGCCACGCGAAACCTGAAATTAAGAAAAGTGAGAGGCAGAGAGGGTCAGATGGTATGATTTTTCAGTTGTTTAGGATGGTATAATTTTTAAGTATAATATTTAAGTTGTTAAAACAATCGAGCCTGGATACAAGAGAACTCAGGTGACCGGATTTTTTTTCTCTCTTATATTCAGGTTTTTCTTAAAATGAGGTGATTTTCACTTAAAAAGAGGTAAATTGGACCTGGAAATTGTTCTCTTATATCAAGGTTTACAAACATTCACAAACAGACTAATTTATTCGTGAACATGATAGACCAGCAAGCCATTTGATTTTGTCAAGTTCATGATTAAATCTGTAAATTAGCAACTACGTAATCGGGCACTAGAAAATTAATGGTGGCTCTTACTAATGCTGTGCTACCCACAGAAATGCTGGAGGGGCTCTTGATCTACACGAACAAATCATAATAATGTATGTATGTACGAATTTCTTTGTGGTGAAGCACAAGGCCTCTTCACAATTTTTGTGGGTAGCGCAGCATTACTAAGAGCCTCCTTTACATTTCAAATTATTCTATTACATTAATTTCTTTTTACTCTGGTAAATGCCGCCACTGGTCGTTACTCATACAAGTAACTACTCATTTTTCCTCACGAGGTATGAGTGGACCCCGAACATCCAAGTACAGAGCAGAAAAAATCCTCCCCCGCTGGGAATCGAACCCAGGTCACCATGTGTGCAATGTCTAGCGCGCTAACTCGCTCTGCCACAGTGACTACTCCACGAACAAATCATAATAATAATAACACTCTTTAGTGGAAGGTAACCACCATGCGAGGTTAATGCTCAAAGCATTTTCTACCACCTAACCCTCAGAGTCTTATTATTATGTGGTCACAAACTCAAATTAATGAGGAAAAATTCATGCACTGGGTGGGATTCGAACCAACGGAAGAAAATTAACATTGAATGAGTAAATATACGTGGGCTATGTGTTTCATCTTAATATATAAATGTCAAAGTCACCGACTGACTTATCATCACTGTTTCTCCAAACTGGTAAGTACTAGGAAGCTGAAATTTGGTAGGTAGCTTTGTCTTATAGTCTAGATGTGCAATAAGACGGGATTTTTCGAAATTCCCACTACAACACCTGCCATTGGCGAAAAGGGACTTTTTTTTTTTGCTTACACGGCCATGCCTCGGCCCGCAAAGCGGGCGACAGCCCGCTAGTATAACTTATAAATGAGAAAGTCTTTGCTTCTCTGTACCGATAAGTTCTAGAAAGCTGAAATTTGACATGTACGTTGTTTTTTTGGCGCACTAAAGAAGGATTCAATATTTCAATTGGGACGTTAACCAAGACTAGCGCGTTAACCACTTGATCATACTTACATCCTCGCATGTTTCCAGTCCGCTAGCTCGAGTTCCAGGATTCCGTTCTGCTGTCGTGTATACATGTGAGGCACTGCTCCTCCTAGCTGATGCAGATGCCCGCACAGGTACGCTATGGCAGTCTTGTCTTGGGCCATGATCTCTCGAACCTAGCGACACAAAGGTTGAAATTAATGAGTGTTGATCAAGGACTCCGTTCGTTTTTTTTTTTTTTTTTTTTTTTTTTTAAACACTATTTTTTTTACAAAACAATCAACAACAACGTGTTTCTAAGTTTTTTTTATAAAAAAAAAAAAACTTAGAAATATGTACAAAAAAATAAAGAACAATATTAATTTTATTTACAATTGTACTGTAATCCGGGTCGAGGTAAATGCCTTAGTTAACTTTTTAATAGTTTTTCTTAAATAATCGAACATGGGGATATGTATCATAGAACTGGACATGTGGAACTAAGAGAAACCTGGATGTTAAGAGAATAATTTCCACGTCAAATTTAGCTCTGTAGAAGGAAAATAACCTCTTTTTAAGAGAAACCTGAATAAAAGAGAAGAAATTTAGGGTCAATTGAGAAAGAACTCTTAAATCCAGGTTTAACTGTATGAGATATTGTACCTCAGGAACTGCCCATGGTTGTCTTATAAAAAATAAAGGTTTCACTATCTTTTAATTGTATCCACAAAACAGCTACTTTTTTTTATTGTAACTCATGTGGTCTGCGTTATAGCTTGCCCATCCCGAAGTACGACTCTGATGGGCGAAAAGTGACACAAATACATCCTTCTTAGGTGCTGGGTCAAAACAAGCCCAGGTTGTCACTCAGACTCAAACTATCGATTAACCGGAGACTTTGAAATTGGTAAGAATGGGCATTGATGATTTTATTTTTATTTCTGGTATTATTACTGCACGATCACATCACAATGTTTGATCATCTTGGTAAATATTTCCTTTAGACAGCAAGCTACTGCAATTTTTCGACAAGAAGATATATATTTTACCTTCTAATATGTTCAGGAGACTGATTCAGCTGAGAAAGATGTAAAAAATACACATTATTTAGGCATTTTTATAAAACAAATAATTTAATATTTTTTTACAAAACTTTCCAACATACATGATAATTTAGAAACAAAAGCGGCCGGACCACGGGTTATCCGATTTTGACACGGTAGTAACGCCCACATCCACAGCAGCCGCCCCCGCAGCAGGCACCCCCACAACAGTCTGGCCCACAGCCGCCACAACAGCTGCCCATCTTCGTTAGCGGCACGACGCACTCAAGGACATTGGCTTGAATCAGTGGGTCAAGGAGCATGCGCAGGGTTTGCAGGTTGGGAACCGCTGGGCAGCTTAGTGATGCGTGGTTGAGAAGCACTCGTTCGTCCAGGAAATTGTTGGACGGGCCGCACAGAGCTTTGATCAGGTTCAGGACTCGGAGTTGCACGTTCGAATCGAGGAAGGACATCTTTTTTTTGTTTGACAATGAAAGTTTTGGTTTAAAAATTACTAGTAGTCTTGTCTCGATGTAACTGACACGTTTAAAAAGTTCGTTCGAGGTTTAAAAGGATTTTATTTTAAAATTGAAGTTAAAAGACAGAATAAGTTTCTGAAGATAAAATTTCGAACTGATATTTCGAGAGAGCTTTTAAAATTTCAGGACTGAAAATTGGGATGACAGTGTTTGTGCCAATACAGTAATTGTACAATGATTTCGAGCCAGATACACGCTAGTATAACAGCCAGTGAATCAAGTCACCAATAAGATTTCCAGAAAGCCCAAGAGAGAAGAGAAAACTAAACAGCCAGAGAAGGATGGCATGTTGAATACATCAGTTCTCGTTCTGCCACTGAAGTTAAGCAACGCCCGATCAGGTCAAGACTTGGATGGGTGACCATTCAATTCCGAATAAATTGATTGTGTGAGGATGATAAATAAAAAAAAGAGAAAAAACTAATTTCTGACTTTAAATCTAAGAGCTTAAAATTAAAAAGATAAAGAACTAGTTTTAGGTGTTATTATTTCACATTTCTAGTGGTTAGCAACAACATAACGATAACTAATGCTCACGCATCATATCTCGAACTAACCATCATTGTCCAATACCAATCTCGTAATGCCACCACTGGTTGTTGTCCACTCTACAAAAATCTGACACGCCCGGGATTTGAATTGAACACAGGTCACCTGGAATGCAATCTGGGCATCTTACCACGAGCCCAAGGTGACTACGAGAGTATAATTATGGAGATGCGCGATGAAGACCATACACAAAAAATCAGTTACTTTGTTGGTTGCCCCGTCATGATCATATTCGCGCCACCCTTCCTGCCCTCCTACCCTTGATGATAACTTGGACGGGTTTCAGGCCCTTTTTAAATACTTTGCCCTCCTCAAAACGTCCCACCTAATATAAAACTAGCGGAATCGGCGCGAATGACTTGAAATACAAGTTAAAGCGCTTGTAGGAAAAAAAGGCAAACTATTTGAAAAAAAAATGTAGGGTTTAGTAATTTTATGTTTATGTAAACTATGAGTGAGCCTATAGGACTATGATTACAACCAAGAATTACTTCTATTTTTTTTTTTTTAATTATTTGTTGTTGATTCTTTGTTGACGATTGTTTTGTAAAAATAAATAAAGTGTAAATAAATAATAAATAAATAAGCTTACGTGTCGATTTCCCTGTGACAGAATCGTTGAGGTGGGGTAGTGGCCAAACCAGATGCTGACAGTAGAGTTCACATTGGCCCTGATCATACTCTCCACATGTTCAATCTCCGGGGTGTCCAGAACTCCGATGAAGTTGAAGGGCCTCCTGGGTCCAGGGTCTAGGCAGGAGTCGAGAGCGACGAAAGCAATGTCCTGATGGTTGGGTAAGGTCAGGTGATAGGTGTAGGAGCGGGGATACGCTTGGCCTTGCACGGAGTACTTGCGATAGAAGTTGATTGGGGAGGTGAGAGATGGCAGGTTGAAGTTGTCTGGAATTGAAGAAAAAAATTGAACAAAATAAAAAAACGGTCACTAACGTGCATGCAAGCTTTTTGGGCTACACCACTCGGCCGCGGTGACTACAGGAGAGTATAAATCAGATTAGAATAGAATATACCTTGTTTATACTGCCGAGGTAAGACTGAAAAGTCCCTTTACTCCAGCAGTCAAATAGGTCTTATATATTTTATAGGATAAGTATTTTACACTTTAGTATATAAAAAAACCATGTTTATTTTTTTTAAAAAGCTGAAAACGTAAAAAATGAAGAAAAAAATTAAATTACAACGAAAGAAAAATTAGGTGATATTATTAATACATAATTATTATAATCCAGCTTTTAAACCAGGGAAAACTTTTTCTTAAGTCTAATGGTATAGCTCTTACTAGGTCGCAGTGTTAATTGTATGGTGTTTCAGACGAAACCCTGCAACCAGGTTTTATAATAATGGTAAAGCACAAGAATAATAATGAGTATTTTTATTAAATTTTTCATATACATTTGAATTGCTATTACATGAAACTGTTGTACTTTTCGGAGATGTAAGTAATTTTCTAAATAAGTAAAAGAAAGTTGACCCAGCACCTAATTGGGAAGTTTTGTCCCCCATCAGAGGGGAGGCATACTACGGGAAGGGCAGGCTACAACACAGACCACAAGCGTGTACAGTAGCTCCTGTTCTATGGTTACGAAATAAAAACGGCTGTGAAACACTCATCTTTTAAAAAAAAAGTTATCATTTTTAGCCATTGTGCAGAAGGGATTATTTTTCTTAATTGTTAAATCTGAAGGTCAGTGGTTTAATTTCAAGAATAGAATTTTTCAGCAACATACCTTTTTTTCTGTCAAAAGTCTTTGTGATATATATATACTTAAGTAACACAAAATTATTAGAGTTACATACTTTTTAAATCAAATAAAATATTTTGATTTTCAACTCTTTGAAGGTAAAAGTTCAGAATAACTTGGTGCCTACTTAAATAAAAGACATTAACTTTATTATTTTCATTATTTATAAATAACTACCATGGTTTCCTCTTGTATCCAGCCAGATGGTTTTATTGGTAATGTGTGTGCTGTGTAGTGTGTTCCAATAATGCTGCCACTCTTCTTCATACTGCTGGGAACCAAGCTCATTCTTTGCCTTGGCATCTGTTAAGTCACCTAAACATCCAAAGAAAAGAAATATGTTAAGGTAATGCATTCATTTATATTGCCAACCAACCTCAGTAGCTCGATCAGTGTCAGCGGACTTGTAATTTAGAGGTTAGTGGTTTGAGTCCCAAGTTAAACAGAAATTCAGTAAAGTGAGTTTGAGTAATTGTGATATCATGATTGTGATCAGCACAGATAAAATGATAACTTAACTTCATTTATATTGCCAAGTAGCATTAGAAACCCCATATAATCCTCTAGTTGTTTTGGTCCCACTATTATGTTGTCAACTTTTAAATTCTGTTATAAATAATTATGAATGACCTATGTAAAACGATAATATACTTAAACATACAAAATTTCATCAAAATAGGGTGTACCGTTCGGGAGATATAAGCATTTAAGTAAAAAGTTAGTGGTCAGGCACATGGTCTCTTTCACTTTGAACCAATAGTGTGAAGTTGATGAATTTATAATGGGACCATCTACAGAACGCCTCCTATTTGTGTGCAAAATTTCATCAAAATCTGTTGAGTAGTTTTCGAGATTTGCGCGTTACAAGGAATGTTTTAGATAGAAGTTGCTCGGGAGGTTATGCATTGGAGGAAAAAAATATTTTTTTTTTTTTTTTTACAAAAATGAACACAATACTTCCGATTTCTAAAAGTTTTAATAAATAGTGCTGACATGGTTGAATTTCAGTATTTTTCAACTTGTTGATGTAATGGTTCAATTTAATTAAGTCCTCATTTTTAAGTGAGTACCTACTGCAACTTCTGTTAACAATTTATAACAAAGCCATTAATATGCCTTTTATGGTATGGAAAGTGATCCAATTCAATATTCAGCAATTCTCATAAAATTAAAAATCCTTGAACAAGGTAAGGTGTTCAAAGAGGAAAAAAAAAAAAAAACTTCATTACTGGTCTTAATCAATCAAAATAGGTATTGAGAACTGTGATGCCTCTAAAATTGTACCATTGTATCACACACTTACCACTTGCAACAACAACACTGGGTTTAATTATATCAACTGTTTCATTGCAAAACTTGTAGAACTCTGAAATTCTGGATTTGTCTTGAAATATGCTGATATGAATATCAGAAATCTGTAAAGAAATAAAATATATGGTAGAATAAAACAAATAAAACAAAAACAAATTGAATAAAACTAGGATGGTAACTACATGCTATCTAAGTATTAAAGGTACCATACCCTATTGAAGAAGAAACAATAATTTAACAATAAACAAATCAATTAATTGTTTCTGGAACCAGTTGGAGGGGGAGAGAGAGAGAGAGAAAATTTTCATTTAATTTGATTACATTTCCTTGTTTATAAAATAAACAGAAAAAATGCAAAGGTGACAAAAAAAGTCCAAACTTGTAATGTATTGATGTGAAACTACTATATGTTTACACCATGACTGAGAGGTAAAACTCTAAGGTCACACACTGGGTTCAGAACCTAGTAGAGTCAGAATTTTTAGCACTATACTTTGTATGTCCACTCATACACAGCTAGGAAAAATGAGTAGCTTCTATGATATAGTGTGGGGGAGCATTATGGGAATAATAAAATGATACCTATTAAAGATTATGTAAAAGCCCAATAATTCTACATTCCCACTAAAAATTTCTTGAGTTGTTGTCTGGTGTCTTTCCAAAAAAGTTCTTGGCCTTTTTTTTCAATTTACATTTTTACTGTTGTTTTTAACTATATGATTATATCATGATGGGGGTGTTACCCTTCATTTGTTGTAAACTCACAAACCAGCCATTAAAATTAATACCATCCAGCCCAAGTGGGCCAAAAATTAAATCATATTTGTGTTAATCACAATTGTGATATCACAACTACTCAAACTCACTTCACAAAATATTTGCTTTACTTGGGACTTGAACCACTAACCTTTGTTTACAAGTCTCCCTATCAATCAAGCTACCAAGGTTTGTGAATGGGACTAAAATAAGACAGCATCCAAGTCCTAACTTAAATCAACATTGCTTAGTGTCAGTGATAGGACAAGAACAGGTGTATTTTATCGGCCATTAACACTGAAGAAAAGTGTTGGTGCTTTTTGGTAATGATGTGATACCCACAAACATTGTTATGTTAGCTCTTGTTTTACCAAAAAAATATATATTTATACATAGCTACCTCAAAAATATATCTATAAGCATAGGGTCAAAAAATAAAACATAAATAGATGATCACAACAACAACAGAAAAAAGCAAAGATCATGCCCCTCAGATTTTCCACAATCACAGCAAGCCAAAGAAATAATAATATCTCAAATAAAAGACAGTTAAATCTCAAATTATCCTCACACTAATATCATTTTGAACATGGCACTGGTCAAATATCTATTCATTCATTACCCCAATCTCACCTGTAAAAACCAAAACAGGTTGGTAAAGGAGTCGGTAATATTCACAATCTTCTCATTATAAGTGACTGACTCCGAGAGACTGCAGTCCTGGCAGGAAATAACATGA
The DNA here is from genome assembly GCA_024516035.1 of Bactericera cockerelli. Classification (NCBI taxonomy): domain Eukaryota; kingdom Metazoa; phylum Arthropoda; class Insecta; order Hemiptera; family Triozidae; genus Bactericera; species Bactericera cockerelli. The sequence goes on along the minus strand of CM044955.1, from coordinate 14,951,748 downwards.
GTCAAGTTTTGAATCATAACCGAAACCAGAATGAGGAAGGCCAGCAGAAGCAGTGAGGTGTTTGAGAGAATCATCCTGAATGACCTAGGACAAGACAAGTGTGGCAGGAGCTAAGATGAAACACAGAGCATTGCACCACAGTCCAGTGAACTCTGTAATGTCACTCCCAGTCAATGACCAAAGCTACGACACTCATTATGACGTCAAATTTGAATTAAAAGAACGCTAAACATAAAATGCCTGAGGCAAAATTGCAATGTTGTTTAAATGGTTTTACAAGAGGTTAAAAAAAACACTTCATTATCAATTTGTCTCAAGTTCTCTTGATTTTTATTTTTTATTTTATGTTGAGACATAGAAGAGAAGTTAGCGTCCTCGCGTCATCAAGCTGATAAGAACGTTGATGTTCTGAGAAGTAAGCTTTGTTTTTCGTGTGTACGATAACTTTATAGAATCAGTGGTTCCTAAAATAGTTCTAATTTTAGTAACTAGGATCGCTACTGTCGAGAACAAAACTCGAGTCTTTCAGTTGTACCCTCGGAGGAAAGAATACAAGGTTGTACCCATTGATTTAGAAAGTAGATAACGAACTCGGTTCGAGAACTAAAGCACCCCTTCTGCATAGGAAATATCATACATTGCCTCAATAAAAAATGGGGGACACCATGCTAATAGCATATGATGTCTGCCATTTTGTGTTGAGGAAGTGCTTCACATAACGCCGCTGCAAACACAAACTGTCGTATCTGCAAATTTTGCCATTTTCAGTTAAGAAGCGCACATAGTGGTTCGTGCTTGCTGAGAATCTTTGAAACTCACATACGACTAACCTTAAAACTTGAATACTTCGGGAAGGAGTTGAGATACAGATACGACAGTTTGTGACGTGAAAAAGGAAGTTTCAAACCACTATGTGCGCTTCTTAACTGAAAATGCAAAATTTGCAGATACGACAGTTTGTGTTTGCAGCGGCGATAAGATGCCCAGAGCAGAGCATTGGGAATTCTTGATCTATCTATTGTTTTTAAATCTATGGTTGCACCCCGAGACAAACAGTCATCCATCATTTCAGAGGCGTATTTACTAGGGGACGAAGGGGATTCCGATCGATGATTTTATCGTTGACATCTTATTTTTGTTTTCAATCATTATGATAATTATAAAAGTATACCAATAAGTACCTCCTCCTACCTATTTCATAAAAAATAACAACATTTTATTTTTTATTAAAAGGCCAAAAAGATTGAAATAGGATTTTCGATTGCTAATTTTCGTCCCGCTATTTGCTACGAAAGGATGAACAAACCTATTTACCTAACAAATTGAATTTAAATTTCCTTAATCACAAACAGGACAACGGTTCGCAATAGTGACGTCCAATCTCTTTAGGTAACTTTTCATTATTTTGCTCCAGCCTTATCGTAGCTGGACAGAGGTAGGGCAACCTCCATTTTGAGAACTCCAGGCAAGACATTTGTCCCCAGAAACCATTTGAAGTGAAACCCTTGAAGACATCGGTCACTGTTCTGTAGAGACTTTGTTGAAGGAGTGCTTTGAGGCAGTTGATCCGCAAATGAGTCTGGGCAGATTTTGGGGTAACGTGTTGATAACTTTTGGTGGAAGTTATTCGCGAACATACCTCTGATGACTTGTAAGATGTCTGCATACCGAGTCCACACGAAATGATATTTACTACTTCTACCCTCCCCCAAGGAAGACGCGTCTGTCAAGGAACAGTTCGCCCAAGGAACAACTCCCCCAAGACATTCAGGCTCGGCTCAAGAACATTGTGACACCGAGGGGACTACTCCAAGTCCTTCTGATGAGGGCTAGTATTGAACTTGAGTACCATGGTTTGATTTCACCTAACTTTAACATAACAATCCCTGAACATAGTGGCGTAGCTAGACGCAAATTCTGTCGGCTCACCAGCAAAAACCTCTCTATTCATCTTTCTACATAATTATATTCCGGAACTATGGTAAAAGGTATTTCTTCAAAAAACTCTTTTCAATAGCCCTTTAAGTTTCCATTCTTTTTCCACGTTCCTATTTTCTATCACAAATTTGTATTACTTAAGTAACGGAGTAGAGCTCCGGCCTTTCAAGTCAGAAAAGTTTGATATTATAACATTATTATTATACTCTCGAGGCTAGTCTGGCTGGGGGACGTTAAACAGGGAGAAGACCAGTGTCTCGCCAGCGGACTTTAAACAGATAATTGACTAGCTAACCCTTTGAAGCCAGGCTAGCTTGCAGATTCCATACGGGTTTAATGGCTTATAAAGAAAAGTCCAAGTCCTCACGATAGCACATAGAAATACAGGGTGGACCAAAAAAACGTTTACACCCGTTAATGGTAGATTACTGACGACATTTCTAGGACGGATCTGCAATCCGTTTTTTCGGATTCGCCTTTATAACTGCACAAAGTGATTTTTTGCAACTTTCTGAAAAAGTCCGACTTTGGCTTATTCTTCAGGTCAGAACTTTTTTACTTTCCTTATCTTATAATAAGGAAAGTATTGTATTCGTCGAAAATTTGACCTAACCAGTTTTTCACATTTCTGGACGAATTATGGCCTCAGGATACCAAAAAAGTTGTTTTCAGCCATTGGTCCGTGCGTCTGTCTGTCTGTCTGTCTGTCTGTCTGTCTGTCTGTCTGTCTGTCTGTCTGTCTGTCTGTCTGTCTGTGTGTAAACAGGATATCTCAAGAACGGTAAAAGCTAGAAACTTGAAATTTGGTACACAAATTAATTTTATACACTAGACGAACCACGAAACTTTTGGTTGAAATCGGCCGCATTCTGCGGCCACAGGGCCGCAAATGCTAGCCGCAAGCGCCGCTTCTTTAAATTGGTTAAAGATACAAAATTTTTTAGAGAACAACATTTTCTTAGATTAAAAAAATAATAGGGGTCTATTCTGATCATTTTTTTGATATCTTGAACTTTTTGGAACTCGGCCCCAATTTACCGGTATTTGGGGGGGACCCGCTTTGACTAACTTTTTTATTATTCATCCTAAATGGGGGTTGTGACATATCAAATTCAATGATTTTGAAGTGCTGATTACGAATTTGGCATTGGTTTTTGGTTATCTGTTACCGTTGAGTCACCAGTGGCGGAATTCGACTCTTTTTTGGGGATAAGGAAAGTCGTGTGATGTTTACACCAGATTTTTCCTGTTTAAGATGAGTTGATTCTGAACAATTCTGCAGAAAGCCAACAAAATTTCGATGTTTCTAGTTATACTACTTTGTTTTTTACGGTTTGGTTTGGCATCTTTTTTGACACCTGAATAGAGAAAAAATTCTCATGTAATTTTTTTACACTTTGAAACACTCAAGATTTGCCCGAGCAAATTTTGGCACAGACATGGGCAAGTTTGATAAAAGTTGGCGGCTAACCCAAGGATGCTAAAAAATAATTTTACGATTTTTTATCACGTGATCTTCTAGGTAAACAAACCAGGTAAGTCTCAAAAAATGATGTTCAAAATCTTAAAAGTGTTGACCGTGTAGGGTCGTCTTGTACTCAAAGAGTAATTAGCTATTTATGTCTGATAATTATTTTCCTTGGAATTAATTAAAGGCCAGTCAAATGAATGATTGTTTGTTTCTCCATGATAGTTTTCAAGCATATTTTTCTGAATTCTATGAAATATTATCTTTAAACTTCTTGAGTTTTTTTTAGTACAAGTTACATTATTATAATTCGGATGCTGAAATGGCAGATACGCATTTAGCATATGGAGTTGCCAACAGGAACATTTGGGATCACGTGAAAAACATAGTTTACGAAATACCAGTGGAGACGCAAGAGTAGCAGAATCTGGTAGCAAGAATCCTGTTGGCATTCGATGACCTGACAGAAAAACCTGGAATCTTCCGCAACATTTGACGGAACATGATGAAGAGGTTCAACCTTTGATCCAGGAAGGTGGACGCCACTTCCAACAGTTCCTCTAAGGGAATTAAGAAGGGAGAGAGAGAGAGAGAGAGAGGGAGGCAGAGAGCGAAAGAGAGAGAGAGAGAGAGAGAGAGAGAGAGAGAGAGAGAGAGAGAGAGAGGGAGGCAAAGTCACCATCGGTTTCAAAAAATTGTGTGAGGAGAATCCATAGTGTGTACTATGGCTAAATAAAAAATGGCAACAGTCTTTTTTATTTTGTAGTCATGAATTTTTTGCTGGCTCTGGAGTTCGGACCGGGTGGACTAGCTTAGCACTGAGCTAATCGTGTGCTTCTAATCGTTTCTCATTGAACATACTAACACAAAATGTTTTTTTTTTTTTTTTGAATACCTGTTTGTTTATATCAAAATAGTATAAAACTTAATAAAGACTGCAAAAGTTTATTAATTTTACAAAATATTATCTTGTTTTTTTCAAGACTTCTATTAAGAGTTGGCAATCGGTAAATATTTGTTATTTAATTAGTATTGTTTACGATAGAAGAACCTACCTACATATTTACCTGGATTTATTTCATAAACTCTATTTTCGTTTGGAAAATTCGCTAGTTTTTTTTTCTCTCGTAGGGAAGCATAAGAAAAACCATCCTTACATTATCAAGGCAGTCTCTCAGGGGCTTACATGAATAATAATTATGTGTATTGTGATACCAATAGTATCTGATATAACTCAATTTACAGATGGTATTACTCCTAAAAAAACCGTAAGTTGTTGGTGTTACAACAGGTCAGATACAGGTATGAATAAAATATTCCATCAGATTTTTTTGATAATTAAAATAATATTGACCGTCGAGAATTGAACCTCGGTCATGCGACTAACACTCTTAGCACTACCACATCTAGCTAACACCACTGACAATCTGAGAAGCACGAAATTTATCATTTGAATTTTCCTAAACTGGCTGATGAAGGCATGTGAGACCGCGGTATTCAAAAAAAGCAATGTAAACAATTTTTGTAAACAATACAAGACGCCCTTACACAGTCTACAGCTAGAAAACTCCTAGGATTTTTGAAGAGTTTTTGGCAAACATCTAATATTTTTTCCCAGAAGATCACGTGATAAAAAATCGTAAAATTATTTTTTAGCATCATCGGGGCGGCCGCCAACTTTTATCAAACTTGCCCATGTCTGTGCCAAAATTTGTTCGGACAAATGTCGAGTGTTTTATTTAGTAAAAAAGTTTTTTTGGGTGTTTTTTTTTCTGATCAGGTGTAAAAAAATATGACAAACCAAATCGTAAAAAACAAAGTAGTGTAGCTAGAAACATCGAAATTTTGTTGGCTTTCTGCAGAATTGTTCAGAATCAACTCATCTTAAACAGGAAAAAAGTACTGACCTGAAGAATAAGCTAAAGTCGGACTTTTTCGGAAAGTTGCAAAAAATCACTTTGTGCAGTTACGAAGGCGAATCCGAAAAAACGGATTGCAGATCCGGCCTGGAAATGTCGTCAGTAATCTACCATTAACGGGTGTAAACGTTTTTTTGGTCCACCCTGTATATGGTTCAGGACGAGCCAACTTTGAAATAAAGTTGGCTGAAGACCATCACTCAACCCTCCAGCTGTAACCAAGCTGGCTACAACAACAACAACTCTTGAGTCTAGTTAAGTAGGTTTACTCACTCGTTGTCCTATTTTGAATTGGATTGAATTCTGCCAAGTTTTTTCATTTTAATTATGAATAGAGTAAATCATAAAAATATATTGCTAGAGTCGGCGGCGGTTAGGCGGCAGATCAGAAGCAGATAATGATATCAAACTACACTTGACATCAAAAATTTGGGACAAGAAATTTTTTCAAGATTTTTTTATTTATTTTCCTTTTTGTTCGATGAAATGACGATCTATCCAGCACAAGGTTACACATGTCCAGAGATATCCAGCGAAAGGTAATTTTGTTTACTATAAGAATCAATTGTCGTCTAGTCCGATCTTGAAAACCACCTATCTGGAACCACGAGGAACTCAAAAAATATCTTATGTATGAGTGGCGAGATGACAGGACATTCCTCAAGAAACCGATCAAAATTTCAACTTGTTAATAGAAATAGGATGCAAGGTGTAATTCAAACTCGAGGTGGAACCACCATATAGGTCACTAGCAAATCACTTTCGCGATATCACAACTACTCAAACTGGCTTTACTAAATCTACGGTGAAACCGGGATTTGAACCATCGACCTCTAGGTTACAAGTCCGCTACTAAGGGCGGATTTCTAGAGTCAATAAACCAGTGGTTTTTATGGCGGATCGCTTTTTCTGGTCTAGAGTAAATAAACCAGAAAAAGCGATCCGCCATAAATAAATACTATAAAAAATTACCGCGAAAGACCTTAAAAAGCCTCTTAAAGCTGGCTAATTGAAAAAAAGCAAATACGTATTTGTGACGTCATATTTACCGAGTTGGATTTTTCAGTATTCAACTATTCACGTTCTAATGGTTTTTTTTAAAATAATAAACTGTATGATTTTCTGGGATTTGGACATATTTATGGAAAAAATCAACGCATTGGTATTTTTTTTTAGTTCTGAATTTTTTGACGTCAAGTGTAGAATAAGAATACTAAATTATGATAAATATTTTATATAAGTAGGTATTTATTTATAAATAATATAAATTAAATATAGGTACTTATTCTAGAGTAAGGATATATACTCAGAAAATGGGGCGTGTTATTATTTTTGTATGTATTGAGAAAAAAAAACATTATCATGCATATTTTTTCAATGGGCATATTATTATTGTAAACAATATTCTGAATGTTCCGAAGTCCTGATGAGAAACATGTTAATACCCTTGTTGAAGGGCTTGGTTTGAAGATTAGGATGAAAGAAAGGAAAAGAAAAAGAAGACGAAAAATAAGAAGAAGAAAAAGAAATAAATAAAAAGAAGAAATATGAAAGATTACGACGTGACGTGACAATGATTTTTTTTCCTAAAAATAATATTATTGTTTTTACAAGTATAGTTCTCCATAGTAAATCTCGACTGAAATCGCTCACACGAGTATAAAGAGTACCAGATGTCATCTTGCTGCAAATAGGATGCCAGGCCGGATTTGAAGGATTCATAACAAAGACCTCTTTTATTCAACTAACTCATTTGTACGAATGTAAAATAATATGGTGTCAAGTCAAACTATACAATATATCTATATAACCGAGGGCAGAAGTACCTACAGAAGTACATTGCAATGGATAAATGTGAATGGAGAAGACGGGTTCAAGAAGCAAAGAAGGTGGTCTATAAAAGCTGAGGGGTAAGTATGAGTAAGTATACCTATGTAAAATAATAAATGTAAAATATTTTGCTGTAGTATTTATTATTTAAACACTGTCTATAGGTCCTAGAATTCGAATTTTGATGTAACTTACTTTCCTGACTCGAGTATAGGATGTCAAATTATATAAAGAACATCTTCAAAAAATGCTGTAGTATTCAAAAATTTAGCCATCTCGCGGGGAACATTAAATAGATATGGAACCCCCTTTTATGCCAGAAAACAATAACACAAATCATTGACGTTAGGAAAGGTAGAGGCTTTCCTAACGCCATTACTATTGCATCGGCCTATTTCTATTCCTGCGTTAGGACTAAAGTCCCATTATTCCAACATTAAATACAATACATATTATTGCTATGTGGTCCAAATCCCAAAGGGGAGGATAATTTGTCATGTCCCGGCGGCGATTCGAACCTGCGACCACTGGACTAGCAGATTGACGCTCGACGTCTTGATTGCTGAGCTATACCGGGACTAACATGGAAGTATGAGTGCCAGATTTCAATATCGGAGTTTTTATGTACGAAAATGTCGGAATTCTGCTGTTATCAATCATCAACATAAGTTAAGTGGCGTTTTTGTCTTTAACAAACCACCATACAAGTATAATTGCTCGTGAAAGATACGCCTGATGGCGGATATACTTTTGATTGATCTATTGACAGCACTACTAAATATTTATTCATAGATAATATTTAACTAGACCAATCCCGACACACATTTTTCTTCATAGATTATTATTTCTTGTGAAGAAAACATTTTTCTTCACAACGCTACTGGTTATCCATCTTCATAGATTAATAATTTTTGTTAAGAAAACATTTTTCTTCACAGATCCCTACGCTACTGGTTATCCAAGTAGCGTAGGGATCCGTTGGTTCGAATCCCACCCAGTGCATGAATAAAATTATTCCTCATTAATTTGAGTTTTTGACTCTGAGTAATAGAATAATAAGACTCTGAGTATAAGGTGTAATAATAATAAGTTGGTAGAAAATGCTTTGGGCATTATCCTCGCCTGGTTACCTTTCACTAAAGAGTGTTATTATTATTATCTTATCAAAAGTTCCATTTTTCTAGCAGTAAGCCCAATACGTAAATGAGGTATTCTGTAGTCAAATACTCAAATAGGAAGATATCTTATCATGTTCCGGCTGGGCTTCTGAACCCGCTACATCTGGTTTACCAGATCAACGCCTTGACAACTACAGAGACGCCTTGACAACTACACAGACGCCTTGATAACTACAAAGACGCCTTGACAACTACAGAGAGGCCTTGACAACTACAGAGAGGCCTTGACAACTACAAAAACGCTTTGACATCTACAGAAACGCCTTGAAAAATACAAAGACGCTTTGACAACTACAGAGATGCGTTGACAACTACAGAGACGCGTTGACAACTACACAGACGCCTTGACAACTACAAAGACGCTTTGAAAACTACAGAGACGCCTTGACAACTACAAAAACGCCTTGACAACTACAAAGACGCCTTGACTGTTTTTTCCGGGATGAAATATGTTTTTTTTTTGTTGCAAGAATCGGTGCCTGATATTTCCGAGAAATTTCATGTCACCCGTGGATTATTACTCTCGAAATTTTTCCCTGGGATATAAAGTAACATTATTTACGTCTGTACGCATCACGTCTGGCCCCCGAGGTTGAAACTAACGAAAGGGTGACAAAAATAAATCTCCAGTTATAAAGTCGGCTGTCACATCTCCCATGCAACCGGAACGCACATTAACTCTTTCGAGTCTTCGGATGGTAGGAATTACCTCGTGTTTTGTACATTTTTTACTCCCGATAAATTTCTAATATTAGAAATCGGAGGTATTCTGTTTGTTTTTGTAAAAAATAATAATATATTTTTATGTTCTTATTTTAACCTCCTGAGCAACTTTGGTTTTGTGTCTGTCTGTCGCTCGGTCTCTTAAATACACATTCCTTTTAACGCGCAAATCTCAGGAACCACTGAACGGATTTTGACAAAATTTTGTTGTGGATTTTAAATTCATCAACTTCGCACAGTTGTTCTTGGTGATAGAGACCATGCGCCTGACCTGTTAAGGGCGCCAATGACTTGTATTTGTGTCCTTTGGTCTGACATGGCTAGTTGGCTAGTATTGTATCCGCTCCATGTCGTCCAGCGAAACAAAAATCTTTCAAATACCATCTTTGTTTTAGGACTCGAAAGCTCATGGGGAAAAGTGTGGGACTCAGACATGAATCGCCCGGTATCCATGGCTGCCAACTAAAAACTAAAACCCGCGGCTCTTCATCAATTCTAAACCATTTCTTTGTGTGACTGTGAACTACTGGTAGGTACATTCAAAGGATCTGTCTGGAAGATTATTAGAAATATTTCTTTCTATTTTCATTATTTTAAAACAATGATATTTCTTTGTACTGCGAAATCTACGAATAATTACAATCTTACTTCACCATTACGAGCAAATGAGCTTGGTCAGAGCACGGAAGCCTTGTCCTAGGTTAGGGACGGAAGTCTTATCGATACCTTGACCGATTTCTACGTGATTCCCATCGTCTCAAGATCATTTCGGGCGGCAGCCTTTTCTCCGGAGATAACGGGTTAGCGCATTGTTCCGCCACGGACTGATTATTTTCGCCACATACCTCACGACGCACTAAAGTGCTTATCTACGCTTGGCTCCCGTTCAAAACAATCCGAGCTAGGGGATAGGAATCGAAAAACGATCGATACCGACGATAGATTTGTTAATATCGATTCTTTCGTTGTCGGTTTAGGAGTCTCGATTGAATACTAATTGAGAGTTGGAGATTGAATTTGTAAAAATCATTGATGGCGCATACAACATCTTTCCTCCCATTTGTGCTAAGACAAACTGCAGCTTATGCAACTTTAAAAGGAAGTTTAACTTTGCCATAAGTCCAAAATTACCTACTTCGCAAAGGTCATTATTAGGTACTACATTTATTATTTTTTCTGAACTATATTTACCTATTTTTTGGGCTAGAGGAATGTTGAATCAATAAATAATTAACAGTCCCACAACCGTATGGTGTAGTATTGATGAGGAGCCGTGGGTTTTAGTTAGGGTAGACAGCCATAGATACTGAACGGTCCACGCCAGTCTCATGATTTTCGGGATGAGCTTTCCCCTCCTCCAAAAAAAACATTTTCATTTTCATAATTCAATAGACGTAGGTTTGCCTGGTGGTTACCTTACATTAAAGAGTATTATTATAATTAGGTTGGGAAAATTCGTATCTGTATCTGTAAAAAGAAAGATGAAAAAAAATCTTATATTTTGTTGTTTCCTGTAAATTGGTCATGTACCGTAAACATAAAATACCTAACGGTATTTATTATTATTATTAATATGATAAGGTTATTAAAAAATTCGATACCGAAATTGTCCAACGAGATCAACCAGTTAAAATATCGGAAATACTTCTCTCGTAGCATATCGAATCAAACGTATCGATAGTCCAAAATATCGAAACGCCTCATCCGCGCTTTTGTTTGAAGCTCAGGGCGCTCTGGCTCACTTCGTGTGTTCTATTCGGTGGGTCAGCATGGCCCGACCCCTAGTGATAGTCTCCCTGCTTTTGCCCCTCGTGTGTGGAGTGCCCTTGACGTCTTTCTACCCTTACGGCAGGGACGATGTTCTCCTGCAAAGCACACAGCAGGCGGAACCACCCGAAATTACCCTCAAAGTTCCGATCAAATTTTTCGACGAGTCCTATACGTCCATTTACGTAAGTTTTTTTAGTTATTAATTCAGTGACGTTAGTAAGTTACCTTATTTTCAATTCTTGAATGTAGACAGAGTTTTGGCTGTGAAGTTAATTACATAATTATATTAAATAAATAATTATTTTTGTATTGTCAAAAAAAATCTATTTCCAATAGTAACTCATTTAAATTTTAAGTTACTCATCTAGTTACATGAGTTGCTCTTCCAGGTTTGGAAGTTATACTCGAATTACTCGATCATTTAGTTATGTCCATTTACCTAACCTACATTATTTACGATATGTTTAATAGGTAACATAGTGTTTTTATTCTTCAAATAACATAACACATCCGTTTTATTAAGTAACACATCCATTTACCTACTGAAATTTTACATCAGTTCCTCAACAATTTACCTCAAAATTTCATAATTTATCTTAAAATTTAATCTATGTACGAAAAGTACCTACTCAACAAAATGCACTTTACTTTTTCATCTATTTGAGAGTTACAAAAATACAACTCCATTTATCATGAATCCTAGATATTTTACGCGTCGGTTATTTATGTAAGTCCCTTCCTTATCAGTTCTAAAAATTACCCACCCTATTTCTCAAGTTACTCATTATTAAATTTACGAACGATATTCTATCATTTTGGTCAGTATTTCAGTAACACATCTATATTTGCACAAGATATAAGAATATTTACGAAACCACTTTTGAAAAATATTCAAAATTAAAAAGTTGATTTTACTGAAGCTATAATTGATTTTACTGAAACTATACTGAAGGGCCTGGGTAGGGCCGGAAATGCCAGCCTCACGTGTTTAGAGGGAACAGAATTTTCTTCAAAATGTCTGCCCCAACCGTAGATCGAACTAGGGATCTCTGAACTTTGGGCAGTAGTCTGGACCGGTACGCCACGGAGGCTTATACTCTCAAACCTAATAATTACAAATTTTAAGGTTATCAACAAAAAGCTGTTTTCCCTCTCATTAATTTTAATAAAATCAGACTAGATAAGCAGACTACGTCAGAAACTCATACTATTAATATTTTGATAAGTACCTATTCATTATTATAATATTTTTCAAGTGATCAGGTTTAAGGATCAATAAAGTTGTGGGTACGATGTAATAAAAGTTTAAAAAAAAAGTTATCATATTTGTGTTAATCACTTTCGTGATATCACAACTACTCCAACTAGCTTTACAAATTCTACGCTGAAACCGGGACTTGAACCACCGACTTCCAGGTCACAAGTCCGTCGCCTTATCGATCAAGCCACTGAGGTCGGTTAGTTCGTAGGATGTACAACTTCCAATTGATAGTTCATAGTAAGAAGAATGTCTAGGCATTAAAGGTCCTAATTAAAGATTTATTCTAAACAAAAGTCTGTAGATAAGGATTTATTAGTGCTGCGATATCCTCAAAGAAATATCTTCTTCTTTTATGTACCTTTAATTTTGTGTGATGCTTTTCAACTGGATTTTTTTTTTAATTTGGCTGTAACGTTGTTTTCAACTACATAACGGATGTGTTACTCTCCATTTACAGAAAACTCACAAACCTGCCACTCACATTAACATCACCCAGCCTGGATTGGGCCGGAATACCAGTCACGAAGTCTTTACTTCGCTGAACGTTGCTTAACTTCGGTGAACCGGTGCATTCAACGCGCCATTTTTTGCATGGGTTGGCAAAGCCATGCATTCCATACAGCTCTGAAATCTTTTTAATACTTACTTTGAAGAGAATTCAACTGAGAAGAACATTAGTTTTTGGATGATATCAAAGGGATTCCTTTAACGCATCCTTCACTTGTGACACTCTACATTGATAAGAGGCCTTTCCTTTCTTTTCTTATCAAATTATCAATTCGTCAAACTATCGGAACAACGAACTACTAAACTATCCAACGTTAAAAATAGGGCGAAGCTATTAAAATGTGATTGTTGAGATGTTGGGGGATTCGTTAGTTTGAATCCCACCCGATGCGTCAAATTTTCCTTATTTATTTGAGAACTTGGCCACATGGCCATGTAATAATAAAAATGGAACAATTATTGCTAAATAAAACTAGTATTTTTTAGTTCTGTTTGGACAGTATAAATAAATAGGATAATTTTTTATTATTATCTGACCTGGTTGCAGGGTTTTCAGTGAAACCCTTACAATTAACACTGCGACCTAATTAGATCTATTGTGACCAGTTGATTCTATTTGGTTTTAACGTCCTGACTGAGATAGATAGTCAGGACGGGGGTTTTACCCTCCATTCGCTGGGAATCGTACCAGCTACCCACATTAACCTCACCCAGCCTGGGTAGGGCCGGAAATGCCAGCCTCACGTGTTTGGATGGAACAGAATTTTCGTCGAAAAGTCTGCCCCAACCGGGAGTTGAACTCGGGAACTCCGGACTACGGGCAGTAGTCACAACCATTACGCCACGGAGGCTGTAATTAAATAGGATAATTACTATAACACAATTAAAATATAAAATGATTTTTCGTATTTTTTCGTATTGTTTTTTTCGATTTTCGTAAACATATGTAGATATACACCTAGGTACTATAGGTAGGTATGTATGAAAAATACTTATATATAAAATGATTGAAAGGCAAAAGCTTTTAAATAAATATCAAAATATTTGTTTAATCAATCAGAATATTTTTCAAAGTCAAGAATTATTTCAGTACCTACCTGTAAGAGAGACATAAATATAGCACGGTGAGCCACTGTGCGATGATAGAGGTTTGAGTCTGAACTGAACTGCATGGATGCAGAATACAGAACAATACCTTGACACTTAACCTACAGCCATGATACTAATGATCATGACAAAAGAATCAAATAAAAATGCTGACTGCTGAATGAAATCTAATACATACTCGTAAAGTCAGCGAGAATGTCAGACTTAAAAATAAATACACGGCGCGAACGACCTGCTCCAGCAGAGTTAAAGCATCTAAAAGAAATAATAATAATAAATACAGGGTGGAGCAATAAAACTTTCCTTTTATAAGCGAGCCTCAAAGGCAGGATGTTGATAGACAGTTCATTTTTAGGTTTTTGGATTGTCAAAAGTTGTAAGTTTTATCCTAGCTAAAAAATTATTTATCAAAATGACTGTCGTGAAACGAAACGCGTGTTTTCATGAGGCATTAGCCTCCGTGCCTCCTTGGCGTAACGGTTATGACTACTGCCCATAGTCCAGAGGTCTCGAGTTCGACTCCCGGTTGGGACCGACTTTTCGAAGAAAATTCTGTCCCCTCCAGACACGTGAGGCTGGCATTTCCGGCCCTACCCAGGTTGGGTGAGGTTAATGTGGGTAGCTGGTACGATTCCCAGCGAATGGAGGGTAAACCCCTCGTCCTGACTCTCTATATCAAGTCAGGACGTTAAAACCGAATAGAATCAACTGGTCACAATAGATCTAATTAGGTCGCAGTGTTAATTGTAAGGGTTTCACTGAAAACCCTGCAACCAGGTCAGATAATATTGTCTCCCCCGGTAGCTCAGTGGTAAAGGTGGCACTCTGTGCATCCACAGAATTCAGATGTCGTGGGTTCGAAACCCACCCGGACATGACAAGTTATCCTCCCATTTGGGATTTTTACCATATAATAATATGTCTTGGGCTTACTGCTGGAATAATGGGACTTCAATAATCTTAATCGGGCAGTATAAATAAAGACGATATTATTATAATAATAATAATGAGGCATTATTTTTCGATCAACTACTGCTGTTCAGTTAAATTTTCGTTTTAATAAATGCATTATACATTTACAAAAGGAACCACCTAGAGTCATACAGTTCTGTGGTCATGAATGTAAATAAAACAAAGAGAATGTAATGTAGCCTTGCAAGGACCACCCACCTTGTTGACCACTTGGTTGGAATGTGGGGAATAAATCACGATATATCGAGTGGAAAACTCAAGCTGTCGAAATCCGGAGAAATGTGATGCGAATCACCAGAGATATTTCAATTAAAAGTGCTTTGAAGAAGAAGAAGAAGAATAAGGAGAAGAAGATGAAAAAAAAAAAAAAAAAAAAAAAAAAAAAAAAACGCACACATAGTGAAACTCTCCATCAAGAAACTCATCTTGATGGAGAGATTTTGTGTGTTTTGCGCTGAACGTCGCCTTCACATGGTCATATCACGATGAGGTTTCACCAGATATTTTTTTTTTTTTTTTTTAAGTGGGGTTTTAACGTCGCTTTCAACTGCCATGGTCATATCACGACGGGGGTTTTACCCTCCATTCGCAGGAAACTCACAAACCTGCTACTCACATTGACCTCACCCAGCCTGAGTGGGGCCGGGAAAAGCCAGCGTCACGAGAATTAGAATTTGAATGGTCACCCATCCAAGTCTTAACCTCGCTGGATGTCGCTTAACTTCGGTGTTCTGAAGGGAACCGGTGTATTCAACATGCCATCGACGCTGGCCCAGATATTTCGTATCACCAGATATTTCAATTAAATGTGCTTTGAAGGAGAAGAAGATGATGAAGAAAAAAATACACACAAAGTGAAACTCTCCATCAAGAAACTCATCTTGATGGAGAGATTTTGTGTATTTGCGTTTAACGTCGCCTTCAGATGGTCAATTCCACAACGTGGTTTCACCCACCATTGGCTGGGTAAACAACCCAGCAGCTTGAACAACCCCGAGCCGGGAATAGCCAGCAGAACGTGGATGACTCTGATGACCATGGATGGACTCAAAACTAGAACGGTCATCAATCCATGTACTTTTTCATCAATCCATGTGCTTTTTCATCAATCCATCTAGTTTGTCCTGGGAACTGTTATTTTGGACTATCAAATTCCCGTTTTTTACAATTTTATTAGATAGTGTTCGATGTAGCACTGCATGAATATTCATGATAATATTTCCCCATTGTAGCTGTAGTAATGGGTATCTACTACTGAGAAATCATGATAGATTGTATGTCTAAGTGTTCAATTTTTTTCCATGAACTTCACGGCATAACAAAGAAAGTGTCATCAAATATGACTTGTTTGTAGTTTATTTTCCGGTTAAACTCATTTTATAACAGGCCCCACCCAGGCTGAACGAGTATGAAATGGGTAGCTGGTCGGTGAATTTCAAGTGAATGGAGGGTAAATCCATCTAGTTTGTCCTGGGAACTGTTACCTTTGTCTCGAATGAGCAAGACGTTAAAAGAGACACAGAGCAAAAAAAAAAAAAAAAAAAAAAAAAGGTCTTAAAATAACAATCTCAATGGCCCGATGAATACTTTCAATACTTTATTTCTCAATCGAGGTATGCAACGTTCAGCAAGGTTTAGGACTTACTGGGTGACCACTCAAATTTGAGTCGTCTAGATGCTGGTCATCTAGACGACTGTGTCATCAAATATGGCCTTTGCCGTCTCCAAAAATGATAACCAGCCCTGCGTTCAATGAAATCAATGAATGACAGAGTAGCTAGCTACTCCCAATAATACAAAATCTCAACTTGTTCTAATCTGAGCTGAACGGGCTGGCTCGTCTATTGTTGAATACATAATATGTATCAAACAAATACTAGGTGACTATTCATAATCGATTCATCCAATTAGAAGCGTGTGTGTGAGCTCACGTTATCACTCGATTAGGCTAAAGGTCGTGCATTCGGACAGGTGTAGAAGTAATGAACCTTGGGAAATACTTAGTCGTGGTTCAGTTGTCGAATAGATCAATTCAATAGAAAAGAAAAGCGATGCAATGGTCGAAAGTTTTGTAAAGAAACTTGGGAAATATCTAGTCGTGGTTCAGTTGTCGAATAGATCAATCCTATATTGGGTTGCACAACAAATTTTGCTCTATTCACTTGGAATTTTGAATTGGGTGCAAAACAAATTTTGTTTTATTGACTTGGAATTTTGAATTGGGTTGCACAAAAATTTTTGTTTTCTTCACTTGGAATTTTGCATTGGGTTGCACAACGAATTTTGTTCTTTTCACTTGGAATTTTGCATTGGGTTGCACAACGAATTTTGTTCTATTCACTTGGAATTTTGAATTGGGTTGCACAACGAATTTTGTTCTTTTCACTTGGAATTTTGAATTGGGTTGCACAACAAATTTTGTTTTCTTCACTTGGAATTTTGAATTGGTTTGCACAAAGAATTTTGTTCTATTCACTTGGAATTTTGCATTGGGTTGCACAATGAATTTTGTTCTTTTCACTTTGAATTTTGCATTGGGTTGCACAACGAATTTTGTTCTATTCACTTGGAATTTTGAATTGGGTTGCACAACGAATTTTGTTCTTTTCACTTGGAATTTTGAATTGGGTTGCACAACGAATTTTGTTCTTTTCACTTGGAATTTTGCATTGGGTTGCACAACGAATTTTGTTCTATTCACTTGGAATTTTGAATTGGGTTGCACAACAAATTTTGTTTTCTTCACTTGGAATTTTGAATTGGTTTGCACAACAAATTTTGTTTTCTTCACCTGGAATTTTGAATTGGGTTGCACAACAAATTTTGTTTTCTTCACTTGGAATTTTGAATTGGTTGCACAACGAATTTTGTATGACTTGGTATTTTGAATTGGGCTGCACGACACAGATTTAAATTTGATGGTAACAATACACTCGAACCCGGTTTTAGCCCTTGATATCATGCGTAAATATAAATTGATGTTTTTCTTTATCAAATTTTATGTTATGGTGTTGGTAGGACTGATGGGTCCTTTTGGCACTCTGAACGCCCAAATACAATTTAGACAGAGCATGTGAAAATTCTGGTGTTGAGCAAAAGCTTGAAGATGGTCATGTACTCATGCTATTTACTATCTCAAAGAAAGCAGTGACTTTCAACCAATCACAGTGCTTCTTGATACGCTATGACATTGATAAAAAGTTCTTTCCTCTCTGCACTCCTTTTCATCCCAAACACTGTCATATTCAGCCAATGTCAAACTCACAGTTTTTGCAATGCCATGTCGTAGTTAGTACTGTAGAAATCAAAAGTTCAAATCTCAGGGAATAGAACCGTTGATAGCCAAACTGTCCATCAAGCACGGCACAGTGAACTTTTAGAACCCTCTGTTTCATGATGGTTACCAAAATTTTTGATATTGTCTTTTCTTACCGATAATTTTTATTTTCAATTTGAGGACCAGGTATTGAATGGAAAAAAATAATGTTTGGCCAAATTAGATTGCACTGTGCTTCTCAAAATTATGAATAGGTAATATAATTTTGGCTTGAATTATAGTATTTTAAGTATTTGTATTTTTTAACTCGTTCTGTCGTTTAAAGAAAGACAGAACGTTAAGAAACTATACAGGAATCAATTTATGAGCATGTGAATGTTAAATGTATGGATGATTGATTATTTATTAGATGTGTTATGAGATGATGAACAATAACACAAATATCCCATATGTCAGCTTATCAATATTTCAGAGTAATAAATTAAATGAAATGTTGTTATTATTGTTCTTTAACTAAGCGCATATTTTAGACATTGTAGAAACAGATGGCAATAAACGTTGACCCTGCTTGAACAAGAAGAATTTAAGAGTAAGTATAAGATCATGAAGAACGAAAAAAAAGCAGAAAGTGAAGACTGAATAGATTTAAGTAAAGCACACGAAATAATCAAAACAAATCGAAATATATACCTAAATAAAACTCAAAAATAAATAAATAAAACACGAAAAGGAATCAAAAAACAAATAGATAGAAGAAGACAATATGAAGAAAAATAAGAAAGAAGACATATTACCGACATTCAAGTTACCTAATATACTAATAATACAAATAACATCTCGTAAGCTAAAGGATAACTTCGAAGGAGAATAATATTTTTTATTATTAAATAGCAAAAAAAAAAAAAAAAAAAAAAAAAACATTACCTATAAAGTAACAGAATAAGAGAAGAAGAAATATTAGAACATACTTGAATACATCAGTTTCATAATTAAGACTGTCTTTCTCACAGCAATTAAACACTCTCCCACAGCTGTTGTGTTAATTGTTGGTCTGTTTAATGTCAATGTGATGGTTAATGTAACCACAGGGCAAAATAAAAGACTTAATAAAAAATAATTTATTACAATGTATCTTGTATTAGGTATTAGAATGCTTTGAATGTGTATTTGTACAATTATATTGAACGTAGGCACATTATACCTAGCTGTATGACGAAGTAGCTAAAACTTGGCATTTTGTCGCCATTGAGGTTTTCAGCTACTTCCACATTGTGCTTGATGATCTGTGAACTGGTAGTCAAGTGGTTAACGCGCTAGTCTGCTAATTCAGGTAGCGTAGGGATTCGTTGGTTCGAATACCACCCAGTGTATGAATTTTTCCTCATTAATTTGAGTGTGTGACCAAATAATAATAAGACTCTGAGGGTTAAGTCGTAGAAAATGTTTCGAGCATTAACCTCGCCTGGTGGTTGGCTTCCACTAAAGAATGTTATTATTATATATGTGTTATTGTCATTATAGACTTGACATGGCTAGTACTGTACCTGTTTAACGTCCTCCAGCGTATAGTAACGTTGAAACAGCATATTTTTTTTATCTGTATTATGTCGGTCCCGGTAGCTCAGTGGTAAAGTCGGCAATCTATGAATCCAAAGATTCCAGAGTTCGTATGTTCGAAACCCAGCCGGTACATGACAAGTTATCCTCCCATTTTGGATTTTTATCACATAACAATATGTCTTGGGCTTACTGCTGGAATAATGGGACTTTAATAGTCCTAATCAAACAGTATTAATTTAATTTTTTTTTAAATTTTAATTTAATTTATTCTTTATTGACGGGTCAAGCCCAATATACATTGATTACATAGAATTAAATTAATAATAAAAAAAAAGAAAACAAAATAAGAAAATTTAAGACAAGTAAAATATCACAGGTAGAACGTATTAATAAGGCGATATTACTCTTCTGTTTATACTGATTAAAATAGAGAGGTGATTTGATGGCATAGATATTCAGAACTATTACCTGCTGATGAGAGCAAATAAGCTCGAAACAGCTGTCCAGGTATGTTCTGATGTTCATGTACATCTAGTACAACTTCTCACTCTTCTGTTTATACTGATACTGATTATCATTTCCGCCCTCAGGTAAACGAGTTCGGGTGTCTCACGTTCCGCGCCTCGCTGCCGCAGTTCATCAGCATCCCCTTCCCTCTCGACTACCCCACGATTGCGGCCCTCTACTCGAACGTTGACGTGAAGAACGCCGGCCGCATCTACTACCGCGAGTCCGAGGAGCCAGAGTTGCGACGGCGGGCGGACGCAGAAGTGGCGCAGACGTTTCCGCAGATCGCCAACCTGTTTCACACCAAGGCGGTGTTTGTGGCCACCTGGGTCGAGGTGGGCTACAATGTGGACAAGCCCGACAAGGTGAGAGTTGGTGGTTTGGGTGGTCGAGCTGCTTGACTTGTAGTTTTTTTTTCACGATAATTATTTTTTTTTTTATTTTTTTTTTTTCAAGTACTTTATTTATTTCATGATACATATTCACAAAGATTTTTGTTTATAAGAAATGGGTAAGTTGATGTGGTCCTTTTGTGCAACAATGCATGTGTCGGACCACATTTTTTTTTTTTTTGCAAGCATCTGTCCTCTTTCAATGTATATGAATTTATGTTTATCTTTTTTTTTTCTTTTTACATCATAGCATATTATTTAGAATCATCCTATTTTCATCAACTTTTTTTTGTGGCCATGGAACAGCGGCTGCGTCCCAAGTGCGTCCCGGTCCAACTTTTGACCCTTCACGATAGCCCAAAAGCGTCCCGGGTTTTTTTGATCCATAGATCATGTGCGTCCCGCTCTTACCTGTGTCAATTCATAGGTCGTGTGCATCCCACTCTTACCTGTATCATGGTTTATAGGTAGGTCTTACATATAAAGTACCTATATATGAGCTAGGATTAGTATTATACTTATTGTATGTATATTATTGTATAAGTTGTATAAGTACCACGTACGAGTATATTAAATGTAGAAGTAAAAACATTAGAAGAAATAAAAAAATAATTGCAAAAGAAGCATTTGTGAGGTCTCAAATGCTGAAACTAAACCTCAACCAAATCACTTGATATGAATACACAGCTACTGTAGATGAAAAACAAAAAGATGAATGTCTCACAGTCTTCTTGATTTCGTAGCCATGACACAACACCTACGTCAGCTACTGTAGACACTTGTACATAGTTCAACTTTGACATAGGTACAAGCTCATAGATTGGATTTCAACACCAGCCTCCATGGTCCATGGTGTAATGGCTGTGACTACTGCCCGTGGTTCAATCATCTTGAAGTCGATCTTCGGTTTTGGCAGAATGTCACAACAATAATTTCTTTCCCTCCGAAGTAAATAAGACGTTTCCAGCCTGAACAAGGCTAGTTGACGTTATAGCGTGTTTTACCACCTGATCTCCAGATAACTTCTCCAATTACATACTAAAATAAACGAGAAAAGATTTATGCATTTGGTAGGATCCGAAACAACCATACAACCTAGACCACCAAACTAGCGCCATGACAACATCGACTATCATTGACTAGTATTTTTTCTATAACATTCTATGGAACTATGATGCATAAGGTATAGGTAGAACTTTTTTTTCGAAATTGAGAACATTTTTTTAAGTAGTCGTCACGAATAACAGGAATCTTTCGATTTCTCTCTGCCGTGTGTACGGACATGAACTATATTCTGGACGAATTATTTTTCAGGTGAACACCTTTCAAATTGTCGTCATTTCGGACGGGGAGGAATCGTTCGTCCAGTTTCTGTACGCTGACAACGGCATTCAATGGATCCAAGGCGTCCCCACAGATCAGTCCGGATTCCCGGATGCCAAAGCCCAAGCCGGCCTGATGCAGGATGGCATCTTGTATTCGCTGCCTAGCTCCGGGTCGGATCAAGTGTTCAATTTGGACAAGTGAGATGGGGTTTTTTTCCAACTTCAATTATTTAATATCAAAGTTGGTTGGGGGTAAAGTTATAATTAGTTGACCTCGACTTTGTTGTTAGTGGCAGGGTTTCAGTGAAAATACAATTGATACTGCGATATAATGAGATTTCTTGGGACCATTATTTAGGATTTCTTTTGGTCTTGATTTGTTTAAAACGGGAATAGCCATTACGAATCCATTAAAACTTTTTGTAGTTAGTTACACTGCTTTTAATTTTCCAAAAGAGCGTGGATTACTTTAATAGTGAATCGTTTCTCCAAAAAAAAAAAAAAAAAAAAATCGATCTGTAACCGTAAACTGTATCTGACTCTTTTACCGGCTTGGAAAAAATCCAAAATATTATTTGTTAGGTAACTACAAAATCTTTATAACTCCGCAGGGGACTTTTTTGGACGATCCCAGTTTAATGTATCCTTGAAAACGTTGTTGGGCTTTTGGGGACCCAGCCATCTCTTTTGTTTCGCCTTAAAACACACGATAGGTTTGTAGTGTAAATCTACACAAATTAAAGCTCCTTTCTCTCGCCAGACTATCCAACACGGACGCCCCGGGACGGTGGATCTTCCGCGTGGGCAACATAGCCGGCCTGGGCAATGTGGACGCCCCCGGCACCCAACACTTGATCACCCGGGACGCGACCTGTGCCGCCGCGGCGCCCACGTGCCACAGCAGCGCCGAGTGTACTGATGAGCCCGCCGGCTACTGCTGCCGCTGCAAGCCTGGTTACTATGGCAACGGCGTCAACTGCTTGCCGGAAGGTAAGGCCGAGGCTACGATAGGAGCGTCAAGCGGTGAGCGGTAAGCGGCGAGCGGCAAAATGAGAATTTTATGTTTACATTTAAAACAATGGAAATGTTTAGTAGGTTTCTTCTTAGTAGCGACAAGCGTCAAGCGATTTTTTTTTATCGTAGCCACCTACTAAGCATTTCCATTGTTTTAAATGTAAACATAAAATTCTCATTTTGCCGCTCGCCGCTTACCGCTCACCGCTTGACGCTCCTATCGTAGCCTTGGCCTAAGACATTGGTGTTTGATGAATTTATTAATCGAGAGCAAAGTATCAAACACCTCAGCCGAGGTGTGGGGAACCCCAATACAAAGAAAGAGACATTGTTACTTACTCGTACGATGAATTTCTAATATTAGAAATCGGAAGTATTGTGTTTGTTTTTATGTCCAACTTGATAGATATTGGGAAGGCCATTCAGACATTTTAGACCATTGGATGTAGGAGTGTCAGAGCCAATGAAACTCAACCACGAGGAAGAGATAACTATACCAACCCTATGTAGGGTTGGGAAGATACAAAGTTTTTTCTTAAAGATGAGTCTTTCACAGCCTTTTTTCCGTCGTCGCGACGCAATGAAACAGGAGCTACTGTAGACGCTTGTGGTCTATGTTGTAGCTTGTCCATCCCGTTGTATGCCTCCCCTCTGATGGGCGAGAAGTGACACAATACTTAACATTTAGTTGCTGGGTCAACTTGAGCGCAGCGGAAGATATCTTTTACAAACAACTGTAACCAATTTTTGACTACAATTTTTTGTATTCAAAATAGGTACACATTGAAAAAAATAAATTAATGTGTTTCTTTGGGTTATTAAATCACAATTTTAGTGGTTAGCCCAGAATTATAGTGATCCAGAGGTCTCTAGTTCGACTCTTGGTTGGGGCAGACTTTTCGAAGAAAATTCTGTCCCTTTCAAACACGTGAGGCTGGCACTTCCGGCCCTACCCAGACTGGGTGAGGTTAATGTGGGTAGCTGGTACGATTCCCAGCGAATGGAGGGTAAAACCCCCGTCCTGTCTACCTCAAGTCAGGACGTTAATCCCAAATAGAATCAATGGACATGAAAGGAGCCTAGACATTGGATCTGGGCGTTCATATAATCCTCTCATCACCGTGATTTAGGTATCAATACCTACCTCACGGACACGGTATTATTAATTATTATGTATAAATAAATGGAAGCAAATATTCCTTCCCCCCCCCCTAATTCAAATCGTGGATAAAATCTCAAGAAGAGATATGTAGCTGCCATAGTTTATTTTTGACGCGGGATGCAAGTATCTCATTAAATATCAGTACACTACCTAGGAAAAAAAAAAGAAAAAAATTCCTTCCCCCCACAGGCAAGCCCTGAGGATCAATGGAAAGCTCTACGTGGATGTGAATGGGGTCCGCGCCAACAACATAGACCTGCAGTCCTACGTGTCGACAGCAGACAGCCGCCACTACACGGTGCTCACGAAGCTGCCACCCGTCATCGGCCACAGCTTGCAGCTGGCTAACTTCCTCGCCAACAGTGTGGGCTGGCTGTTTGCCAAGAGCATTGGAGCGCCCAATGGCTACGAAATCTCTGGTAAGTTGGTAGAGTTGGGTGGAAGAGATTGCCATAGGCAATAACCCCACCCTTTAGTTAGGACATATGTATATATTATATAAATATTTTTTTCCTGTTTATATTATTAATATTCTCAATTTTATATTTAATTTTTACCATTATTTGTCTGTATATATGTTCTACTAATAAAGAGTTTCTAAATAAATAAATAATATATCTAGATACAGTCGAGCCTGGATATAAGAGAACTCAAGGGACCCGCATTTTTTTCTCTCATATCCAGGCTACTCTCATGAAGAAGTTATTTTCCCTATATCCAGTTTTCTTAAATCTAGGTTCGTGCATGCAATACCTAGCGCGCTAACTCACACGGCCACGGTGACTGCTGTATAGAGATATTATGTGTACGTACAATTGTACATATTTATAATATTTTCATTTATTTCACGGTGGGAAACCGTATGGCAAAACTTTTTTTACCATATGTCTTAAATTTGTACGCATCTCTATTTTGAATTTCGATTCAAAATTTGAATCGAATTTGAAGATTTGAAGAAAAAAAAATCCTACACCTTTTTTATGTGTCAGTCAAATCGCAATAACGACATTTATATTATCTTCTTCTTCTTCACGATAATAAAAAAGGGAAATAGTTAATCCATCTAACCCAAATGACCGACCTCAGTAGCTTGATCGATAATGCGGCGGACTTGCAAGCTGGAGGTCGGTGGTTCAAGTCCCAGTTTCAGCGCGGATTCAGTAAAGCGAGTTTGTGTAGTTGTGGCATCACGAAAGTGATCAACACAAATATTAAAAAAAAAAAATAACTCAAATGGATTAGATATTCAAATTAAAAAAAAAAAAAAAATGAAAATCTAATCAAAAAAGTCTGGCTGGGTGGGGGACTATAAACAGGGAGTATTAGACCAGCATTGGCTTGGTTCTGGGGGCCCTTGTCAATTATTAGCCTCCTTGTAAAGACTGCGGTAGAAGTGCTGAGTCATTCCACAACTGTCTGGCTACCATCGTTCACGATGACGCCATCCTATGATAATAATAATAATAATAATAATATTGCCTTATTTATACTGCCCGAACAGGACAATTAAAGTCCCATT
This sequence comes from Bactericera cockerelli, assembly GCA_024516035.1. Classification (NCBI taxonomy): domain Eukaryota; kingdom Metazoa; phylum Arthropoda; class Insecta; order Hemiptera; family Triozidae; genus Bactericera; species Bactericera cockerelli. The sequence goes on along the minus strand of CM044955.1, from coordinate 14,926,319 downwards.
ATTCCAGCAGTAAGCTCAAGACATAATATTATCATCATCATAGGGTGGCGTCATCGTGCACGATGGTAGCCAGACAGTGGAGGAAAGACTCAGCACTTTTACCACTGTCTTTACAAGGAGGCTAATAATTGACAAGGGCCCCCAGAACCAAGCCAATGCTGGTCTACTCCCTGTTTATAGTCCCCCAGCCAGACTTGTTTGGCTGGGGGACTATAATATTATTATGTGGTAAAAATCCCAAATGGGAAGATAACATGTCATGTCCCAGCTGGGTTTCGAACCCACGACTTCTGGAGTCTTTGGATTCACAGAGTGCCGCCTTTACCAGCGAGCTACCGGGACAGATATGATGATGAATCAAAATAAGAATCTTTTGCAAACCTAACCTCTTCCCCTTCTCCACCCTCAGGGGGTGTTTTCAACTACTCCGCCCAGCTGGTGTTCCCCACCGGAGAGACCCTGGAGATCGAGGAGCAATTCATCGGCCATGATGTGTTCGACCAGCTGAAGGTAGTGGGCTCCCTCCGAGGGAATGTGCCCAGTGTCGCCCCCGGGGTGCGCCCACAGCTGGAAGATTTGCAGCAGGAGTACACGCATTCTGGGAGTGGTGGGTTTTATTATTATTTTTTTTTTTTGATACAAATATTTCGTTTTTATCGCTCTCTCCAGCTGTAGCCAAACTGGTTACAACAACAACAACAACAACAACAACAACAACAATATTGTAAAATGGAACCCAAGCATTTCAAAGAAAAGAGAAAAGCGTAAAAAGTAGAACACAGTCATACGCGTATAACTATAAATATTATATTCAATATACTTACTGTAACAGAAATGTATCAATTCTACAACTCGTCTTGTAAAAATTCCGTGTGCTTGAGAGAGCAACAGATCTACATTCGGTATGGACGCCCAGACTCAGTCTTTAACGGACTCAGGAAGGAGCCCAGTTGAGATGCTTGATCTATAAACTTTAATGCGAAAGTGGTGGTGACCATTTCAGGAGGTCCTTCCAGATAAAGAAAACTCGTAAAAACCTTAGAACAAAACTAATAAGACAAACTGTAAAACCTCAGAGGAAATCAAGATGAGTGTTTCACAGCCTTCCTTATTTCGTAGCCATGAAAAAGCAGCTACTACGCTTGTGGTCTTTGTTGTAGCTTGCCCATCCGGTAGTATGTCTCTTTGATGGGTGAAAGATGACACAATACTTCCCATTTAGGTAGATTAACACCACAATTTGATCAACACGAATTCGTCAATTTTCAAACGTAAAAACTGACATGAACATCCAAATTTATTAAACAAATTTTCACCAAAATTCCTTCCTTTGCTCGCAGGACAATTCCGCTCTCAGTCCTCTCACACATACCTCCTGCCCGGCAACAGTCCTCCTGAGATCACGGTGCGGGTGGTCCAGACCATCAGCTACCACGAGGGTTGTGCCAGCCAGATGAGGAACATCAGCAACACCAGAATGAAGCTGGCCAAGAACATGATCGTGTATGAGGCCCGGGAGAACAATCTGAGGGTGGCCTCCACCAACAAGGTTTCCAGCTTGAACCGTAAGTCAATATTAAGGATTACTAGTAGATACTGAAATTACCGAAGGTTACATTAAGTATTTTGCCGTTGGCAAAAAAAAAAAAACGGAAGAGAATGCCGTTGGCATTAGCACCGCCCTTGATCAAGTTTTGTTTTGTTAATTTTAATTTCTATGTATGTATAATTGTATATATTCTATGTCATTTGTAAATAAAACTTGATCCAACATGTTTAATAATATTTTGGACTGCGACGCTTTTTCCTGTTTTCATCCGGACCCCGTTCGATATTACTCGCCGACCCCTGGTCAAATCGATCTTTTACAATTGTAGAATTTCATCATATTTTGTACCTATTAATCGTCAACTCTTCCTTTCGATGTTCGATTTAATTCATTTTCTTTGTTTCAGTTCATGATGATCCATGCAGAAATTTCTTCTGTGTTTCCAATAGTTCCTGCATTGTGGAAGATGACAGACCAACTTGTGTCTGTAATCGAGGGTAAGCCAAAATGATTATCTTATATATTATTTTTTTTAGTTTCGAATTTGGCCACTAAGACCACGGTAAATAATAATAAACATTTTGTCAAATTTTCTTCTTCTTTTTTTCCTCCTAATATTTCTTCATTCTTTTTGTATGTTGCTGTTTTCTTTCTTCAGTCCATGGAGCTCCTGTTTTTTTCTTCTCAAATCATCCTGAAATCAGCCCTCATTCCAAATTCCACCGACCTCAGTAGCTTGATCGACAAGGCACCGAACTTGTAAACAGGAGGTCGGTGTTTCGAGTCCCAAGTTTAGCAAAAACTTATTCGAGCGAGTTTGAGCGATTTGTGATATCATGATTTTGATAATTAACACAAAAATAATCGTCTGGCTGGGAGACGTTAAACAGGGAGAAGACCAGTGTATCGCTAGAGGACTATAAACAGAGAACAGACTAGCGCACACTACCAAGCCAGGCTAGCTTGGAGTTTCCTAAGGGTTTAATGGCTCAAGAAGAAAAAGCTCAAGTCCTCGCGGTGAATGATCGCACATAGAAATATTTGGTTTCAGGACGAACCAACTACTTAATTTAAGTTGGCTAAAAATCATCACTTCCCTAGCTGTCGTATACCTTGTTGTTACAACAAAAACAAAGAAATAAAATATACTTTCATTTCAAAAAACAAAAACAAAACAAATATGAATTCATAAGGGTTGGGTAGAAGAGATTGCCATAGGCAATAACCCCGCCTTTTAGTTAAGACATACGTTTATATTTATTTTGTATTCCTTTTCCTTTTTATTGTATAAATTGTTTCCATTTTTTCTTTGTTATAATAATTATTTATACTGTACAATTGTACATATGTCTTCTTATCTAATAAAGTGTATAATAATAATAATAATTTCAGATTCCAGCAGCTGTACTCCGAGGACCGCCGACAGGAGGACTTCGGCTGTTTCGACATCAATGAATGCAACGAGGGGCGTGACACTTGCCACCAGAACGCTATCTGCTTCAACGAGATAGGATCCTACTCCTGCCAGTGTCGACCCGGCTTCACCGGTGACGGTCATCAATGCAGCGGTGAGTAGACAAGCATTTTTGATGTCGTCCTTTATGAAATTACTATACCTACACGTATTATGATGGTTTTACGTTGCATTTTGCAGGAATTTATTTTTCTTTCCATAATCGCAACATACCACGACCAGGTTTTTTTTAATGCAATTTCTCATAAAGACCTTTTAAGAAAAAACGTCTCAGGTTAGCGCTACAAAATGAACATCTTAATATATAAATGTCAAAGTCACTCACTGACCACTGACCACTGACTGATCATCGCTCTACAGCCCAAACCGTAAGTCCTAGGAAGCTGAAATTTGGTAGGTAGCTTTGTCTTATAGTCTAGATGTGCAATAAGACGGGATTTTTCGAAATTCCCACTACAACATCTGCCATTGGCGAAAAAGGATTTTTTGCTTTCACGGCCATGCCTCGGCCCGCAAAGCGGGCGACAGCCTGCTTGTAAAACATAAGAACAAACGGTAGAAGCTATATGAAATTCATATTAGAGCATAGATAAATTGAATATGAACAAAATCAACATACGACATAAGAACCTTTTTCAGATGTTTTTATACAAGAAATATACATCCATCCGCTATGACCTATAATCCTAACGCACTTAATTTATTGAAAGGAAGTTCTTCAAACATTCTCCTCTCTTTCACAGAGCTGACGGCATCTCAATCAGTGCCTTCGCCTTCCCCGTGTGAGTCCGACCCCCGAGCCTGCAACCCCCCAGACAGCTCCTGCACTGATCCCTCAGACTACAGGACATGCAACTGTAACCCTGGGTATGTAGACTACAGGACATGCAACTGTAACCCTGGGTATGTAGACTACAGGACATGCAACTGTAACCCTGGGTATGTAGACTACAGGACATGCAACTGTAACCCTGGGTATGTCACCCATGCTCTAAGAGCCATAGACTATCACCGAATATTTTTAACCTATCTCAGATGCCTTTATACTGCCAGGTGACCTGACCTGTGAATTAACCTTTCTCAGACTACAGAACCTGCAAGTGTAACCCTCGTAAATGTCTGAATTAATGTATACACCATGAGCATAACGTCCACAAACTATTGCTTATAAGTTTATATTCTATCTCAGACTACAGGAGTCAGGATGTACATTTGTACAAGTGTAACCCTAATTTAATGACTTAGTAAATCTATGCACCAAGACTTCCGTGATATATTAGTTATAAACCATTTCAGATTAAAACACATAGAACCTGCAAAATAATGTAACTCTCAGGTTAGAATACATAGGAAGCTAAAGGCTTTGAAACCGTCCATTGATACACTATCACCAACAAATTCACTGTCCGATCCTTTATTCATAATAATAATACATCTTGGGCATACTGCTGGAATAATGGGACTTGATAGCCCTAATCGGGCAGTATAAATAAGGCAGTATTATTATTGTCTAGTGTCCAATCCTCGATTCCAGATTCCAGAAGGATTACCTGGACGATCGCCGCGTGGCTTTCGTGTGCCGTGATATCGACGAGTGTCTGAACTACCCCTACCCGTGCAGCAACTATGCAGACTGCATCAACCAGCCCGGCTCGTTCCTGTGTCAGTGCAGGGCGGGATTCACGGGAGATGGTGTCACCTGTGAAGAAGCGGCCGGAGGTAAGTGCTAAAAGTTCTTCCTCCTGAATGTCATTAATAGTTTTTCTTCCTGATTCTCATTAATAGTTCTTCCTACTGAATGTCATTAATAGTTCTTCCTCCTGATTCTCATTAATAGTTCTTCCTACTGAATGTCATTAATAGTTCTTCCTCCTGATTCTCATTAAAAGTTCTTCCTCCTGATTCTCATCAATAGTTCTTGCCTTTCGCACATGCCTCCCGAAAACATGTTCTTGCAACTTAAATAGGCATGCAATAGCGCATCTTTCCATGGGTCATGTTGAAAGAGAAAAGGAAGACGAAAGCGCACGAGTGCGAACATAGCTTAAGAGTGACTTTATTCCAATACATAGTTGTTTTGGTGCTATTATAATGTGTGCAAACTATCAAATAGAATGAGAGAAAAAATTCTGCTACCTAGATTATCAGTCTAGCTCCCCAATCAACCACCATGTACTCCATGTAGAGTCTCTATGATCTCATTGTGTATAACTTGAACTCCTGTTATTCCAGGTCCCTCAGATCCTGCTTCAGGGACTTGTGACTCCATCTTGTGCCAGGAGAACGCTGAGTGTATAGAAGACCCTGCTTCCGGACCTCACTGCAACTGTATGCAAGGATATGTCACCAACGGGAAGACCTGTGTTGCCCTGGATAAATGTAAGTACGGGCGAGCATTTTGAATTTTTCTAGCGCTTTGAATCTTTGTGAGGTAATAAGGTTATTTGAATAAATAATCAGATTTTAGAAGGCAAGTTATCTTAAATAGTATTTTAAAGATATCATATATAAGTCAATGATGTCACAACTATTCAAACTCGCTTTTCTAAATCTTTGAACCAATGACCTCCAGGTTACAAGATCGCCACCTTTTCGATCAATGTACTGAGATCGATGTTATTATTATAATAATTTATTGACTTATTCCCAGTGACGTGTGACTTCGCTCAGGACTGCGGACCCAACGCCCAATGCATCCTGAACGAGGCGGTGTCCTACCACCTGTGCATCTGTGACGACGGCTACGAGGGCGACGGATACAACTGCTTGCCGGAAGAGCCGGGGCGGAAGAACGGCAACACTGCGCCCAAGATCTGCATCTTCCAGGACTGCGAGTGTCCCAAGGGCTACGTTGAGAAGGGCTCGGTGTGTGTGAAGCCGGAGGAAGCGCCACCATCCAGTGCTTTAGAGGGTGAGTGAATTGTGTGGGCGAGGGAGATTTTTGGGAGACAGGAAGGTTATAATTTCAGGAACGTTTATCGAATAAAAATAATAACATAGAGTGTAGATTTAAAAAGTGTGGAAACTACCCCCCGCCGGCCTACATCGTGGCGTCCTCAGCGCTAGTATCGCAAAGGAGTCTCCTCTCCTCGTCTCTCACCCGTATCAAATGTAAAGATAAACATAACTATATCAAATGTAAACATAAACATAAATAGACTGCGAGAAATATTTTACTCCTTTGCGATGTGGCGTTTCCATGCAACTGGGGTTCGTTTTCACACTTCTTAAATCTACACGCTATGATAATAATATTATAAAGTTGATTAATGACGTAAAATTGTGATGCCTATGTATAGAATTAGGGGAGGAATTAGAGGTTGATGTGAAAATTGGGGCTTCTCTCGTTGGACTACAAACAGTTTATAATGATAATGTTGTACCGGCTGCGTTCCAAGTGCGTCCCGGTCCAACATTTTACCCTTCACGATAGCCCAAAAGCGTCCCGGGTTTTTTCGATCCATAGGTCATGTGCGTCCCGCTCTTACCTGTGTCGATTCATAGGTCGTGTGCATCCCACTTTTACCTGTATTATGCAGGAAATTGCAAATTCTCATATTCTTGTAATTCTCATACCTTCTAGGAAAAGATTATTTAATTATAATTGCTGAATAAAATGTTGTTAAATAAATATTATTTCGAGAGTTAATTCTTTATTTTTTTCTCAAATCATTATTCTACCCCATACTCCAACACCACCAATCACCAATAGTTCTTACTAGTAGCTCTGCATAGATCATCGATCAATACTAAGGCTACTGAAATGTCATAATTTAACAATAGTTATCTAAAACCAGTTAAAAATGGTGTTAAATTGATTAATAATATATTCTTCTGTGGCATATTTTCAGTACCTTGCAATACCAAGACGTCGTGTCATCCCAACGCCCAGTGTGTGTACATGTCTCATGCACGACAGTATCTGTGTCAATGCAACGCTGGCTATGACGGCAACGGTGCAGACTGCTCTCCAGTAGGTAAGTTGCAGGTACAATTTTTCTTTCTTCGATCTTTTAATGACAAGTCATCCATTGTATAATGGCAAAAACCATTTTGTCATCATCATTATCATCATCAACATAGGGTGGTGTCATCGTGAAGTAAATAAATATGTGAGTTCATATGAGTTCAATAAAAAAAGTACCGATGGGAACCTTGAAGTTACTTGAAAATGTGAATAATCAGGACACCATGAATAGTCACACTTTACTTTGGGATTTATTGTTGTTTTAGTTGTTAACGTGGGCGGCTACTCCTTTGGGGCAGTTGCCGTAGCGGGGGGGGCGGGGGCTGGGGGGTGACGATCCCTGACCGGAAGAAGCATTCTCTCGGGTGGACTCAGTGCATAGACATTTGGACCCGATTTGGACCCGGTGGACATTTTTTTACCAAATTTCTCAATCGGAATTTCAGTAGTCACTTAGGCCCAGTATTATCGGCTTGAACTCCAGGTGACCCGGGTTTGAATTCCGGTGTGGTTGGAATTTTCTCTGCTCTGTACTTTGAATGTCGGACCCTACCCTAGCCTCGTGAGGACAGTTGGGTAGTTGTAGAGTGGGAAACGACCAGTATTGGCATTGCGATATTGATATTGGAAAATGATGGTTGGTTGGAAATATGATGTATGAGCATTTATTTTGTTCTTGTAATGTCGATGCTACCCACTAACACTTGTGACATTAGAACACCAATAACTTTATTACCTTTTTATCTTTACTAGCTCTTTATCTTTTTTATCGGAATTTGTCAACAGAGGAATCTTGTTTCCAAGTGGACACTTGTCACGTGTCCGCCACGTGCAGATATGACAACGGCCAGAGTGGACACGCCACCTGTGTTTGTGATCCCGGGTACACCGGGGATGGAACCCAGTGTGACCCCATCATCAGTCCCAACTCTCAATCCAGTAAGTGAGAAAGGCAGTTTTTTATTTACAATTGTACGGGGACTAACAGCCCAGCCTCTTTTGTCCCGTCCGTCCGACCAACATTGACAGAAGCGGAAGCAATCTACATCCCTTTTCGTACGTACGAGACACAGTACGATGAGCGTAATAGATGCTTTTTTTTTCTTTCAATTTGTTTTTGAACAAATCTGCTTGGGACCGGCATTGTTTAACCTCTTCCTCATGGTTGAAAAATGTTGGTTCTGGCACTCCTAGTTTCTTATTTTACGGCTGGATGCCTTTCAAACGCAAACCCTATTAAAGACGCCATGTATTTTACAATATTACTTACTCATTTTGAAGCTTTTTTTTATGACTTTTTGCTATTCTGAAGTTGGTAATCTTTTTTGAGGACTCCATCAGTCTTTCTCGACAGCGTCAAATTTTTCTTCGTCTTTCAGTTCCCTGTTCAGAGCGGGACGAACCATCGGAGCGGGTGAAAGAAGACGGAACAGTGGAACGATACTTCGAATCCACCTCGAGCAATCAATGTGGTCACAACTCCTACTGCACTGAGAACACGGACACCAAACAATTCGAGTGTGTTTGTCATGACGGTTTCTACCGGGACGGGGAAATGTGTCGCTCAGATGATTCGGAAGACTCAGGTAATGAGATGAGTTGGAAGATTCAGTTAATAGCTGAGATGATTCGGGTGACTCAGTTAATAGCTCAGATGATTCAGGTGACTTGTTAATAGCTCAGATGAATTAGAAGACTCAGGGAATAATATGAGTTGGAAGACTCAGTTAATAGCTCAGATTATTCGAATGACTAGTTAATAGCTCAGATGAATTGGAAGACTCAGATAATAAGATGTGTTAAAAGAAAAGCTGCCATAAGAAATAGCCACGCCCTTTAGTTAGGACATCTGAACAAAATTTATCTATCTATTTCTTGCTTATAATGTTTGTCAATTTTGTATATACATATTTATCATTATTTGTTTGTTTGTGTTTGTTAATAAAGAATTCAATAATAATAATTAAAATAACTGTGGTTAAACACACAATCGCGGTAATCGGCTTGTTCTAAAACATTCAAAATTCAACTCGTTCTCCAGACTGTGAGACCCCGTGTCACCCGAATGCCCAGTGTGTGGTCGAAGATTTCAACGAGTCCAAGGAGCAAGCCCGATGCAAGTGCAACGTGGGCTACTCGGGGGACGGGGTGTACGAGTGTGCGGCGGAGAGCCTGGGCTGCAACGTGGTGAGGAACTGCCACACCAACGCCGAGTGTGTGTACAACGCCACCAGCGCCGGGTACCGATGCCAGTGCAGCCAGGTTAGTTCTCAAGATGAAGGAAATGCTTTGAGCATGCAAAACATAGGCTGGTATGCAGAGAAGATTTTGTAATCCCTATAGGGTTCCCTGTAGGGTGGTCCCGAGCTTGCTATAGGGAGGTTTGAAAGATATATTGATATATTTATTTATTGACATATTATATAGTCTACTCCTACACCATCTTCAATAATTGCTGATTTAAACCGCTGTCTCGTTCCTCGCAACCTCAGGGACACTGCTCTTACTATTGCCAGTTGGATCTTGGCTTTCAACCAACTGAAAATTTGAGAATAACTTCTCTTCTGAAATGCTGTGAGCATGCAAACATAAGCTGGTATGCAGAGAAGATTTTGTAATCCCTATAGGGTTCACTGTAGGGTGGTCCCGAGCTTGCTATGGGGAATACTTCGACCTTGACAATTATTTATTAAAGAAACATCTGATTGCACATGCGCACAGACGCTTTAAACAAACGTCTCTGAATAACAAAATCACGTGAAGGGACAAATGACCCAGGCATCCCTATAGTGAGGACTCTGCATACGATCCTTAAGTTATGAAAGCTCTTGAAATTTCATTTCGAGTTAAGGAAAGTCGTGAGGTGTCACACCAGTTTATTTAATTTTAGCAAATATTGGTATTGTATTGTGGTCAAGATAGTTAAAAAGATGGTTGACCTTAATATTTGCAAAGACAAATGAGAAAGAGTCAAGGTCAGCCGACGTCCTCTTAACTCTCTTTCCTTATTCCAATCTAAAGTTTCGATATAGGTACTCGACATCTGTCTAATTTCATGTAACCCTACAGAGCTATGTGCCTGGAGGACCAGATACTTTTTTTAAAGCTTTATTAGGAGGACAAAGTACAATGGTAATAGTATAAAATTAAGAGAGAAAAAAAAACAAACAAATGACAAAATAAATAAGTAAAAAAGAAAATAACAATAATGTCCTACCCAAAGGGCGGTGTTATTGCCTGTGGCAATCTCTTCCACCCAACCCTTGTGAGCCAGGGAATGAAAATGAGTGGAAAGCTCTCCAGGAGACTGCTGTGTCTATTATTATCATATTTTCTTCCACAGGGCTACGTGGGCAACGGAGTGGAATGCCACCCCGAGAAGACCTGTATAGAGGACCAGTACTTGTGCTCCAGGGATGCCAGCTGTGTGGTGGGGTCTCAGGGACACTTCCACTGCGAGTGTAACGAGGGATTCAAAGGCAATGGAATGACGTGCAAACGTAAGCTGTTTATGAACACTTCAGTTTGATCGATTTGTTTGACTTCTTGCTACATATTTACTACTAGAAAAGAAAAATAAAAATACTCTTCAACAACCACAAAAAAACAAACAAAAATATCGTCGAACAAACGTTCAAAGCTGTTTTAAACATTTCTTCTTTAAAGGAAATTATTCTAACCAACTCTGCATCATTTGAATTTCCTCTTCTTTAATTTTAATTTATGTTAAAATATTAGATAGATTTAAGAACTTTGTATACATGTAAAGCATATTATATACAAATAAATAAATTACAAATTACAAATTACTCCATAAAATGTAAATTTAAATACCACGTTGAATCAAAGGAAAATGATTTTATCTACTTGGTTATAAAATGTATCTATTAGATTTATGAAAACATTGTCAGCTTTTCGTTTTATAGGAACACACATTAGAATATGTGTTCCTATAAAACGAATTCAATAAATTAGAATTCACACAATTCAATTAGAATTGAATAATCCAACTGAAAATTATTATAAAGATTCAATGGATTGTTTTCTTGTTACTTACTACAGAAGGAAGTAGAAAAACTCCAGGACATCGATATTCATACCTCCATAAATATACATATTACTACCGTAAGTTGCATATTTTATCTTGGGAGGCCACCATTTTCTCTATGATTACCTACAACCTACTCATAACCAATATTTCGTCCTCTACTCACAGCTGTTCACAAGAAAGAGAGCGACTTCCTCTTAGTAAACCAAGGCATGGCCATGATCCGAGTTCCCTACCAACCCACTAGGTCAGACCAGGGACGTCCCATTCACATCCATCCGAACCAAATGCTCATAGGTAAGTCTGGTGGCATTGACAGAACATATATTTTGTTCGTTGTTTTTTTTTTTTTAATAAGATATAGGTAGAAATTTTTACCATGAATCGATAAATTTAATAATAATTTTCGAAATCTTGGTTGAACTCATAAAATTAATTGAAAAATCATTAAATAAGTTTGCTTTATTGCTGTTGACTGCGCCAAATATTCTTCTAAAATTAGCAACATCAGGTTCAATAATCGAATTTTTTGCTTATTACAGTTTTTGGAATTTTTTGTCACACCCTTGTATCAGAAATTTGACGCAGTAAATCATCAAGCTATAAATTAATGTTACATTTTTGTGTTGCAGTCTCTCATATAATATGTATAAGATAGGTATACTCATTAACAACTTTTTTTAAATTTCAGGCATTGCGATTGATTGTGTGGAGGGTCAAGTTTACTACAGCAGTGTTGCGGACAAGAGCAGTATCAAGAGGTCTTACTTTGACGGAAAAAATGTCGAGGACGTTATCACCACAGGTAATTAAAGTGGTAACGAATCACTGAATTTAGAAGCTTTCATCGTTAAGGAAGCAGACTGGAAACCTGGAAGTCAGTACTTCAAGTTTGGTAATAGTGTGAAGAAATTAAGTAGGGTACCTATGAGTTTACTCTACTGTTGTTGTTGTTGTAGTCAGCTTGGTTGTAGCTGGAGGGGGGAACGACGGCCTCCAGCCAACTTTATTTCAATGTTGGCCCGTCCTGAACCACATATTTCTATGTGCGATGAACAATATTGAGGACTTGGACTTTTTCTGTATGAGATATAAAACCCTTAGGAAACTGCAAGCTAGCCTGGCTTGTGAGGGTTGGCTAGTCTCTGTTTATAGTCCTCTAGCGAGTGCACAGTTACTCTGCTGTAACTGTGCACTGGTAGTTAAGTGGTGAACACGCTAGTCTGGTCATCCAGGTAGCGAAGGGAGCCGTTGTAGCGTTGGTTCGAATCCCACCCAGTGCATGAATTTTTTCTCAATAATTTGAGTTTGTGACCACCTTATAATAAGACTCTGAGGGATAATAAGTGGTAGAAAATGCTTTGAGTATTAACCTCGCCTGGTGTTACCTTTGACTTAAGAGTGGTATTATTATTATACTGTCTCATATACTCATTTATTTGGGCATATACCTACTTATTTATCTGAGTACTAGCGGGCTGTCGCCCGCTTTGCGGGCCGAGGCATGGCCGTGAAAGCAAAAAATCCTTTTTCGCCAATGGGAGGTGTTGTAGTGGGAATTTCGAAAAATCCCGTCTTATTGCACATTTAGACTATAAGACAAAGCTACCTACCAAATTTCAGCTTCCTAGGACTTACGGTTTGGGCTGTAGAGCGATGATCAGTCAGTGGTCAGTCAGTCAGTGACTTTGACATTTATATATTAAGATATGACCACATAATAATAAGACGTTAAGGGTTAGGTGGTAGAAAATTTGCTTTCAGCATTTACCTCGCCTGGTATTTTTATTATGATTGAACATCACCATTGTGATTAAAGCATAAAAAATCAATCTATTCCCATATTGTTTTCAGACATAATCTCACCAGAGGGTTTGACCATTGACTGGGTCAACCGAGTTCTGTACTGGACTGACTCCAAGTTCGATACCATCTCAATGGCTCATCTCAACGACAATCAAGCGAAGGTGATTATAAAGAAGGACTTGGTTAATCCTCGAGGCATTGCTGTACATCCTTACTACCGGTAAGTACCTAACTAATTTTGAGTTCTATTTAATTGAATTAAAAAAAAGCTTACTCATTAAATGTGCTTGGTGATTGCGTAGAATTATTTTCCTCCAACAATTCTTGAAAAAAATTCCAATGAGTATCATGAAATTAGGTACATGCGACATTTCCAATAAAGCAGTACAAAGAAGTTTATCTATAATATAGAAAAAAGATACTAATCATTCAATAAACCATGTACTAATTTTGTTTCAGAAAACTGTTCTGGTCCGACTGGAACAGAGAGGGGCCCAAAATCGAGTGGTCCAACTTGGACGGCACTGACCGGGACATCTTTCTGCGGGCGCCGGACTTGAAATCGCCCAACTCGCTGGCGGTGGATTTCAGGCGGGACGAGCTCTGCTGGGTGGACGCCGACGCCAAATCCCTGGAGTGCATGAGCATCCGGACCCGCGAGAGAAGGAAGGTCTTTGCTAATTGCACGTATCCCTTTGGGCTGAGCATCACCGACGACAAGTACTACTGGACGGACTGGAAAACCAATCGCATCGAGTCTGCCACCAAGGACGGCGAGAAGTCTGCCAGCATCACGCTGACCCTGATGGGCTCCACCTACATGTATGGCATCGCCGCCGTGCCCAGCAGATGTCCGGGAACGTAGCGGATGGCACCGGTGCCGGTGTGTCTGGATTTGTAAATATTTATTTTGATCCGAGTCACGGGGTGTGTGTGAGTTCGGGTCTAACATGTTTGGCTATTGTGTTATAATTCATACGTTGATGTTATTCGGAAAGTAGGTAACGAGAAAGTGGCTGGCTTATTTGTCTTATGCTGCAATAATGGAGGCAGTTTTACATCGAAGAATGATGATTTATTTAAAATGTTCAATTGAAATATTTCAGTCTCTACTCTCTTTTCCAATGATCAATTCCATATTCATACCCCAACAACGACTCTCCACTGCTCCATCTTCTCCTAGCTCTTCTTTACATCTGGTTACGTCTATGATTATGAGCGTGTTGGTTCAATCATTGCCATGTTGTCGTGTCGACTGCTTGATAATACATGTACCCGCTTATAAAAAAAGTATCAAAAGCTCTATGGTGAATAATGAAAAAAATATACGTACCATTTATCAAGACTTTCGATAACAAGATTATCTGAAAAATAAGAAAACACTGCCAGTTTACGTATAGAGAGTAAAAATTTGTAAACTCGGAATTGTATTTTCATTAAAATTGCACATGCGTAGAAAAAATCAAACAAATATTATATTGCACTTAAAAAAGTTGTACAAAAGTACCCTAAAAGTAAGAAAATAAATTTGAATAATAAATTATTTTTACAAAAAGACACAGAGAAACGAGTTCTTATTTCTATTCAATGCATGTTTGTGATTTCTTTGTGTTTTTATGTCACAAATTTAGTTAATAGCACAGCATTAGAAGACACCTAATAACATCATTTGTCTAAGTAACTTATTGCTTGCTTGTAATGCTGCCACTGGTCCATACAAATACAGGTAGCAACTATTTTTTTTTCACGAGGTATGAGTGAACTCCGTAACATCCCAAGTACAGAGCCGAAATACTGCGACTCCGCCGGGATTCGAACCCGGATTTTTTTTTTTTTTAAAGATGAGTGTTTCACAGCCTTTTTTATTTCGTAGCCATGAAACAGGAGCTACTGTAGATGCTTGTGGTCTGTGTTGTAGCCTGCCCATCCGTAGTATGCCTCCCCTCTGATGGGCGAGAAGTGACACAATACTTCCCATTTAGGTGCTGGGTCAACACGAGCGCACCGGAAGGTATCCCTTACAAACAATTGTAACCAAATTAAGAATACAAATTTTTGTCGGCGCGGGGGTTCGAACCCGGACCTTCCGCATGGCAAGCGAGTGCTTAACCACTGAGCTAATCGCGCGGATCACTTGCATGCAAGCTTAGTGCGCTACTACCGTTAGTGTAGTCGGACAAAGTGACTACACTGACTCCTCGGGATGTACCTGGCACTTAAGCCTCGACCGTCCACACGGCAGACAACGGTATGCTTGTCTAGAATGTTTTGGGTCGTCAGAAGTCACTCCGCCAAAGTGGTGGAGTGACGGTACACTGACTCCTATTAATTTCTAAGTAATCTGTCTGGACAAAGTCAGTTTCCAAATGGACAGAGGACGACGAAACACGGTGACCTGTCCTTGTTCCTTGCCACCAATCAGGAAGACGCATACCTTGGCGGGCTCTTTCTCATACCGCTCGCCGTAGCGCCCCGCGCTGCTGCATCTGTTCTGCCTGCGGTTCTTGATAGCCTCGTGTTTGGAGTAGTTGTTGCTGCTAGGTGCCAGGGATAAGGAGCGGGGAGGCATCGGCTTCATCTCCAGGTAGTCCGGCCGACTGGTGGGTCTCCCCAGTCTGTCTTCCAGGAGACTATCAGCAGGACTATTAAGCGCCTTGCTGAACTCCTTCTTCTTGGAAAGTATACTCTGCACATCTGGACCCATGTAGTTTGGATTTGAAAAACTCTTGATGGAATCAGAGCGTTGTGACCTGAGTTTTTCGTTTTGATTGCTGATTGTTTCCAAACTAGCATAGTCCGATGTCTCCTCGGGTGTGGTGATGGGGTTGCCGAACCGAACAGAAGCCGATCCAGCACAGGGGTAACTTCTGCGGTTCATTTTGGTGTTGTTTGGATGGAATCGTTGATGGATGGATGAGAAATCTTCAGTCTGAAGGACAGGTGCCTCTTCACCGTCTAAATAGACAAGTTTGGTGGCTTCCACAGGCGTTAGGAGGGAATTGAAGTTCGGGACGGATGAGTTACTACGTTTCATTTGAAAGGATGTCGTGAAATCCTTATTGGTCATGGGTGTCATTGGAGACATAGCTACTCTACTGATAAGATTTGTACTCTGGGATCTTTTGGACGGCACGAGTTCTTGCATGGCAGGAGGCAGCTCGTCAGCATCAGAGTTGCTGACACTGTCGTTGCTACTCAGAGCTGTGTAGCTGCATTTGTTCTGATTCAGAAGCGGGAGATTCTTCTGAGACAGTTTGGATATCTCCTTTAGAATATTCATGTTACAACTATTGGGAGTGGTGGCAGTTCTACGTTTTGGGTCAAAATTTGAGCGGTTTTTTCTATCAAGGATGTTGATGTTGTTCTGGGTAAGAGGGAGAATGTTGTTCTGATAGTCGGGCTGTGGTGTTTTTACCTGGTTGTTGTTTTGTGTAAATATAAGCTCGGGTATTGTGAGGGCGATGCTCTCTGATCTAGGTTGAGGTTTCACTCCTTCGGTGGAAATCTTGTCCCAGAGTAATGAACCTGGAAGTGAAGATAACAATGCATCACTCAAGTAATTCTATAACCATCTCCTTGATCAGTTATTCTCTTATTAACACCACAATTTTTTTGTGACTCAAGTCCTATGTAATTTCTCTTCTTTGTTTGTAGCTTTTGGTTCATTCCATTTCAATATTCAAGATGGTATTTTAAGAGGAAGGAAATATTTATCATCTACAGTTCAAGAAATTAGCTTGAAATATTTTGTAAGCATTAGCACGATAATTCTGTTCATCAAGTTTAAGCCAATTTTAGATAAAATTTAAAGTGACGAAAGGTTACCCCCATGCATCTTTCAGCTGAACCTGATAGTGATATTAACTTCATTCAGTCAGATTTGTTCCGGAAATGAGCAGGGATATTTCCACAAAGATTGGCCTTTACCATCTATATATGAACTTACCA
This sequence comes from Bactericera cockerelli, assembly GCA_024516035.1. NCBI lineage: Eukaryota > Metazoa > Arthropoda > Insecta > Hemiptera > Triozidae > Bactericera > Bactericera cockerelli. The sequence continues at coordinate 14,909,527 of CM044955.1, read as the reverse complement.
AAGTGAAACCTCCACAGATCATTATTGGGATGACCTCCCCTCTCGCCTCCAAACAACAGCATGGAACTCGGCAGCTTGCAGGCAGCATGACTGTGCAGAGAACCAGGGCTGACTTTGCACTTGATAGGGGTCCAGCGTTTGCTTTCTGGAGATAAAAAAAAAAGAATCTCACTATTGATCTTTATCACGAATAAGCATTGTAAATGTAAAAATTATCAAAAATAATGTAAACTTTATCAAAAATAAGCGCACGAATAGCTCAGTGGTTAAGCACTCGCTTGCCATACGGAAGGTCCCGGGTTCGAACCCCCGCGCCGACAAAAATATGTATTCAAAATTTGGTTACAGTTGTTTGTAAGGGATACCTTCCGGTGCGCTTGTGTTGACCCAGCACCTAAATGGGAAGTATTGTGTCACTTCTCGCCCATCAGAGGGGAGGCATACTACGGGATGGGCAGGCTACAACACAGACCACAAGCGTCTACAGTAGCTCCTGTTTCATGGCTACGAAATAAAAAAAGGCTGTGAAACACTCATCTTTTCTTTTTTTAATCACAATTAATATCGTAATATTTCATAGGTACTTGAATGCAATGATGCAATGCACAAATATTCCATACAATTAATCTCAAATCCCATAAACACCTTAACATTGTTATTCTGGAATAAAGGAAACCTTAATTCCTACTATGGCATTAAAAATAGGTAAGTGCCTATTGTCTTGTCCTGTCATTGTCCTCATTGGGTTCTAACAGGCCGCTTGTGCCCAATACTGACTGACAATAAACTTCTTTTATTCTGTCAGATCCTCTTCAGAAATGTCCAGCATTTGTATTTCTATTCGACATAAATCTTGCGAGGCGTTTCCTGAGCAATTTATTCTTGTTGGTTTTGGTAATAGTTTTTGTTTTAACGGTGCAGGTTACCCACAGACTATTGGCCGAATTATAAAACAGGATTAGATTAGGATTAGATTAATCAAAGTGGACACTTTCACTTATCTCAGGCTATGAATAGTCCGCTGTGATTGGTTGATATTTCCACTATTATAAGGGATATTGTGGGGCAAGGACTCTAAATGTTACAGACCTCTCTTTAAATAAATATTCATTAAAAAAGCGATAATGTCCAGTTAGTTTAATTTAATTCTGTTTCATAATAAATAAATAAAGTCTGGCTGGGGTACTATAAACAGTGAGTAGACCAGCATTGGCTTGGTTCTGGGGGCCCTTATCAATTATTAGCCTCCTTGTAAAGACAGTGGTAGAAGTGCTGAGTTATTTCTCCACTGTCTGGCTACCATCGTTCACGATGACGCCACCCTATAATGATGATAATAAATGCGGCCCTCAATGATTATTACTCACGCAAGTCGAATCTCCAGAGGTCATTTCTGTCGTGCAGGTCGGTCATGCCTCCGTAGATCCACATGGCGTCTCCATGGACGACGGCGCAGTGCTTGTGGCGCGCTGGCGGGCAGTTCTTCCCACAGGATAGGAGATGCCAGGACTCGGTTTCTGGAAGTGTTATAACAAACAAGAGTCACGCGTATTTCTTATCCTCCTGAGACCTGAATGTGCTTTTAAAAGTATATAAGACAACTTCACTTCCCACTACTATCTTCTCTCAAAAACCGTCGGGAATTTTTGAAAATTCCATGTACTTTTAAAAGTACGCCAGGTCTTAATCAGTACTTTCTGGAATACATGCCGAGAACTCAAGCAGTATCTGTCTTATGTACTTTTAACAGTACATCCAGGTCTAAATCAGTACTTTCGGGAAAACATGCCCAGGTCTCAGGAGGATATAGGTGTACAACGCACGACTAACAGATTAAGGGTGGAATTAATAGACAACATCGATAACTTAAGTCACTGCCAAGTGTCGGTTTTCCCTATCTTACACAGTACGCAATCCGTGACTTAACGTCACAGAGGTATTACAAAAACGTCTATTAATTCCGCCCTAAAAATAAAAAAACTGAAATTCTTTAGTCTACTAAAGACTACAGACTTTTCTGGCTGGGTGTTTTTCTGTTTTTTATTATTTTTTTTATCAGAGATAATTTTCGGCTAGAAGGTAAAACTGACCAAGTGATAATATTGGTCATTTCGGAAATTAACCTAACTATTGGCTGGTCGGAAATTAACCTAACTATTGGCTAAAAATCAAAAGTTCGGTTGTATTCAAACACAATATGCTCGGGAAAAAGCGAAAAAACAAGTTTTACCTGAAAGACTCTGATAGAGATTTTAATGACCAAATGGAGATGGTCCAAATGCAGATGGTCAGTTTTACGTTCCAGCCGACGAAATACATAAGTACTATAGATAGATTACATAAGTACTATAGATAGATTACATAAGTACTATAGATACACCAGAGCTTTGCTACCAGCGGATGACTCACGTGTTGAATACAAGAACAGCTGTCCAAAAAAAACTGGAGCTATGTCTAGCTCGAACCACAAACCTTCGGTTACGAGTTTGGCGCATTATCAATCGAGCTACTGAGTACATTTCATACGAGTGTTGAAAGCGATCATCAAGCCTTACCGAAATGGAACGCCCACAGCTCATTGGAGGAACCCTTGAGGTCTCTGTATCCCCCATAGATCAACATGGCGCCCCTGTAGAGCAAGGCTGAGTGCCCCCTCCTTCCTCTCGGGGCGTTAGCCCCCCTCTGGGAGCCGAACTTCCTCCAGTGGTTGCTCTGAAAATAAAGAACATCATAAATATTAATTATTATTCAACAATTTAGATCAATCTTTATTAACAATTTTTTATATACTGCTGGTGCAGTCAAAAGGTATAATTAATGAAAGATAAACAAAGTTTGATGAAAGGTGGTGATAATGCCTTTGGCATTCTCTTCAATTATCATGGTGAATAACTCTTTAAACTAGGCCTGTTGAGAAAGAGGAAAAGTCATTAATGAATGAAAGCCGGCGTCGATGGCACGTTGAATACACCAGTTCTCATTCAGTCATTGAAGTTAAGCAACGCCCAGTGAGATTTGGACTTGGATGGGTACCATTCAAATTCGAACCCTCGTGATTTTGGCTATTCTCGACCCCACTCAGGCTGGGTGAGGTTAATTTGAGTAGCTGGTTTGTGAGGGTAAAATCCCCCATTTAACCATTCAGTTGAAATCCACGCGACCCAAATTTGAAGAAAAGTGATAAATAACCAACGAAGTTATGTTTGTTCCTATCAGCCGGGACATGACAAGTAAGTAATCTTCCCATTTGGGAATTTTACCACAAAATAATATGTCTTGGGGTTACTGCTGGAAGAATGGGAATTTCATAGTCTTAATCGGGCAGTATAAGTAAGACTGAAATAATGCGAAAGCGGTTCCATGGCACAATTACCTTTTTTTTTTTAAAAAAAAAAGTATAAGGAAGGCAATATTATTATTATTATCAAAGAAGGAAATTGTACACTCTGTGAGGGACATTCACTAGTGTACCAGTGTAGACCTCTTAAAGGAAGAGCAAAAGTCATAAAATTCAAACGACGAAGCTGTGTTCCTATCAAAGCAGGGAATTCGAACATCCTGTGAGGGACTGATCAAATTTGAAGACGGCAGGGAATTGCCCGAGTCCCTCAGGTAATGCGTGGAGGTGTTTATTGCATGGAGGTTGTAGAGGCAGCATGTTGAGGAATGAAATGGGGGTGTGAACGTGTGGCGGCATGTGGGAAATAAAATAGAGGTGTTTTAGGTACATACCTATACCGGGTGAAATTAGGAGATGTGTGTTAGATTATTCTTTTTCTTCAAATATAAGGGGCGTTATGGAGGCAGCTTAAGGACTTTGAGGAGGAATGAATGTGGGACGTTTATGTCTGACAGCATGTGGATTTCATAATATACGTTTGATGGAGATGAAATAGAGGAGTGTTTTAGAGTTTGGTAGTTTGTTTCTGAGGGATTTAAGTATGAGGGAAGAAAATAGGAGCGTTATAAAGTTCTACTGTAAAAAAAGAGAACCATACGCTTTCAGTTAATGCATTTTTTTTCGTTTCTGGCGAATATTTCTTTTTGAAAAAAAAGTAGGTTCAAAGCCACCATTGAATCCATAGGAATTTCATTTTATCACCTAGTCCCTTGCGTGGCGACGATTTGACTTCTTATCATTTTATTTCATCCTCCGATTTCCCTTTTTTATGTTTTTTGGAAGACTATTCTTTCATTCTCCAGAAATATTTTCTATGAAAGAATTCTTGGAAACTGTCACTATCTTATTTTTTAAACTAGCGTGAACCCGGCACTTAGCTAACTTACCTAACCAATCTAAACATACATACCTATTCACAAGGACTCTAATTGGACAAATATAATGATACCTACTCATGATTGTAACAAAAAGTAGACTTTTGGTGTTCTTTGATATAAAATTTATCCCCCAAAAAACACTATGTGTAAAAATAGTCGTCAAGTGTTGGAATGATTAAAAAGAAGTGATATCAAAAACGTCAATTTTCTATGTTTGAAGGAATTATTTTAATTCCTTGATAATTCAACCAAAATAATAGCCGCACAACAACAATACACCTTTGAGCAAACTTCGATTTGGTATTTTGAGAATTTAACCAAAAAATAGCCACACAACAAAACAATGCTCTTGTAAGAACAATGTTGCATAATTACAAAACCATTGTTCTTACAAGAGCATTGTTTTGTTGTGTGGCTATTTTTTGGTTAAATTCTCAAAATACCAAATCGAAGTTTGCTCAAAGGTGTATTGTTGTTGTGCGGCTATTATTTTGGTTGAATTATCAAGGAATTAAAATAATTCCTTCAAACATAGAAAATTGACGTTTTTGATATCACTTCTTTTTAATCATTCCAACACTTGACGACTATTTTTACACATAGTGTTTTTTGGGGGATATCACTACTTTTTGATTTAATTGATTTCAAATAGACAAAGAAGTTTCAAATAGAAGACTTGTTTCTACGAGACAAAGAGAAAAATATTAGGATACCGACAGCCTGAATATTATTCATAGATAATATCGGAACAATTCAGTACCTCTCTCTGCTGTACCCAGTTCTAGAGATGGGTATTTGGGTAATATTGTAATTTTGTAATCCCGAGTATTTCATAGAACCGGTACCCGGTATCGTACCCGGCCCCAGTGTGTAATACCAAGTATTTAATAGAACCGGTACCCGGCTACTATGTACGATACGTCGGTACTCGGTCCCGGTGTGTAATACCGAGTATTTCATAAAACCGGTACCCAGTACGGTACGCGGATCCGGTGTGTTATACCGACTACTGAGTATTTCATAGAATCGGTACTCAGTTCCGGTACTCGATTCACGAGTATAAAAATCGGTTCTTGTACCATTGTAAGTGATTGTACCATTATAATACGAATCACGCACTCATTAAAGAAAAACAAAGCTTTCGAGTATACAATTATTTTTTTAATGCAATTGATTACTCTATAAATAAGAACCAGTACATACTAATTATTACTCTCAAGAACCGGTACTTTATGAGTAAAGTAATAACTCGTACCTATCTCTTCAATAAGTACATTAGGTAATGATCGACTCTCGCCTGAGGGCTATTTATATTATTTTATATACTGGGCATCCATAAAGTCTCACCCAGGCCTGGGTTTCTCGAAAACGACTCAAAATATCAAAAAACGCAAAAATTCGTATACCTTTATTATTATTTTTTTTTTTTTCATTTTCAGCCAAAAATAAAATTTGCCTACACGGCCCCAGTCAGGCTGGACATGGACCAACTTTAAAATCTTAAATAGAATGATATGTCTTGTGACATATTGTTTTAAAGGTCTCATAGAGAGAATTTCATTACAATAAATTTCAGTGAATTATACAACTTGCCGTTCATGAGATACAGGGTCGGACGTCCTGCGTAATATCCATATAATTATTTTTTTAAGAGATTGGGTGGAAGAGATCGCCACAGGTAATAACCCCGCCCTTTAGGTAGGACATTAGTGTTATTTCTTTTTACTTATTTCTTTTGGCATTTGTTTTTTTTTTTTTTTTTTTTTTCCTCTAAACAAGTGAGTCTGGAATCACAGCCCTACCCAGGCTGGGTGAGGTAAATGTAGGTAGCTGGAACGATTCCATGCGAATGGAGGGTAAAACCCTCCGTCCTGACTAGTTAAAATCAGGACGTTAAAACCAAATACAATCAACTGGTCACCATCGTTTTAAAATGAGGTTGGTGTGATAATTGGTGCTTCTTTTGTGGAACTTCAACCAGTATATAATAATGAAGAAAAAAAACATAACTATTTAATCATAAAATCTATTACCAAAAATTAATTATAATCAACTAGTGTTTTAACCTTGTATTGAAAAATTAGTAATGAACTGGTAGGTAGATGGAAATTCGATCTTGGTAAAATAAAGAGGGAAATGAAAGTGCCGAGTATTATTGTATGTTCCGAAATTGACTCTTACTATGGCTCTAAGAAATGTTGACCCATATATTTGCCTAACTTCGAGTTGCTAAACATGGTGTCATTTCAGCATAATCAGTAGATATAAACAGAAGAAGCGAGAAATTATACTAGATATACATTTAATAATTATAAATTAATAGGCAAGCATATATCCTGAAAATATTCTGAAAATTTCAGCTCAATTGGACAAAAAATGCAACTTATATCACGTTACATACAAAGGTAGATGGATAATTAGATTGTGACAAATCAATGTTGATCGAGTTAAACCATACTCACTTCGTTCGAAATTAAACGGTCATAGAAGGTTGACTCAAACAAGCAACTACTGTTTTTTTTTCTCACGAGAATACCGGACATGCAAAGTACAGAGTAAAAAAAAAAATCTACCTTGCCGGGATTCGAACCCAGGTCACCTTGCAAACTTTGTGTTTTACCTACACCAGTCGACGACCACAGAGACTGCTCAATACATAATATTTTATTATATTTATCATTTGATCTACATTAATCAATATTTTTGCCTCTTACTGGCCAATATTTTATACACTTCTCATAATATAGACCTAGTTTACCTCTTGATGTAGAAATCTTTGAATGAAGTTATAAAACGTTATTATTCCCGTTCTGATTAACCGGTCTGTTGGCAGCTTGGATGAAGCAAAGACGATTGAATCCCATCTTTATTTCAAGTTCTATGTGAGGCGAAGTTTTTGTTGTTACTCTCATAAATATAGAATCAGTTTTTTTTCTTTTTATGTCTCACACTGTCGCTGATTTTTCTAAAATTTTATTTACATCGTAGTATAATTTTGCGTAATTAGACCTTTAGTAGGAACCTTCAGTCATCCACGTGGGATAATTAGGCGTGGCTCCAGGGTTCATTATAGATATTCCTTTAGAGGGCTTTAAATACTTTTCTACTTTTTTCAACCATCTGAAATTAAGTGATCTCATTCCCTTTGACTAGACCTTTCTAAAAACACCAAAAATACATCTCTAGGATAACAATAGACGGCTCTGGGCTCCATAATAAGTATTCCTTTCAAAGGCTATAACTCAAGTTTGGTCCAGTGTAATACTTTGGTTACATTTTTATATTTTTTCCTATGATAAGGCCTTTCAAAAAATACCACAATCGCAGCTCCAAGATAACCAGGGGCGGCTCTGTGCAACTTTCCGGTTTTATTTTAGAAGGCTATATCTCCTACCCTATAAAATATAAATACTTGAAACTATAAAAGGTATGCAGAAATAAAAATTCCCTATCCAAAAACGTAGCTCACGTCTTTCCACGATAAGCACACGTTGCTGTACCCTTGACAGAAAATTGGTCTGAAAAAAAAACCCGTATGAATAATTTCATGAAATTCAAGATTTTACGCGTGGCCAGAAAACGACTTTAACTGTACGTAGGAACCTCGCGCTTTCGTGAAACACAATCTATTTTTGCGTCTCATTACGAATTTGACATCAAAATTGATAAAAGTTAGCGGGAAGTGGGCGAAAACAATAAAACAAAATACATATAAACTCTGTTTCGTGTTAATATAGGCCGGTTGGCTGGCGCTACTTGACGAGCGCTCGCCTACCGGCGAGCTTGATATGATTTTTCTTTAATTTTGCACTCTAATGACTTAGTCGTTCGTGCCATTCCCCATGTTAATTGATAATTTTAAATAGCTTTAAATAAATCATAAAAATCCCTCTAGAATTCAGAGCACCGTAATTGGTTATACAAAAATATAATTTTATTACTAAATTTTATAATTCAATTCTAATACAACCTAGAGTACCAGATCATTATTAAACAAAAAAATCTCAATATTATTTTGCACTATTTATATTCTGTTTTTAGAAGAGATTTTTTCTATATTTGTAAATTTTGGGTTCCTAACTGTTACGATTCCTAGCGAGAAGAGCATCTTAAGCGAGAAGAGCATCATCTTTTGAGAAGAAATTTACGATATTAAACTTTGTTTGACTTAAAGGTAAATATTACATAATGCCTCAAGTAT
>CM044955.1:14734619-14900948 GCA_024516035.1 Bactericera cockerelli | reverse complement strand
TTTAGTGAATCATTGAAATAGAACCAATTTTAGCAGGGTTGACAGTGAATGGATTCGTGAAAAAAAAGTTTCTGCAGGTACTTTTTCCGAACTCAGGATATATGAAGCAAAATTCAATGTGAGAAAACAACTAAGCAGAAAATAAAGGATAGTAAATTTATTTTCCTGTGGTCTTGATAATGACCATAGTCATATTACTAAATACTTTCAACTTATCTTTGTTTGCAATAAATACAAAACAATATAACACCAAACAGGTGATGATAATGGGTAATTGCAGGATAGTAATTGTATCCTGTAGTCTTGATAATGACCATAGAAATTGAAAAAAGTGATAATCAATTCACTTTAATTATTATTACTAAAAGATTTCAACTTTTTTTTAAAGATGGGTGGGTGTACAATGTACATAGTCTTTTTTATTTCGTTGTAATGAAACAGGAGCTACTGTAGAAGCTTTTGGTATGTGTTGTAGCTTGTCCATCCCGTAGTATGTATCCCCTCTGATGGGCGAGAAGTGACACGGTCAACACGAGTGTACCGGAAGGTATTCCTTACAAGCAATTGTAACCAAATTTAGAATACAATTTCTTGTCGCAAACAATAAAATAATACTGTTTTGTATTAATTTATTTTTTGCAAAAGGAGACAAAACGAGTGGAGATTATGCCTGATTGCATTATCATCTGCAGTTGATTTTTCAGGTCTCATTGCACCGATATTGACAAAAAAAAAAACACCAAGTAATATTCTTAGTAACGTTCAATTCTAGCAATTTCTAAAATTATGTTAAACAAGACGTAGGTACTACTGAATTATGTTTCTAAATTATATTAATTTATTTTTGGTTAAAACAAGTAAAATCTAGATACAAAATATTTAGAAATTTGATCTAACGTTGTTCCTAAAATTGGTGGTTGAACTATTTGAGAGCATTTACTATCAAATTAGAAAAATATTCAATAAGAACATTATGGTGGACTGGTTGTGAAAAACACCTCGAGCAATGGACATTAGCGAAACATAACTTCTTAGGGATTGTTTCATAAAACAAATAAAAGTAGGGTAAAATCTATAATTCTATAGTCTTTCAACTCTTTCGGTCGTTTTTTTTGGGTCCAAGTTGTGTTATGAAGTGTTTCAAGGGCAAATGTAGAAAGAAGTTGACTAAGTATAAGAGACTGACAGTACAACAACTACCTTAGTAAACAAGTAATATTGAAACAAACTTCTTTTTTTGTGCAAATTAAATAACTTCAGTGGTTGCTAGATTTCTGAAAGCGTTTCACATCCACTTAAATGGGGATATGGAATTAAAACGTTTTATTGTATTATAGAAAGTTAAAAATAAATAAAAAGTTATCATATTTGTGTTCATCACTTTCCTGATATCACAACTACTCAATCTCGTTTTACTAATTCCACGCTGAAACCGATACTTGAACCACCGACCTGCAGGTTACAAGTCCGTTGCCTTATCGATCAAGCTACTGAGGTCGGTCTATTGTTTTATAGTCACTTTATTTACATACATTTCAAATGTCTTTTAAAATTACTGAATAATGTATGTTTTAGTTGAAAACTATATTTCAATGAAAGCTGTTGTTTGAGCTAGATGTGTAATAGGCATTTTGAATTAATGGGTCAATTTTCTCATTTTCAAATGAACTTTGGATTTTGAATAATGACAATGAATTGTGCTTTCATAGATGAAGAGCTCATTTTTCATTGTGTTACAAATGAAGCTTTTGATTGACTTGAAAAAGTTTGCAAAACTATTAAAAAATGCAGTCAATAGATGCTTTTGTACTTCAAATAGTGCGAAATTTTCACTGCCAAAGTTTTTAAAAAAGTTCAATTGAATTTTTTTTACTTAGTGCTTAACTTCAATTTTAATGAAGCTTTAGTTAGTGCTATGGCGCTGGAATTAAAATTTCTTTCAAGTGTCGAATTAGTTTCAAACGAAATAGTTCAAATTTCAAGTGCTTAAGATTCATTTTCTTTTAAGTGGTGCTTTTGTTTTTTAAACTTTCAATAGTTTTACTGTCGTTATGCACTAGAATGAAAAGGTTGACAATTAAATGTTAGGAGGTACTACTAAGAAATAAAGAAGCAATAAAGTATTCGTTGGACTTGATTCTTTTAATGAAAGTTTTCTTTAAAGTAAAGATTTTATGTGAAATAAAATTTGAAAAAATGTATATAAAAATGTCTCCATTTTGATAGCATGAAGTGAGAAAAGTGAAAATATTCCATGATGTACCTTTATCATTGTCATGTTTTCAATTTTGATGAGATAAAACTCTTTTTTGCCAGCGTCGATGGCGCGTTGAATGCACCGGTTCTCGTTGGATCACCGAAGTTAAGCAACGTCCAGCGAGGTGAAGACTTCGTGATGCTGGCATTCCAGCCCAACCCAGGCTGGGTGAGGTTAATGTGGGTAGCAGGTTTGTGAGTTTCCTGCGAATGGAGGGTAACACCCCCGTCGTGATATGACCATGTAGTTGAAAGCGACGTTAAACCAAAAAAAAAACTCTTTTTGAAAGAATTGTCACGTGAACACAAAAATGTAAATAGTAATTTTCAAGCCGATATTTAGTATTAATTTAGTTAAATTTAAAATCAAGAAAAACTATTGTATAAAATTCGAATAATAAAAAGAAGAAGAAATTGAATGTTTAGTTTGATCTAGGATATGAATTATCAATGTTTCTAATGTAAGATTCCGATTTTCTTGAGTTGTAAATGAGTGCAATTTTCCAAGATTTTCACATTCAACGGAGAGTAAAATTTTAAAAAAAATAATTGTTTTATAAATTTGAATAAAATTTCAACTATTTTAGTTTTAAATTATAAAAGATATGTGTATTATTAAAAAGGGACTTACTGTGATTTTGATATCCATAATAAATTTGAGGTTTTGACTAAAAACAACTAAAAAAACTAAAATCGAGTTAACTTGAGAGTTAAAACTTTAGCTCACGTCACCTCTCTTGTGATACTCTGACTGAACTCTGGATAGACACTGGTAACTTTTACTTACCAGGATGGGTATATAAACGACCTGAACTTGTGTGGACCGTGGGGAGGATTCGAACCCCCACCCTCGGGATTTCAGGACGAAGACGCGTGCCGAACACACGACCAGTGACCTTGGCGGTGATTGTCAAGGACGCAAGGACGCTCTGGCCTGAGGTCTCGATAGTCATGGAATCTCGGCCTGAAATTGTAACGACCGGGCGAACATAGGCTGATGCGTGCGGTCAGTTTATTATTATGAAGCTAAAGATGCCATTCTCCTTTCGCGTCTCACTGCTGCGTCTACGGCTGCGTCTGACGCTGTGACTAGAAACCAGGACGATTCCTTGTGTCTCGCAAAGCATCGGCCACATGTCACGCCATCTAAAAAACATTGGTGGTTCGCGGCTGGCCGCGGGACTTAGATACTAACTCTAGTAGTCACCGTTAATGGCACGTTGACTACTTTCTTGTGATGTCACTTGAGTTAAGCAACTTTTAGTAAGGTTAAGACTTGAATTTGTAACCCTTCAAATTCAGACCCGCATAATTCTAGCTTTTCCCGTTCCAACACAGGCTGAAGTTAATTTAGGTAGTTAGTTATTGGTTGTTAATTTTCCATCGAATGGAGGTTTTTATCAGTTCATCATAAATTTAATGTTCATTAATTTATCAAACTACAATAATAATAAGAATATGTACCTAATGAATAATAAAATTAGTAGATTCATAAGCATTTCACAGTCTATTTATTTGGAGTTGTTAAACATAGTGCCTCTTGCTTCACTTCAAAGTGTTATGCTTTAAGTAAGTTTTTGACCTTAACTTTTAATTATAAAGATTTCAAACAGATGTAAAAAAAGTAGTGTAAACTATATTGTTTTCCAATATTGTTTCTTCAAAAAGTTCAATTTTTTCCTGAAAAAGTTTTTCTGTGGTAGGTAGTTCAAAAGTGCCTTTCATGTTATTCAGTGTTTCATTAAAGTCTGTTAGTTTTAAAGATTAAAATCGTCCTTGAGTGCAGATCAGAAAAGAATCCCCTCATTTTGGTTTTTTGACCACATTATTTTTGGACTAACTGCTGGGATAATAGGACTTTTTGGTCCTCATTAAACGTTATAAATGAGGCCATATTATTATTGATTCAAGTTCAGCAGTCCAAAAATCACAATTTTACCAAATTTTATACATATTTTCAACGGACTCTTTTTTCCCCCCAAAATAAAAGATATATTTAAACTGGAAAAAGAGGAAGATTATTAATAAAAAGGTCATAATAAATATTTATAACCACTTTTGTTTTGCCGAATGATCAAGTGGTTAACCATACCAACTGGATTAGAATGGTTCATTCATTGACATGGTCACTCTACGTCTTGGTCTGCGGTTGTCTGGATGGTCATTTGTTCATTGAATTACGGGATGTTCCGCATGGTTAAGTATTTTAAACCATATTAATACAATAATAATGGCATTAGATATCCTCAAACACATGAATTTACAATTGAACATAATAGCTACAAACGTACCTATCCATCTCAATCAAATATATGGGTACATAATATTTGTAACTATATGGATAATCTCTCTATTACATTAATGTGAGGATCTAGAATATCTAGATGTACTAGAATGGTTGGACAGATATTGTTCTTTCTTAGTTTCTTCATTGATATCTAGATATTGACTGTTCTTTGTAAGCGAATGGCATTGGTCTCAATTTGACAGTCGATTCGGATCGAACCATGGAACTGCAGTGATGTACAATGTACAAAAAGTTTGAAACCCACTAAGCTTAGTCGTACGAGTCTTGTCTTATTAATTCTTCTATTTTTAATTTATTTTTATTTCTATTAAAAAGAAGAATTTGACAGCTGGAACAACTGATTTCTTTTGAAATGCCTCGTTAGCTGAAAGTTATCTATGGATTAAAAGATAGACATTGTGATAAAAAAATATCCGGTAGATAGCAGACAACAATGAACTAAAATTTGTTTACCTTGTATAAGGCTAAGGATCCTTATTAAAAGATCATAGAATTTTATTGTACTCGTAGTATTTTCAGTACATTTCAATGATTCCAAAGTAATAGCACAAGCAGACTTCAAGGTTAATTAGTTAATTTGGATGAACTCAAATTGAGCATAATATATGCCAATGCCCTCCAAATAAGCCATCAAGATTTTGAGGAAGAAGATCATTTCGCGAGTGATTGTCGATGTATTAAATCTGAAAAATCCATACATACTTACCAGATTCACTATGTATGAGTAGGTATGTTATAATTACTCAAAAATCCAGGTACCCATAGGTATGTTCTGATATTTACAATCATCTAGTGCAACTTCTCAATTTTCCGTTTTGTTTGTTTGAATTATTGATGCTCAGTTCCTCATGACAGTCACGTCCAATCTCCAATATTTTCAAAAATGACAACCGAGTGCCCTATACAATTAATAGAAAGTATATGGGACCACACGCCTGACATATAATATGTATGTTCAATGTACATTACACGTTGGTATATTTATCATATCCATAATATTATGTACGATGTATTACTGTGATACATAACCATATCTCTGATTCTCTATACATACGTGCTACACATGATATTCATAGAACTGTAAATAACATCGTCTATGTATACAGAACTTCTCAATATTTGTTTTCTGGGGAACCATTGTTTCCTTTGTTCTGCGTACAACAGAAGTTAATTGAAATTTAGAGCTATTTAAAGTAGAAATTCTACTGACACACCTTCCCAATCAATTTCGATTGGTCATTGTATCAATCATTTTGTTAATAACTCCCGACTACAAAGTCTCATTTAGGTAACATTACTAAATTACTATACTGTCAAATTCTAAAATATACAGTAAAATGCATGCAATGGGTGGGGTTTGAACCAACAGAACCAAGATACCTGGATAACGAGACTAGCTCCTTAATCAATGGAACACTCAGGGTTGGGTGGAAGAGATTGCCATAGGCAATAACCCCGCCCTTTAGTTAGGACAGACATATTTTTTCTTGTATTATTAATATTGTCAATTTTATATTTAATTTTTACCATTATTTGTCTGTATATGTTCTACTATATACTGTTGGCATAATGGGACTACCTGTCTTGCGCTGACAGTCTAAATAAAGCACTACTTATACTTATACTTATACTAATAAAGAGTTTCTAAATAAATAAATAAAATTAAGAATCCTGAGAGGTCCAACTGAGCATAACATTTCGGATCCCAGGAGACGTTGAGAATCGCTGATCTCCCTGAACACTTCCTACAATTCTGTACCCTGCCGGTTGGTGCAATGTTGTTTTTCCACAGGTGTTCGAGTCTCGTCAGACGATCCCCTATTTGGTTTAGTCATTGCTTTTTCTCCCGTTAGAGTGTTTGAAAAAAAATGGACAAAGCATAGATGGATGCTAAAATTTTCTTTAAAGGTGTAGCTTCAAACTTTAAATGCTGTCATGTATTCCATTTTGAAAATTATAATTTTCAAACTGCATAGTTTTAGAGTTTCTATAGATGTAGAACAATATTCGATACCACATTTTACAGATGTGTTAGTTCAGATGTAAAGCATCATGATGCCGGGCCCTTGGAAAAATGTGTTTCACAGACTGATTTTCTACGGAATACTTAGTCAACTCGAACCCTCGCTAACCCAAGGCTAAAACGAAATTAAATTATTTTCAGATGAAATATCAAAATAATAATTTTTTAGTGCGTTTCATTTTCATCGAAAATATTATTAAAATTTCAAATCAATTAATCAGTTAAGAGAAAGTGACAAAATGGATAGTTTTTTGTCAAAGATTTTCAATTCCAAGAACAAAAAACAGGTGTACAACGTGGACAAAAACAAGAGGCAGAATCTAAAGAAAGCAAGTAAGAACTTAAATCAATTCTCTTCTGCCTATTTTACGAATAAGCTGAGAAAAGAATTCGGTATCTACAGACCCAAATCAGAATTCTCATCGACAAAATACAACATCCCGTGTGTCGTCCAGAACCGAGAGTCGTCAATTGAGAGTGTGGACATCATACCACAAACCTTCCTTGAGGAGCAGAATGTCGATCTAGTGAAGTGTTCCCAGAACAATAGACAGAAAAACAAGACAATGCTCTTTGTCAACGACAGCCACAGTGACATGGAACCAGAAAGCATCAACAAGGAATTTGGAATCGACGAGACAGAAGGTTGCAATCAGCAGGAGGTCCAATTTGGTGCAGGTAATATTGCTGACGACATAAGTAAGAATAACAGGGACCCAGTAACATCATTAAACTCACAGACAATAGATAATGCGAAACTCACAGAGGGTAGAGAACAGGAAGAAACAAGCAATGAAGATTCTTCTCAAGCTACTACGGAAGTTAGAAAAGATTCCCTTTACGGAAGATATGACGACACTTGTGTACAGTTAAATTCTTATAAATGTAACAAGGAATTCATTTTTGAGTCCACAAAGAAAGAAGATGTTAAATTAAACAATGTAGATCAGATTGCTGACAGTCCAATACTTGATAACATACGAGAATTTGAAACTTTTGTAGCTAATGACACACCACAATGTAGTAAATTTAGTGAACATTATGATCCTAATTTAGAATGTAATGTTAAAAGAGGAACGATTGAAGAAATTCATGAATTAAATCAGCTCTCGATCAACAAAAAAGGAAGAATAAAATGTAAGTCACCGGACAAAGAGAAAATAAAGAAATGTAAAAAAGTAAAAGAGGATGAGGGTTTATCTCGACATAGATATTACCATAGTATGATCATTTTGGGAGGAAAGAAAAAAACAAAATCAAATCATAGCAAAAACATTAAAATTACTAACACTCAAATATTGGAGGTCACACAAAAGAAATTTGGAGATGAAATTCTGAAGGAAGAGCCAAGAAACCCATTGGATTTTTTACCTTGTGATGAAAGGAGAATTAATTTAGTCCAGAATCCTAGAACCACAGTTCGCACAATGTGCTATCGCAATGCCAACAACAAACTTTATGCTGTCAACATACCACCTAGTGAACACACTTTGAAATGGCTTGAGGAAAATTTTGGACCAGGATCCCAAATAACTACCCTAAATGACCCTGATGAAATTGATTTCCCCGATCCCTTAGAAGATCTAAATTTTAGGGTAGATCAAAACTGCACTGAGAACTGTCCAAATGCAGAAGATGATCCTAATATACAAGGTGCTATAACTATTCAAAAATTAATTGAGGAAGATGTCGATTTGAATTCAAAAGAAAATAATGATTCATGTACAGATAATATATTACCCAACAAAATCGAATCAGATTGTAAAAGGAAAACAGTTCGAGTACTATCGTTTAATAAAAGCAGAACTTTGAAAAGTAATAATAGTTCCTATGAAAATAGTTTAGATAATATTGATGAAATGTTGGGAAATGATATTAAAAATGAAAGAAATATAGCTAGTCAAAATCAAAATGGTGATCTAACATTTTCAACTAGGATATTGAAAGAAGTAGGAGTCCCAATTAAAGAAAAACCTGAATCATTGAAAGAAAATGAGGAAGACATAGAAGTTTTGAGTCTAACTTGTCTTGAGTCAGAAAATAAGGGATACCTTAAACAAACAAGAAAAAAATGGGAGGTACCTAATTCTATACTTTTGATTGAGGATAATTATGCGCCAATTAAAGAAAAAAATGAATCTTTGAAAGAAAATGAGGTGGACACAGAAGTTTTAAGTAATAGTAAAACACTAAATTATCATTCATCAGAAAATAAAGGATACGTGAAACAGACAAGACAGAAATGGGAGGTACCTAACTCGATTCTTTTAGCTGAGGATAATTCTGTGCCAGAGAAAGATTCTTTGTCTGAGCCTATCCCTAGGCCCGTGAAAAGTTATGGTAGTATTCAAAAACCTTTAAAAGAAAACTATACGACCAGTTTAAAACTGCAAAATGAAAATATATTGGGGATATTAAGAGCCCAAGAAAAAATAAGCATAGCGCAAGAAGAGAAAAGAAAAACTCTACAAAAACACGAAGAACATGACAAAAATCCACCTGATGAAATTGTTGTGAAGTTGGAATCTCGTGATGAAAAAATAGTTTGAAGCTAAACGATAAGATAGTTAATGTCGACGATAAGGTTGTTTGTAACAATAATGCAAAACAAGAACACAAAATTGAAAATAAATTTAACAGACAATGTAATAAAAATTGTTTACAAGATGACAGTAAAAGAAGACATGAAGAGTTGGAGAATGATTATCTTATGACCCGTCTAGAGTTAGCTTTGGATAAAGAAATTATTGAAAAACCAGAGATTACGAAACACATTTTAGGAAATAGTCAGGAAGTGCTAAATGACATAGTAGAAAATAATGATGAGAAGATTTCTTTAAAGTTGAATTCTGAAACTAGTGCTAATGAGTCAAAGAAAAATATTGAAAATGTTAGAACTGTTGATAGTTCCGTCTTAAAAAAGGAATATGACATAACTGAAACCAAAAGAGATATACAAGAAACTAAGAAACATAATATTGATGAACAGAAAGGTAATTGTGAAGACAAACGACGTGACATCAAAGAGAAAATGAATAAATCTGCAGAAAAACAAGACTTGACTGCAAAAAGTAATGTTAAACATGAGAGCTCCAGAACCCCCACCAAAGATTTAAATAACATAAGTAAAATAGAAAATGTCAAAATCTACAGAAAAGACATCAAAAAATCACCAGATGTAGGAAAAAAAGCAACACTTATCAGGATAAACAGTATCGATAACATCATGAAAAACAAGACCCTCTTGTTAGAAGAAATCAAAAGTTTAAAACGAAAAAAATGAAACTGTTGAGAAAACTTCAAGAATTGTTAGAAATACTATTAGCTTGCTCAAACTCATATCTTAGAAATTAAATTGCTACATACATCGATCGCAAACCTAAGACCTACAATTACAATCCTACATCATTACATACATACTCGTATTTACTTACATCGTATACCTATTTGTACCAAATAGTTATTATACCTACTCAAAATTACATATGTATAGATACCTAAGTATATGACTTTATGGATATTGTATATATGTTTTGTTGTTTTTGCTCTCATGAAATGTATGGATTGAGAAAAATGTCACACAAAAAATTACTCGTAATTCTCTTCAAATTATCAAATCTATGTTGCTATGGATTCCTGAAAATGAAAACTACTTTTCTCGGTGAAAATATAAAGTGTTATCAACTTATCATATTTGTGTTAATCACTTTCGTGATATCACAACTACTCAAACTCGCTTTACCAAATCTACGCTGAAACCGGGACTTGAACCATCGACCTCCAGGTTACAAGTCCGCTGCCTTATCGATCAAGCTACTGAGGTCGGTCTATTGTTTTATAGTCACTTTATTTACATACATTTCAAATGTCTTTTAAAATTACTGAATAATGTATGTTTTAGTTGAAAACTATATTTCAATGAAAGCTGTTGTTTGAGCTAGATGTGTAATAGGCATTTTGAATTAATGGGTCAATTTTCTCATTTTCAAATGAACTTTAATACTCCATCAATCCTTCCACCGCTATGACACAACCATCATATAAATCTATGTAAATGAGGCACCTCGGTGAAGTTAGGCAAGAAACAAAACATAGTGCAGTACTGGAGCAATCACTTCGGCAAGTTCAAATTGTATGTTTTTCTACATTTCCACATAAAATTTATTTATATTCTACCTTCAATTTGTTTTTTTCATGAGTATCTTTTGTATACAGGTAAATCTTGCTACCTATTCATCTTGTAAGCTAACAAATTACGCCCTGAAAGCAATCGTAAATGTCAGCTTAAAATTATTATATCGGACTCTTTTTAATAACCATACTTATAAGGTCTTGTGCTATACAAATATCAATTTACTTAAGCCCTGTTTTCATTTTAACATAAAACTCATAATTATTTCTTGTAACCAAACCATTTACGATAGTTGTTAACAGTTCTTTACAGTAATTATATTCAATAAAATGAGTACTTTAAATATTGCACAAACTATGCAAATTCCGACTATGTCCTTTATATTATTCATTTAATTGGATAGTGAAGTTCTTTACCTCAAAATAGTGAGGTAAGTTGCTGTTATTGTTGCTTTAATCTGCCTTTTTGCAGCATTTATATTATTTGGTTTGAATGTACTAAGCTAAAAGTTTAAAAGTTATCATATTTGTGTTGAACACTTTAGTGATATCACAACTACCTCGCTTTACTAAATCTACGCTAAAACCGGGACTTGAACCACCGACACGTTACCGCCTTATCGATCAAGCTTTTAAGTTCGGTGGTTTGAAAGAACTTACTATTCATCATGATTATAGTTCAAAAACAGGGCCGACCCCACCAGTTACCACTGATAAGAGAAAATGGCAAGGGAAATAAACATATTATCTTCATCATCATGATCAAATCAGCCAAAGACGTTTTCATGAAATTGAAATGGGTGCTTTTACTGCCATGCATTTTTCGATATCTCATATGTTATCGCCCGAATCGGCCAACTGACGGTCGATTTTTCGCCAATGGAGTATCGACCATTTAATTACTTTTATAAAGGGGAAAAAATATTGGTCTGGGCGTTGTCTGATTTCATTAATCGGACGGAAACTGGTGGATTTAAAGTGTCATCGATGTTGGCACAAAATAATAGAGAAGGGGTTTTTTTTTTTTTGGTTTTTTTTTTTTGGTTTTTTGGCAGTGGACCAAAATTAGGGTCCATACAGCCACCGTTTATAAAGAAGGGTTCATTTGCTAAGAAGAAGAAAAAAAAAAAAATACTCAGGACAATACCAATGATCCTGACTACCTTTCTTTTCAGTCCATTGATCAGGAGTAGACCGCGTAATACCTTCTGTTTAAACTATTTGTACTGACAAACTCGACAGCCCTGTTGGTACACAATCTTGATCCGAGAGTTGTGGGTGCTACAGTCAGGCTTGATGCAAAGGAAACTAACCCGGTGTTGTCAAATGAAAGAGATTCTCTACTATGCTTTTAGTCTTCTCTGAAAGCCAGCGTCAATGGCACGTTGAATACTCCAGTTCTCATTTAGTCACTGTAGTTAAGCATCGTCCAGCTAGGCTGGGACTTGTATAGGTGACCCTTCAAATTCTAACTCTCGTGATACTGGCTATTCCCGGCCCCACCCAATTGGTAAGGTTAATTTTAGTTGCTGGTTTGTGATGTCCAACGAATGGAGGGTGAAACCCCCGTCGCGTCGTGATATGACCATGCAGTTGAAGGAGACGTTAAAACCAAAAAACCGACCGAAAACAATACTCTCTATACCTTCTAGGTAATACAAAGTAAAAAAGACTTCTCTAAGCTTTCTCATTCTCAAATTTCGCAAATCTCCCTCTCATCAATTTTTATCTATCTGTTAACGTCTTGGAGTTAGTTAAGGAATCATTTTATGATTATTTGTTTTGAGAGGAACAGTGATGGGGGTCGATTCTCATAATTTTTTCGAGATCTGTTAACAAAAATTCATAACCTATGACCTATGGTGTTGGAAACAGAGAACCTCTAATAAGTAGATACATACATACGAGAGATTTAAGTGAGGGCCAAATTATAAAAGAAGATTGAAACAAAGGGCAGACCCTCTGTCAAGTTGGAATCTGGTGCACAATGATTGGACGGAACTCGGACTTGAGGGACGGTCGACCCTTATCTTTATTTTATTTTTTATTATAATCAACATTATAATTTTGGCCCTTAAAAATAATAATAATAACTCTTTATTGACAAGAATAATACTAACAAAGGGCATGATTATTGCCTGAGGCAATCTCTGCTCTCAAACCCATATATTAAAGGACCATAGCAAGTATAATAGCAGCATTACCAACAGAAGAGAAAATGGATGCCATTTACTACCCACAAATGTAATTGTGAGAAGTTGCTAATATATCTAATTAAAGAATCTATATTGAAGTTCGTGAAACCAGCCCTGGCTGAGAAAAAGCTCGAGCTGTTATGATAGTAATTACAAAAACAATCGTTACCAGAGAGAAGTAGACTAGAAACTGCTGCAAGCTACTCTCTGCTAACAAAGCGAACATGCAATGCCTTACAAGGCACTTTATGGGCTCTGGTTTTATTGGGTGAGTGATTTTGAAATAAAATACCAGAAACTAATGACTGAGTCCCCCCGTAGTTTTGTGTATTTTGAATCAAGCGGTATGAAGAAGGTCGGTATTAACATATTATTATTATGCCGGTCTGTCCCGGTAGCTCAGTAGCAAAGGCGGCACTCTGTGAATCCAGAGGTCTCGGGTTCGAAACCCAGTCGGGACATGAGAAGTTATTCTCCCATTTGGGATTTTTACCACATAATAATACGTCTTGGGCTTACTGCTGGAATAATAGGAGTTAATAGTCCCAATCGGGCAGTATAAATAAGGCCATATTATTATTATTGTCTCACATTTAATACTCGTCAGTATTTCATCAATGACATTTTCACTATCTAAATTTAACCCCGGTAAATATCCAGCATATTTTCTCTTGATTTAAAATTTAACAAGATGAGAGTAACAGGAAGATCTATAGTCGAAATATTTGTGTACCTATTTACTCTTTGTTGAACCACAAATGACTCTTCATACAATGTAATTAGATGTTTATCTTTATTTAAACTGAACCCAGAAATCGTAACGTGAAGCGGCACACCAATTAGGACTGTAAAGTTGCCACGGGGGCCTTTGAGATGTTGTAGCATGTCAATCTCGTAGTATGCCTCTACTATCTAAAAGACTCCTCAATTAGAGAAGTTAGCCGCCAGAGTCAAACACAACAATACATCTAAAACGAAAGAAGAGACAAATGGCTCTAACTCCCTTTAACATTGACCACTGGTTCAACACACTGAAAGATATCCCTTGCAAATTTCAGTCATCTTACAAACATTCCAAACATTGTTGCCAAGAACGAGCACTTGAAGTATGATCAATATGATCATAATTCATATCAATTAAGATATTCCTCAGAATCAATTTGACGGAGCATCAGTGCATTTCAAATTAATCTTATCTCTCAGCATGGCGAGAACAAACACACACCATTATCTAGAGGCGAGATATTTCCACATACCTAATACACACAGTAAAATGCAAATTCTGATGAAGATATGTTTGTAATTTATGTATATACACAATTACACATAATATAATTACCATCGTATATACAATGAAAAACAAGACAGGGAAGATATATGCCTCTGTATTATTATACATGTATACAGGGTGTCCCATTATAATCGAGACACTCAAATATCTAGAGAACTAATGAAGATATAAAGTTCATGTTTTAGTTGGTTTTCCTAAATTTTAGGTGACATTTTTTATCAGTGACCTATTGAAATTTGTCAGGTGCCTTCTTTAAGGTCCGTTCAAGGTCAACTTTGTTTTTGTAAATGGAACTCTTAGGGCGGAATTATAATAGACGTGTATGTAAAACCTCTATGTCGCTAAGTCTCGAATTGCTTACCGTCTAAGATAGGGAAAACCAATGCTCAGCAATGACTTGTGTATTAATTTCAGACTTATTCTGTGAAAATTGTAAACCGGCTGAACACAGTCCGACAGCTAGTTTCTTGTAAACGAACTATGAAAGGTCACTAATAAATGTCCTCCATAAATTTGGGAAAACCGTCGAAAACACCAATTTTCTGTCTCCACTAGTTCTCGAGATATTAGACTGTCTCGATTATAACGGGACACCCTGTATGGGTAATGAAACCGATATGTATCGACAATAATTACGAACTGACTTACACCTCCTCGTATTCCTAACCAACTGTGAGATGCTGTTTCCTTTAGACCTTCGAAACCTTCGGAGACTCCGGGTCGCCTCAGAAAGTACATTCCTCGCCCGATCTCGGATGCCGTGATGCAACGCGGATTCTTGTGGTCCAATTTACGTCCAAATAAAATTAACCGGACGCATTGTTTGCATTCCAAAGCCCAACGTGTTGATTGGCTGACGGAGATTGGTTTGATTGATGGCAAGAGGTCGGATGGTATGCGGACTAGCTGTCGGAGTTGTGTTCGGACGGCTTAGGCATGGCTCGCGTGAATGTATTGTTTCCCAATTCCCAATTTTATAGATCTTATTATACAGGGGTATTGCGCAAGCATCTTAATTAGGTCCGCCGTGCTTCCATTATTTGTATACTTTCGTTTGATAAGAATTAAGACGTGAACTTCATGGAGTTAAGATACAATTAGGTATTTTAAGTAGTGTGAACATATAATAGTGTAAATTTCAATGCTATGTTGTTGAAATCAGCTCATGAACACTTACGTATCAGTGAATTGAAACAGAGAGGTGAGAAGTTGTTCTTGAAAGTATAATAATAAAATGATTGTTGTACAAATTACCTACATTGGCTATCAGTACATACCAGAGCCTCATTCCAGAAATCACTCTCACTCTCAGGATCCCCAAATCTCCCTTTCAGCCGTGATGTTTCGTGCTAATAACCCATACCCTTTTTTCCATTTTTTTTAAATGTTTCCATTTTTTCCATTGTAATAGTTATTTGTATTTAATAATATAATACCCAAGTGACTTTACTCTTGGGTATTATATTATTATACCTGTATACCAAATAATCCAATCAGAGTGCAGTTGAAAAGGAGATTTGGAGATTTTCACAATAGCAGTTATAATTCATGCAACCATCTGACCATCATTATAGTTCTAATTATAAATATTGTTATTGCACTTGAATTTCATAAGATATCATTAAATAATTAATTGGAGTTCTGGACTAATTAGCGCTATCAGAATGAGTTTGTCGGTCAAAACAATACTTAGATATGCCGGAACTAACTAGTTAATCTCTAGTATAGTGGCTACTTGACAATCACATGCTTTGATGTAACCTAGAGAATTAAAATGTGGAACGAAGGATCCTCTTGCAAAATAAGAGATGAATCAATTCCAAATTTAACGGGAGGTTTTTTTGTTTACTCCTACATCTTTGTCAACAAACGGCTTTACCCTCTATTCACTGGAAACACACTAACCAGATACCTACGTTAATCTCACCCATCCTGGGAGGATAACTTGTCTGTCCCGGTAGCTCAGTGGTAAAGGCGGCACTCTGTGAATCCACAGGTTCCAGAGGTCGTGGGTTCGAAACCTAGCCGGGACATGACAACTTATCCTCCCATTTGGGATTTTTACCACATAATAATATATCTTGGGCTTACTGCTGGAATAATGGGATTTTAATAGTCCTTATCAGGCAGTATAAATTAGGCGATATTATTATTATTATCCTGAGTTGGGCTAGTGGCAGCATCATAAAATTACACTCCAGGTGATACGGGTTCGAATCCCGGCGGGTCATAATATTTTTTGCTCTGTACATTGAATGTCGGGACTTACCCTAGCCTTGTGAGGACAATTGGGGTAGTTGTAGAGTGGGCAACGACCAGTGGCGGCATTACAAGATTAATATTAGACGATGATATAGTGCATTAGCATTGTAACTAGTTACCGTAATTTCGATGCTACCCAATAAAAATTGTAACATAAAAAACACAAATAACAGGCTTTTTATTTTTTTTAAAGTGTTCGATTTTTTTGAGTAGCACTTGTATGTCCAGCCGATAACTTTTTTTCCTCCAATATCCTATGTCCAATGTCCAGCGTAGGTAATAGCCAGAATAATTTCAAGATGCTGTGAAGTGTGAAGTTTTATAGTTCAAACCTTTTCTTGAAAGTAAAAATAGTGTGCCTCACTTTTCAGTTCGAAAAATTGCCATAATTTTCCATCCACTTTCTGTCACCCCTTTGGTATAAATAATAACTGTTTAGCTGTGCACGATTTATAGATTATGGTTCATAAATTTTACCCAGCAATTTATCGTTGCGTGTTTTGTGAATGTCAGGCATTTTCCTCAACATTTTTTTTTTTTTTTAAGTAGATGAGACAGAAAGATAAGGCCATTTTCAAACTTTTAAATTACCTAGTTACCTACCTAGGTAAATATTTTGAAATAAAGACTAATTAAAAATAGCGAAAATATAAAATAGTATCGCGTTGTTTCTA
The DNA here is from genome assembly GCA_024516035.1 of Bactericera cockerelli. Classification (NCBI taxonomy): domain Eukaryota; kingdom Metazoa; phylum Arthropoda; class Insecta; order Hemiptera; family Triozidae; genus Bactericera; species Bactericera cockerelli. Next base: position 14,883,808 of record CM044955.1, on the reverse strand, counting down.
CTGCCCGACTAGGACTAATGAGTTTTCAGCATTTTCAGCAGTAAGCCAAAGACGTATTCAAAATTCCAAATGGGAGAATAGCTTTTCTTGTCCCGTATAAGTTTCAAACCATTGACCTCTGTCGGCGTCTATAGCACGTTGCAACGTTGCATACTCATACATTAGGTCTCATCAGATCACTGTGAATGTAATCAACGTCTCGCAAGGTTAGGACTTGGTGAATGACCACTAAAACTCTTCTGATACTCGCCACCCTTATAAGTTCTAACATCGCTGGATGTTACCTATTATTATTATAGTCTGGTTGGAGTTCCACAAGGGAAGAACGAATATAATTTATTACATCGACCTCTATTTAGATCTATAGTGTGACCAGTTCATTCTAATTCTGATGTACGTCCTGATGCGAAGTAGTCAGGACGGGAGTTTTACCCTCCATTCGCTGGGAATTGTACCGGCTACCCACATTAAACTCACCCAGCCTGGGTTGACCGGAAATGCCAGCCTCACTTGTTTCGATGGAACAGAATTTTCGTCGAAAAGTCTCCGAAAAAACTTTTCAAAAAGTTCCAGATAGGTAGCTTTCTCACTCTCATAATATCCAAATCTCTCTTTATCAAATGCACTCTGATTGGGTTATTTGGGTTAAAAAACACATGTGATTATGTCATTTGATCGAAACTTGACGGTTAAAAGGGAAATTTCTGGATTTTGAGAGTGCTGTCTGATGTTGCCGTAGTGTAGTATTCAATGTTCAATCGACGGCATCTTATATCTGTCAAGTACGTCAACTTGACGGTTTAGCTGGCAGAACAGCTGACACCATTACGTTAGGGTTCCGTCAATTCACATTCTTCTGTTTACTTCAAGACAGAACTGAAGATAAATCACCCCTCCCGGACAGATCATAAAAATGCAATAGATTAGGTATGACTTTTATTTACGTCGGCAACTCTTTGGTTCTCACGGGCACATTTGAAACCAATTTTATGAGAGGTTTCTGTATTGTAGCGATTTTCCATTTAGGAATAAGTCAGTAATAGAGGACTATTATTATTAAATTCTGTATTAGCAGGACAATTCAGTAATCTGGTTTGAGCTAGGCCTGAAAAACAACCAAGGTTCAGTATGTGTATTGTGTAAGTACTGTAAGCAACTTTCGTAAAGACGATTAATAATTTCAACTTGTTCAACCTGTTTCAACTGGTCTTCTGAATGTTTCTAGACCTCCCGCAATACGCTATGTATATAATAATAATAATAAGTATAATGTTACCTATATACTATCACACATTCATACATTTGAGACAGAATATAAAAAAAAATTGTTCTAATCTACCAAAAGTCGAAATTCGAAATCATAAAAGTGCCACTTAATAATAATAATGCTTTTTCTTTGTGTTATTATGTCACAATTTTAGTGGGTAGCGCAGAATCATAGGTCTTTACCACTTTAATTTACAATATCTTGTATTATTTTTTTTGCCTATGATTCTGCCACTGGTCGCTGCTTCACATCAAAGCAGCTACTCATTTTTCCTCACGAGGTATGAGTGGACCCCGAACATCCAAGTACAGAGCGGGAAAAATCCTACCCCGCTGGGAATCGAACCCAGGTCACCATGTGTGCAATGCCTAGCGCGCTAACTCACTCTGCCACGGTGACAAGTGCCAGTTTTTCATCCGAACGTGGATTTTTAATGCGATAAAAAATCAAACAAATAAAACTGACGTACCAGCGTCGATGGCATGTTCAATGCACCAGTTCTCGTTCAGTCACTGAAGTTAAGCATCGTCCAGCGAGGTTAGGACTTGGATGGGTGACCATTCTAATTCGAACACTCGTGATGCTATTCCCGGCCCCACTCTGACTGGGGGAAGTAAATAATTCGAGTAGCTGGTTTGTGATTTTCCAGCGATTGGAGGGTAAACCCCCCCCCCCCTATCGTGATTTGACCATACAATTATTGTTAGCGACTTTAAACCCAAAAAAACTGCCGTTTCTCGGAGGCTTTTTCTGTAACAGTGATTTACATAGGTGCTACCTTTATTGTATGTACGAATTTCTTTGTGGTGAAGCACAAGGCTTCTTCACAATTTTTGTGGGTAGCGCAGCATTACTAAGAGCCTCCTTTACATTTCGAATTATTCTATTACATTAATTTCTTTTTACTCTGGTAATGCCGCCACTGGTCGTTACTCATACAAGTAACTACTCATTTTTCCTCACGAGGTATGAGTGGACCCCGAACATCCAAGTACAGAGCAGAAAAAATCCTCCCCCGCTGGGAATCGAACCCAGGTCACCATGTGTGCAATGCCTAGCGCGCTAACTCGCTCTGCCACAGTGACTACCTTTATTTATTTATACTTTGTTTTTTTTTTTATACTAAACAATCAACAATAAAATATTAACAGAAAAAAAACAATATTTACAAAATAAAATATAGAAAAAAATTCAAGTTTAAATTTACAATTGTCTTGTGATCCGTTGTGAAGTTAATGCCTCAGGCAGTCACCGCGAAAAGTTCAAGATTTTTTTTTTCCACACTTACGGACGAAAGAGTGTGTCGTTTGAGTTGCAAAGTTGTGAAACATTACGTCGAGATCTTTATTGAAACTTAAACATGACTGTTTCGTGAAACAGAGTGAAAATTGGAAATAGAAATTAATTTTGTTTTCAACACTGTAGAAGTGTAGTTTCATGTCTCAAGATTAAACGTCTCAAATGAATCTGTCTCAAGTTTAAAGGTCTCAAGTAGATCTGTCTCAAGTTTAAACGTCTGAAATGAATCTGTCTCAAGTTTAAACGTCTCAAATGGATCTGTTTCAAGTATAAACGTCTCAAATGGATCTGTCTCAAGTTTAAACGTTTCAAATGGATCCGTCTCAAGTTTCAACGTCTAAATTTCATCTATCCCAAGTTTAAAGGTCTCAAATAGATCTGTCTCAAGTTTAGAAATGTAGCCACTACTGAAACTGTTGTAAAAAATGTCGTAACATTAGACTGAGATCAGATTTCGATCGGGTTTCAAGTTTGGGTTGTAAAACTTGAAACTTGTGGAACGGTCGACTGTAATCGAATCCAAATATCGGTTGCTTTCGTTATTCAAACTATCGGCTTGTATTTGATTAAAATACCAATGACTGTTTGGGAGTTGATTTTTTACACCATCAAACAGGTAATGAAAAAGGATTGGACATATCTATTTATGTATATCTGACATTTTCGATATTTTCCCCAAAAGCCCGTGGGTAAAATTTGGTAAAATACTTTCTATACCTTATAAGTAGGTATATAAATTAAAAATGTGTTGTAATAAAATTAGTGGATGTGCCTGAACTGCCAAATATGTACAAACGGTAGCTCAGTTTGTCTGTCCCGGTAGCTCAGTAGTAAAGGTGGCAATCTGTGAATCCAAAGATTTCAGAGGTCGTGGGTTCGAAACCCAGTCGGGACTTGACAAGATTGACAAGTTATCCTGCCATTTGGGATTTTTGCCACATAATAATATGTCTTGGGTTTACTGCTGGAAAAATAGGACTTTAATAGTCCTAATCGGCAGTATAAAGAAGGCGATATTTTTATTATTCTATAAACAGTTATTATTATATAAATGTAGATAGTTATTCCTTTTCTCGATATCTCAAAAAGTAAAATCAGAATCCTTAAAGAGCACTAAAGTGAAGCAATGTCTACATGATAAAAAATTCAGATGGGTGACTGTCCTGGTACAAATCCATCCTTGGTTAACATGGTGATTTTCAACCTCACGCTGCCTGAGCGTATGATACCGTGTCGTGCTTGATACTCGAGTGGTTAAGACGCTAGTCTCGTAATATCGGTAGCCGTGGGATCTGTTGGTTCGAATCCCACCCAATGATTTTTTTCTTCTCAATTAACACTTTCACCGCCAACTGTATTTTCGACTATTTTCATTCATAGGCCAGGCGTGATTTTGATGTGGTGATACTTCACAGTATCACTGGCCTGGGGAAAAGATTTCATGTCTAGGCCAAGTGATACTTTTAAATATTTTAAGTTCTTGGATACTGCTAGGCCAGAGCAACACATTCCTAATGTTAAACATATAGAAATGGTTACTCACAAGTATCACCAGCGTCTTATAGAAGACTCTCTGGGTGATACTTTGAAGTATCACCATGTTCAATTGTTCATACTAGCGCATAATAGCGCAGAGCCAGGTGATACTTCCATGTACCACCTGGCGCTGAAAGTGTTAAGCAAATCGGATTGCATGGTATTAGCTGTACGAGTATGGTTAGCAGAGGGAATGGTAGAATTACCCACCTCGGGCCAGCGCCGTCCGAATATTACTATTTTAAAATGCCATCACAGGAGAGACATACTACGAGGTGGGCAAGCTAACACTACATTGACCATACAAGCGTCTATTGACCATACAAGCGTCTATAGTAGGTGCTGTTTCATAGCTATTACGAAATTAAAAAGCCTGTGAAACGCTCATGAAAAAAACCGTCCTTCCATGAATCAATACTGACACATTGAATACACCAGTACCAGTTATCTTTCTGTCACTGAAGTTAAGCAATATCCAATGAGGTTAAAAAATTGGATGGGTGACCATTCAAATTCGAACCCTCGTGAATCTGGATAAGCTGGCCATTCCCGGTCCCTTCAGACTGGGTGAGGTTAATTTGAGTAGCTCATTTGTGAGTTTCCAGGAAGGGGGAGGTTAAAACCCTGTCGTGATATGACCATGCTGTTCAAAGTAACTTTGAACCAAAAAAATAAATAAACCAATCAGCAAACAGGCAATGTCTCTCAGCTCAAGCGAAAGCTGGTTTTGCCACGTCGGGCGTGAAAGCCGCAGATAAATTTCCAAACGATGAATAATTCCTGTAATTAAATTCCGCCCGACCATGGAAGTAGGAGTGTCGGCGAACTACAGATCTGTTTGTTTCTAGGAAAACTCACTTTGATTAATCTATTTAGAAAGGAGTTAAGGTTATTCGATTCGATTATATTTGGAGGACGAATTTTTTGTCCGTTAGAGGTGAACTTATTGTTTGTTGTTCTTTAAGTTTGAAATGAATGAGCAAAGGAATGCACTATGAACAACTTCTCACTGAGTGCAACATTTTTTTCTCGAAACGTTGCTCTAAGTGGCTTTAAGGGGCAGAGAACCGGGGTTAAGTGGCAGAGAATGCCTAAGGCATTAACTTCGCCCTGGATTACAAAACAATTGTAATTAAAAATTAATATTGTTCTTTATTTTTTTGAACATATTTCTAAGTTTTTTTTTTTAATTTATTGTTGTTCATTGTTTTGTAAAAAAAAATAAAGTGTACGTAAATAAATAAAAAATAAATAGTTAAAAATATTCTAGAGAGCAGGTAGGTACTCTTTTAAAATGAAATAGGATTGAATTCCATTGACCAAAACATTACTTTGCAACACTGCATTCATATTTCGGGGCGAAAATTATGTTGTAATCAGTGTAAAAAGATTCGAAGAAAGCAAAATAGATTATTGATTCAAACCAAGTGAAAACTATCCCTTAGCTCGGGCTGTAGTACACTGTGCTAGGTTGAAACTCCGAATTGAGGGAGAGCCTGGCTTATATTATCTATTATTATTGTTATGATTTTTTTTTATTAGAAGAACATAATTAGGTATATACAAACAAATAATGGTAAAAATTAAAATACAAAATTGACAAAATTAATATAAACAAGAAAAAAAATAAACAAAATATATACAAATGTCCCAACTAAAGGGTTATTGCCTATGGGAATCTCTTTCACCCAACCCTTTTTCATATGAAATTTAATCCTGTTTATAATTCTGCCCTAAAACATTGACATCAATTTGGACGTTTTGGCCACATTTTGAAATTGAAGAGCTCAAGCTGGCAAGCTGGAATTTTCTTCATTCGTTCAGGTAGGTACCTGTTCAGAGTGTTCAGCGGTGAGAGACAATCGCTTTCGGTATGCAACACTCCTACAACAACAACAACAACTCCTGTACCTGTCTATTACTGAAGGAGTAGGTGAGAAAAATTTGAAGGTCTCGAGTCACATGAAATTCGATCCATTCGGAATGATATCCAATGAGCTTTGAAGTATCCAATTTACGAATCGGGTGTGTATAATTTCCCATTATTTACATTTTATCTGTCCAAATTGCACACAGATAGTGTGAGAAAATTAAGTTCGTGAGGTGAGAACGAAATTTGAGACATTACTGGGAGCCAAGGTTCGGTTTTTTATACTCAATTTTACGTAGGTAGAGTTTTAAATAAGTATATATAATACATGAAATTGAGGATAATTACTATAATAATACATAATATATTATATTTTTGTGTGGACTTAATTTTTCAAGATATTTTTATGAACATTATGTATTTAGAATGTATGACTTTGGACCTTATGTAATAGTATATTTTGTTCAAAAACCTTAAACAATAAATTAAATAAATTTCAATGGTCTAGGATTTTATTTCTTTTTTAATTTAAAATTTATTCTTCTTGTTATAGTAACCGTGGTCGATTGGGTGGTGGGTAGCGCAATTAGATGATCCGGGTTCGATTTTCGGCGTGGTAGATACAGGATCTGTATACCTCATGAGGAAAAATATCGTGGCAGAATATGTCACTTTGTTAAAATTGTAAGGTGCAAATTGGCTGTGTTTATTATTATGAAGCATATCTTTCTCTCTCTCTCTCTCTCTCTCTCTCTCTCTCTCTCTCTCTCTCTCGCTCTCTCTCGCTCTCTCTCTCTCTCCCTTTTTTTTTCATCCACAAGTCTAGGTGTTAACCGCGTTATTTTGGTTAGCCAAACGGTTCTTGTGGTTTTGTTGGTGTACGGTGGTACGCGCTATTGACACTCCAAGTTTTGAATGTCTCCAATTAAGCAGTTTCTCGGCCTTGTATGTCCTCCCTGGCATTCTCACACCTTCTAGCCTGTCTGAAGTGGAGAGTAGCGATGGGTATCCAATTAAGGTACAAGTTGCTACTTTGCATCATAACATCATATTCATACAATAAGGAATAGCCGTTACCCAGTACTTTGTGACGGATCTAACTTGAAAATAAAAATTCATGGACGTTATGTTGGGTACGGTCATGTATTTTGACATTTTCATGTCTTTGCTCTGGCACATAACCAAAATTATGTAACGAAATTATGTAACGATATTATGTAACGATATTATGTAACGATATTATGTAACGATATTATGTAACGAAATATCGAATTGTAAAGGGAGAGAAGTCTTCTAATATCGGATATCGATATTATGGTTTCGATATTATCGATATACCTAATATCGATATTTTCGTTTCGATATTGCAACCCTAAGAGAAGAGGGAAAGTGTGTGTCATGCGCACAATACGAAATTTGGTCAGTTGGGTTTTGGACCTTGAATAGTAAAGATGAAAATGTCGAAATGGTTGCAAACTCGTATGCAAGCGTTTTTTCAGTAAGATGCATCAGTAATCAGAAGAGTGAGAGTACTCACAATATGTACATGAATTTCAGTACATACGTGGATATAGCTTTTTTTTTTTTTTTTTTAATCCAGGTTTAGCGGGGTCAATTTCGGACTTTGTGGACTCTCATAATTTTTTGTCCATTACTTACAGTTTTGGCTATGGTGTTGTAATAGACTTATTATTTACTGAAAATTTTCACAACTTATAATTGTTGCTTTATTAAAATACAGATACAGATAAAATGATAACAAAAGACATATTATAACAGAATATATCTACCATAATCGCTATTAGGGATTTTAAAAAGTAAAAAAGTAATCATAACTCTGTGAATCACAATTTTCCTTAGAGAAATTCTAAAAATCGGTTGTAAATTCAAACGGGTCCAAAGAATCCTAAAAATTAAACACTTGAAAATAAATCCAAATTAGCAGTTCTGATAGTCAACTTATAAAACATTTCTATTTGCGGGACCTGAAAATCAATGTGTTGTTAAAAAAAAACCTACTTGCGGTCCTGAAAATCCACCTGTTAGAAATGTAATCAATCTGCCCGCCTGAAAATCAACCTGTTCCAAAGAAATGCTGTTCAAAAAACCAACGTGTTGTTAAGAAATTCTGTTAGGAGTCCTAACAATCAACTCGTACCTAAAGACATGCTGTTTGCGGACCTGAAAATCAACCTGTTGGAAAGAAACAGGTCGCTGCTCAGATCGTTCTCGATAGTCAGGCCGACTGTCAAAATAACTTAATTATGTACCACAGTGACAGGTAACATCCTAGCATGCATGGTCAGTCAGTCGGCCTTAATACCATTGTGACAGTCACCGGATTGCACCATCTGTAAGATTACCGAATGATAACAATTAGTGGAGGCATTCATTAGGACCTATTTTGAATATCTAGTTGTATGAACGTGGAGAGGTGGGCAAACTTGTTAGGCTTATACATTTTTTTTTTACTTTTTGAATGCTTTTTTTCTAGCTTCTCTACTTGAATGATTAATTGTTAAGATTTGATTGCAAGGACATCAAAAAAAAAAAAAAAAAATGAAATATGAGATCGGATTTTGTTTTTGTAATCTTAGTATCAACCGATCTACAAACTTATAACCCATTTAGAGGGCAAGTTTTCAGCCCTCAAGAGGCTCAAGCTGATTTGGTAAAAACTCTTTTCTTCGAATAATTCAGCAACACGAGGGTGCAAATTTGAGTGGTCACCCATGTAGACCTGACCTGGCTGGCCTTTGCTTAACTTTTGTTGACCCTCTCTTAGACGGAGGTACCTATACCATATTGGGCTTGTAACGATCTCTTCAATTAAGTATCTTGTGTGTATAATAATGGGTATACTTAATTTAATCTTAATCATTCTGTCTCTTTGGAATTCACATCAAGTGAGGCGGCTTGTCATGTTAATAATAAATTTGTATCAAGACTATTCTGATGTTAGGTATGCAGCAATTGTGGGTAAGCACTTGAAACTTAGATATGAGTAGATACAATGTTCAATTGTTCATGTATAAATAGATAATATGTATTACATAAATAATTTGTAGGTACCTATGCTAGGACACAACCCTAGGCGTTACAGTGTCTCTAAAGACCAACACATTAAGGGATAATTAGTCTGATATTATTACACAATTTTAGGTACCATTTGAAATTGCAAATTACTTACCATTCGCAAAGATAAGTGTACGAATTGTGACCTTTAATATATTTTTACCTAATATTAATGCGAAATCCACCCACTAAGTGATTCTCTCACTGATCACTTCATCTCCAAGCTGGGTAATGGCAAATTTCGTACAGAGCTTTCTCTTAGCATAAGACTTAGGGAAAAATTATGAAACAGTGATGTTAAAATTAAGATAAGTCAGACATTCCCTCAAGTGAGAGATTCAACAAAGTATAGAGAACTATAGCCCGAGTTGAGGGACAGTCTGGTTTATCCTTCAATCCTGTTTTATAATTCGCACCTTAAAACAGGATTAAAGTTAAGATAAGCCAGACTGTCCCTGAACTCGGGCTATAGTGCGCTGTGATTGGTTGAAACTCCGATTTAATGAAAAATCTGGCCTATCTTAAGTTTACCTTAACCTAAAATATTACCCCGTCGCGTGGCTCATCAGGGGTCGACCATTTCGCTATGTGACATTCTTACTTTAGCACATCGCGATGTGAGCGTTTTTTTCCCATAGTTTTTGAAACTTTAAAGACCGATTTCTGGATTTCGAACACTACAAACTACCAAATTGCGCACTGCGCTAGTTTGATCGGCGAAATGAACTTTTTTTGAAAGATACTTAGATATCAGATCGCGAAGTGTGCGTCTTCTTCACTCATTGAGAATTTTTTTGAGTTCGGAGTACCTAATAGTTACCTACACCAAAAGACACACTAGGAAAATTATTTTTGTATTAGTTGTTGCTTGGATAGATAGAGAGATAAATAATTATGATTTGAAAGAAGAAAAAAAAGGAATTTTTTTTTTTGTTAACATTTTTTTACGAATTTTTGTTAACATTTTTTTACGATAAAAAAAGTTGTGACCTTTTTTTTTATAGAGAACCTAGAACACGGATAGATGATCATGATCATGCTCTAGATTCTCTAGAGCAAAATTATCTCTTCTCTAGGATGATCTTGAATCTTAAACAGGATGAATGAAGGTGGTTTGATCCAGATAGAGGAGGCGATTGCACTTGAGTTTTCAACAGTGACCTATGACCACGATGGCCCTGGGAGCAGCCAATCAGTCACACTTGGACTCTGTGAATGCCTGGAGAGAGCACAAGGGCACGAAAAGTGAAGCTCACTTCTTGATGATCTCATTATTGTTCGCTTAGATTGGACGCCATTGAGTCTTGTAATGAGGTGTTGGATTGAATGCATCTACAATATAATTATTATACTACCTGAGAGGTAATGCTGCCAGCGTGTTGGGAGCATTGCCATCAGAAGAATTGACTTCCATATTCTATCTGTAAATTTTAATAAAATATAATTTTTTTATACTATTATAGGTATTAAAAAAAAACCTACCAAGATGAAAAGTGCTAGCACAAAATTTCAGGACTTCTCCTCATCGTTGATGGGTAATAATAATAATAATAAATAAATCAAGTACACCCCGTACTTAATAGAGGAACAGGATAGACCATGATGTTATTTAATGCATAATAAACATTATTATTATTATTTGTATACAGAGGACCCATCCTAAGCCATTTTTATTTGGCTTCTAAGGTATCTTTTTTAAACTCATTGCCCATTACTGCGACGCTTGTTGCTGCTTACAGCTTTTCTTTTTCCTTATGAGTGGACTCCGTTTTATTCAAGTCCATAGCTAAAAAAATACAACTCGGAGGAATTCAAACCCGGGTCACTTACCTGAGAGCCGAGTGAGTGACTCTCTCACTCACGGTGACTAATTTTAGAAAGCCTTACTCATGATGAATTAACGAATTTATAAAGATAAAAAGATAAAGAACCAGTTATTTGTGTTATTATGTCACAAATTTTAGTGGGTAGCATCGACATTACGAGAACTAATGCTAATACATTATATCTCCAACCAACCGTCATATTCCAATATCTATCTCGTAATGCCGCCACTGGTCATTGCCCACTCTACATTACTCTACAACTACCCCAATTGTCCTCACGAGGTTAGGGTAGTCCCCGACATCCAAAGTACAGAGCCGAAAAAATTTCGACCCCGCCGGGATTCGAACCCGGGTCACCTGGAGTGCAAGCCGAGCATGCTACCGCTAGGCCAAGTGACTACTCATTAACGTAATTATGATCATGATCAAATTAACCTGAAATGGCTAAACTGAGAAACTCGAAAGTTGGTAAGTCAGGACTAGAGCGAGCTGAAAATAAGTACGAATTGGCCATGCCTCTCTTATGCGCCACGGATCCAGTGAACCCGGCTATCAGCTAGCTTGTAACAAGTCTAGTGTGCAAGTTAAAACAGAACTTCGCACTTAGTGAGGTCGCTTCGCTCCCTCACTGTGTTCGGTAAAAGATGGATATTGTTGACTTGATAACTTTGAGAAGTTCCATGATGATTTCATGTTGAATTTATCCAGCATCGATGCCAGGTTGAGTACGTTGACACCTCTTATGGTCAGATCAATGAAGTTAAGCATCATCCAGTAATGTCAGGACTGGGTGAGTGACCAATCAAAACCTCGTGATGGTGACTATATCTGTCGCAACCCAGGTTGGATGAGGTTATTGTGGGTAGCTATTTAGTGAGTTTCCAGCGAATGGAGGATAAAACCCTCGTCTCTAATGATCTAAATGTAAGAGAGGTGTTAGCTATGCAAGCACAAGTTAGTAGGTAACTTTGAAATTTACGGTGTCTAAATTCTAATAAATAATTAGACTTGATGCTTACATTTTTACGTTGAACTTTGGTTTCTTCACAAGAATTACGTGCCTATTGTTGGATAGCAACAGACTGATGAAATCTTGTAAACCAAATAATAACCAAGTATACATAAAATGTAAATTTTGACACCTGTCCAAAAAACTCATGTGAATTTTTTTAATTGTTTTGATTTTTTTTTTTTTTTTTTTTTTTTATTAAACAGAGTCCTTGGGGACTAAATTTATTAATACAATCTAGTTCTTAAAACTAATAAGTATTTTTATTCTAATCTTAAACTACTAATGTAAATTAAAATAACTTATGTACATGGACATAAGCAGACTCGGCTGTTGGGTGGTTACCAGAGGAAAGTACCTAATTAATTAGTTCATGTGGTTTTATCCGCTTCAAACGTCTGGTGAGGTCTTCAATCCTAAGAAGATGGACGGTCTCGGGATTGGGGTGCTCCTCTAGCCTTTTTTGATGACTCAAGGCAAATCTATTCATACAGTCTTTGACTGTCTCAATTTTCAGGTCCCGATGTAGATCATCGTTTCGTATGTACCAAGGAGCATTGACAGAACTCCGTAGAACTTTATTTTGGAATCTTTCTATTATGAGTCGGTTGGATGGACTAGTGCATCCCCATAGTTGGATACCATAGGTCCATATAGGTTTAAGTACCTGTCTGTAAAGCAAGAGCTTGTTTTCTATTGGTAGGGCTGAACCTCTACCGAGAAGCCAGTGCATTTTTCTGAATTTTATATTTAATTGTTCGCGTTTTTTCTTAACATGTTCCTTCCATTTTAGCTTTGCATCTAGGGTCATACCCAAATACTTAGCTTGATTGGAATATGGAATCACTGTGTTATTTAAGTAAATTGGCATGTAAGGCAGATTTCTATTCGTGAAATCTACATGAACTGATTTGCTTTCATTGATTTTGATTCTCCATTTTTCCGTCCATCTTTGAAATTTGGAAATGGTTTGGGTCAGTGCTGAAGTAGTATCTTGTGTATTATCACCAATAGCTAAAAATGCTGTATCATCAGCAAAAGTGGCAATTGTGTTAATGTTGTCATTTGGCATGTCGCTTGTGTACAAAATATAAAGGATAGGTCCTAGGACACTCCCTTGTGGTACAGAGGCTTTTACACTCATGAGATCAGAGTAACTGTCGTCTTGCTTAATTCTGAAGTACCGGTCTGATAAGTACGACTCGAGAATTTCAGCAAGATTTTGAGGAAGAATTTTCTTTAGTTTGAAGTTCAGACCTTCATGCCAAACTTTATCAAATGCTTGAGAAACGTCAAGAAAAATGGCAGAGCAAACTTTCTTATCTTCAATAGCTTTCTCAATTTGGGAAGTAATTCTGTGTACCTGCTCAATGCAGTTATGCTGTGAGCGGAATCCAAACTGATGGTTAGGTATCAGATTTTTTTCCTGTATAATTACAAGAAGGCGTTTGTTCAGTATTTTTTCGAATAATTTTGACAGAACCGGTAAAAGAGATATTGGCCGGTATGATGTAAGTTCACTTTCTGGCTTTCCAGGTTTCAGAATCATTTTTATTTCACTGATTTTCCATGCCAGAGGTACATATTTTAATTTAAACGCAGCATTTATGATCTGTGTTATTTTAACAGCAGCAATGCGCGGAATATTTTGTAGCAAAATACCTGTGATCAAATCATATCCAGGTGCTTTTTTAGGGTTTATCTCATTTTTTATTGTGCGCTGTACCTCGCGCACGGTAGAAGGTGCGATTTCATATTCTGTGTTTATGTATTGTATGTCATCAAGAGGTTGTGTATTACCTACTGGATCGTTTGGCGTAAAAGTGCTAGCTAGATATGTAGCGAATGCAGTGGCTTTAGATTTACTATCCTTCATCCATGTTCCATCACTATGTCTTATGGGTGGGTCTTGTACAATCGGTCTCTTTAGAGACTTGGTAGCTCTCCACAGACTATAGTCTGTTGATTGATCAGCAGTAAGTTCACTAAGGTACTTACTGATAGACTCCTTTTTCAGGTCTTGTATTTTTTCCCTAAGATTCCGGACTAATCGATTAAACTTTGTTTTATCAGTACGAGCGCGGGAGCGCTGCCATTGCTTCCTAGCGCGTCGTTTTTCGGCTACCATATCTAAAATTTCAACAGGGTAATTTACTCCTGTCGACTTTGTGACAATGTCAGGTGTATTTTCCCATGCAGCTGCTTGGATATCCACAACGAGTTTCTCAAGTTCATGGTCGATATCTTCCTGAGTCTGCAGCGGAATGGTTATGTTTATTTTTTTGTGCCAGTGAAATTTTAAAACTAGTCCAATCCGTTCTCTTGTTGGTGAGAGCAGGGTTGGATTCTTTTAATATAATGTGTTCACTTAGTGTAAGTAATATAGCCGAATGATCGGAAGATAAGTAATTAGTGTCTTCTATGGTCATATAGTTAGCAGAGATATTTTTGAAAACGAAAAAATCTAAGAGATCAGGTATTTTTTCTGGGTCACTTGGCCAGTATGTAGGAGCACATGTACTTATGACTTCTGCTCTATGTTCCGTCATAGCGTTTACTAAATTTCTACCTTTGGTATTAGTGATTCTTGATCCAAAATTTACATGTTTAGCATTCCAGTTTGTTTTGATAAAAATATAATAAGTTTACTATTATTACCTATTGTTATTATTATTATAATACCTACTATGGAATAAAAATAGCTTAATTTTAAGAGACAGATTTATGTATGATTTTCTTACACAGTCTACAATACGTGTGGTTAACTAAGTAGGCAGTGTAGGGCACTCAAAATTAATTCACACACTCAAGCTATACGTCACCTACTTACTACTTACTGAACTCTTGTTTACCTTTTAATAAAGCCAAGGTTGTACACTTAATTATATAATAAACTAGTGATTCTGTGGACTGTAGCATCCGCACAAGAATACTTTTCATTCAACCCACTCAATGGGTTTCAAAATATTATTAATTAGGCCGTCAAACGGTCGAGTTCACTGATGTTGTTAAAAAAAATAGCAAATTTCAGAAACCCAATGAATTTACCTACAAAATTTCATTAAAATTGAAGCATCCGTTGAAGAGTAATCGCGTCTCGCAAAAACAGAGAAAATATCTGCAAAAATATTGTCTTGATGAAACTTTAGACACACGTCCGTGAATAAAGATTTTTTTTTTCTCATTTTCCTCGCCTTAATACCTTACCTTCATCTCAATATTCTATTGTTGCCTATCATAGATATCAATTACAAACCACAACAAAGTACATAATTATTCGTAGGTACACTAAAATGTAAATACCAAAGAGTAGGTTCCTATACCTACCTAATAAAAATAGTATTCAAAGCAATAACGTGTTCTGAACGAACATTGTAAAACCAATTTGTTCTTTTCCACATAATACACACAGCGGAGCTTTACTTTTACTTCGTCTAGGTAATATCGTGATGGTGTGTGTATAACTTTACCTAGATATTATAATTAAGGTGATCTGATTATCCTAGTGGGCAGTGGGCACGCATGCACGCGTGTTCTACTCCGATAGGATGGCCATGACTTTAATATTAGTCTGCGGTTTGTAAGTACTACAATGCAAGACGTTTTATTGTTTAATTTAATTGAGGTTTTTAGATGCGTTTAACATCCTGAGCTCAACTTTAAAATTTAGAAAAATCTTGTCAATCTTTTCTTCTGTTTATTTAATGTCACTTTTGAATACATGGTCAAATAATAACAGGCGTTTTTACCCACCATTTGTTGGACAAACAACCCAGTTACTGATATCCTCACCACGCCTGAGTGGGGCAGCTTACTATTGATATTAGGTACATTTTTACTTTTGTTTCTTTTAGCGGTGTTGGCCAAATCAAAATGAGCTTTTGGTTTCTATAGATGAGTGAAACGCATGTTAATAAATTTGACTTTTCTTTATTTCTGTACAGTCTGAAGGTCAATTTCTGAAGGTCAATAAAAGTTGCGGTTAATAATTCCACCTCCATCGGCATGAAAATCTAATAACATAATTTTGATACCTAAGGTATATTGTATAGTTGTCTACTTCTCCACGTGTGATTAAGTTTAATGAAGAAAATAAATGCAAAGTGCCTATTGAAAGGTTAAAATCAAGGCAAAAGCCTTGGTGTGAGGTATAATAATAAAATTATTATTATTTATTTTTGATTCAAATTTCGGGTTTATAACTAAAATCTCATTTATATTTAAGGCGTAAAGAGCTATACTTGTCGCATTGATACCAACTTTGTCAGGACAAAAGACAACAACTGCCATCCTCTTTAATTGTTGTTGAATTTTGATTAAAATTTCGGGTCTATACCTATAGTATCATTTATGTGCATTGTGCAAGGCCTCAGTAAAGAGCTTTACATGTCTCACTGGGGGAGCATTCAATAGATAGGTAAACTATCAAGTTTGTTAGTACTTGTCAGAGTTATCAGTACAAAAAACAACAACTGCCATCCTTGAGAGAAGTAAATAGCTGCAGAGGTAACATAAAAATATGGACCCGAACAAACCAACCTAAACCAACAGGAAGAGGTGGAACAATGCCAACATTGCCAACCCGAAGTAGATTTGGGAAGAAGCAAAGAAAAATAAAATTAAATCTAAATTCTAAAAGGCTACAGAGCCAGCAGTCAGTTTAATACACTCGAGTTATATTTTTTTAAATTATAATTCTTGGAGAAATTTTGGATTATCTTTCCTAGAAATGCTAGAATCTTGATCTAGAATCACAAATTTACCTAAAACATTTTGTAGGTTCATTAGCTTCAATAAATTCATAG
The DNA here is from genome assembly GCA_024516035.1 of Bactericera cockerelli. Taxonomy (NCBI): domain Eukaryota; kingdom Metazoa; phylum Arthropoda; class Insecta; order Hemiptera; family Triozidae; genus Bactericera; species Bactericera cockerelli. The sequence continues at coordinate 14,867,121 of CM044955.1, read as the reverse complement.
AACTTAACTTACTCTCATCCACACTACAAACCTCCATGTAATTTCAAATTCGCGCCACAATTTTTCATCAATTTTTTCCTCGTTGAAAGAAAACTCATTTCTTATCAAACCGCGAATCTTCAATTTTTTTGAATTATTTTGGATTGGAAAATTGGAAAGAAAATTTTATTCCCTATCTTTCTTTTGTCTTTGTCCTAATTTCATTTAATTTATCATATCACTGGAGTATCAAAACCATCCTTCGTTTATGGTGAACATTGACTCAAATTTAGAGAAGATCTGTCCTAAATTCTAAAGACAAACCAGGGAAGTAGATAAAAACAACTTGGAAACATTTTTGAGTTCAATCTTATCAATCTCAATCCTTCCTCATTTGTCATCTCTGCTGATTTCCTGGATACTTTATTTGTGGGTTGACTTGTGATATAAGAGAACAAGCATGTCCACTGAGGATGGTGTGTCTCCCCCCAGCCCCTTCTTGAAAAAGGTATGTTACTGGTTACTGTGTCAAACTGTAATCATATTAATATAATTAATACACCTGGCTTTCAATCCAGAAACCACTCTCACTTGCATAATCCCCAAATCTCCCTTTCAACTGTCACAAAACACACTCTGATTGGTTATTTTTAACCACCCAGATTGCATTGTGTGATGGTTGAAAGAGAGATCTAGCTGATCTAGGGATTCTGAGAGTGCTTTATATAATGAGGTCCTAATGTACCTTCCTACTTACCTGACAAGAGCTGAGTACCTTAATTGTTAAGGCTACTTTTAACTTAATTGTTAGTGGTTCAAGTCCCAAACATTATTAGGAGTTCTTGCACCATAAAAGTATCTATGCTTCCCATTTATAACAAATTCTCATAGATCGCAAAAAATAGCCATGTTTACTGCAGATGGGTTCAAAACCAAGATGTTCTTCTCCTTCCTTGATGTTGCTCAGTCTGTCCTGGTAGCTCAGTGGTAAAGGCACTCTGTGAATCCTGAGATTCCAGAGGTCGTGGGTTCAAAACCAGCCGGGAGATGACAAGTTATCTTCCCAATTGGAATTTTTACCACATAATAATATGTATTAGGCTTACTGCTGGATTAATAGGACTTTAATAGTCCTAATTGGGCAGTATATATAAGGCAATAATATTGATGCACAAGCATCTCCTAATGGTCTGTGTAGCTTGTGAGTTATGGAAGGTTAGTGACTCTTGCTGGATCTCATATGTGGAAGTTTTAGCATGTCCGGTGCATTTGTGTTGACCCAGCACCTAAATGGGAAGTATTGTGTCACTTCTTGCCCATCAGAGGGGAAGCATACTATGGGATGGGCAGGCTACAACACAGACCACAAGCGTCTACAGTAGCTCCTGTTTCATGACTACAAAATAAAAAAGGCTGTGAAACACTCATTTTTTTAAAGAAAAAAAAGGAGGTTCAACCTTTCCAATTTTTCCTTATAGTCAAAAGATTTTAGCCAACTCTAACAATCCAGGCTAGTTTTTAATTTTCCTAAGGGTTTAAAGGCCTTTGATGAAAAATTTCAAGTACTCACAATGGTTGAGACAAGGGAGAACCATCACTCTCCTCTTTAAAAAAGTTAGTCCTCTTATAATTATTTTCTAAGGTAGTTCAATGTTTTTTGTGCTCTTTCATATCACCATCTTCTATGTTTGATTAAAAAAACTTGAGAAACTAAATTATTTAATTCTGTACATGGTAAATGAGAACCTTCTGAGCTAATTGTATTTTCTCTCATTTCAGGATATCTACTTTCTTGGGAAAAACCTGAATGAGATTCCTTGTTTTCGAAACAGCTTACTCTATGGCATCAGCAGTGGTCTTGTTGGTGGATTCGGCACATTTCTTCTGACTAGCCGTGGTGCTCGGGCCTTGAATGTTGGATTTGGATCTTACCTGGGTGTAACCTGGTTCTACTGGTAAGTTTGAAACCCCTTGCACAGTTCAGGTAGGTTGTATGCACTATTTTGTGTGGGCAGCCATTGCACAAAGTTTCTAAAATAATGCTTGTTGAATTTTAAAATAATTTTCTCCAAGTAGAATAAGAAATTTGATTTTATTATTTCCAGTTACAATAATAGGTAAAGTTAAAAAAATATCATAATTGTGTTTATGATAATCGTGATAATATAAGGACTACTCAAACTCACTTTACTAAATATCTTCTTAACCTTGAGACTTGAACCACCAACCTCTGATTACAAGTCCGCTACCTTATCGATCAAGTTATTGAGATCAGTAGTTTATAAGTAATTAGTTGGTAGTTAATTAATAATCAGTATGAAAATAATATCCCTGTTTTTAAAGTAGTTTCATGTTAATTTTGATTTTCATGTCTTAACTCCTTTGTATGATATTTTACCTTTCATGCCCTATCAATTCGTAAGAAAAATTTCTCTGTAAAATTCCTTTAAAACTATTTAAAGTATACAATAATTGTTTATTTTGCATTGTGAAGTTATACCTACTTTCCTTTTGAAAACGTTTTTCTGGGTGTGACTACCTACAACTTGGCCTGATGTAGTACCATGTGCTTCTTCTTTCTATTTTGATCTCCCCCACAATTTGCACAAAAAACAATTTTTAGGTATAATACCTATTAATCAAAACAATAAAAAATTAATATCAAATTGATACATTTATTTATAATATAAAATACATAAAATTCTAAAATCTCATGAAAAAAAGTACGCACAGAGGAATACAAATGAAAATAAGTACACTTTATTTTATTTTTTAAATCAGAAAAGCTTTGAGCTGAAGTCTAAAAATTATATAAACTGAGAATAGAAATCTTGCATTCTGGTAGGAGTCGAGAAATAAAATGGTTTTATAAGAAAACATGAAAATTTTGAAACAGTGAAACATTTTGGCAATTAGTTCTCTATTAGTACCGAACGTTTTGGCATCTGTCCAGCGGTAATATCATTTCCAAGTAACATGCACTTTTCTGAAGGGATTTTTTTGAGTGTTTCAATTTTCTTTATTGATTAGTTACGTAGGTATCTAACATTTTCAATTCTACAGTGTAAATTGTGCAATTATAGTGTCCTAAATGCTGACCTACTGTGAATGATCCATAAAATTAAAAAATAACTAAATACTTTAAAATTTAAAGGAAGTAAAAAATATTTTTTTGAATAAAAACTACTACATAGTTTAACACAACTTTTATAGGCCATAGTATAATAAGAAAATAAATAGTAAAAATATATAATGAAAGCCCTACTTTCTTAACTAAACCAAAAGGCACTGGAAGAAAAAAAATTGCTTCAAAGTATGTATGTATTTATATTTTCTATCTACTTGATAAAATAAAAATATTCAGCCAACTATAGTGATTTGCATGGCTCAATCCGTTCATTACATACACAGAAAATTCATTACATACATATAAAATCTTGAGAGTACCTAATAAGTTTAAATAATCTACTGACAATGACGTGAATATTTAGCTGAAAATTAAGTATTTCTCTCAAAGCACTACCCAAAAAATAAATGGATTCTATTTATTTGAAATGTACTAAAAAACAAAGTTTTATTGCCTTGTGTTCTGAAATATCAGCTTTCCATGTCCTGTGATATTTTATATTCATACCAGTTTCAGCTTGGTTTTTCTTCTCTTAAATTCCTCCATGTCTCAAACCATCTTTCTTGCATAATATTATGCTGATCTAGTAGTGTATACGTACAAGCATCCTTTGTTGGTGAAAAATAAACTCTTAGAATATTTGGCAACACCGTTCAAATCATTTTTTTTGGTGTCAGTTGGCGACTTGATTGATCTAATTTTTGAACTAATGGTTCAATTGTGTTTCAATTTTTGAAGCTGGGATCACATGTTATTTCGTTATTTATTTTGAGTCTTGCATCCCATTTATGTATTTCATACACTTTTGCAGCTGAGATGTGCTTGTTCGGTGAATTCATCAACATTTTTAGCTTTGGATAGGTTTGAATCCAATTTTGATGCTAGTGATCTCAGGACAAGAAGTATAGAAATAGGAAGATGACAAATATAATTATCGTCATCATGAGACATTTCTGGGCCTCGATCATATCCATGATAACTGTTCGTCAGGGATGATTAATGTTCGTCAGAAATGACGAACTGTTCTTCAAAGATGACTACTGTTTGTCAAGGATGACTATTGTTCGTCAGTAGTATTTCTGCCTTGGAACAAAATTTCCTCTTACCCGATTTCTTGAATCACATTCCATAGACAAATTGTTGCTTCAGAGAAACTTGAGTTAACAGTGATTAGTCTTTTTGATTTTGAATTGTTAAAGGACTGGTTTTGCATTGATATTAATCCATTTCATGCTAGTGTTGAGGCAGGTATCACAATTGAAGGATTTTTCAAAAAAAGTTTTTCTTATTTATATTTTCATTATAAGCAATAGTGTAAGATCATTTAAAAAAAATATTATATTACCTATATCATTATACTGGAATTATATCATTATATTGAAGGACTTTGCACAACTCTTTCAATAAACTGAAAATAAAATATAAATATGTTTTCCAATCCAATTATATGGTTCAATAATAATAATAAAAATTACTGTATCGCTAGTTTCTTTTATAGATGGGGTTTTTCCAAACTTTCAAATATTTCTTTTATCTGAATAAATTTCATAAAATAAAACGGATGAGAAAAGTAAACACTCGAACAATCACAACAGAGAAAGTGCTTCACTCCTTCACTTGTGCTGGTGCTGGCAAAACACTCGACTCCTCAGGACGGGCCAGTCAGAGGGGCTTTCGGCGCGAGCTTTATCAATACTCATAGTTTAGTGGTTTCCATGGAAACGGAATTGCTTTGGTCACGCGCCACGGGGAGTGCGCTAGTGGATGCAGTGGTAATGCCCTAACTACCTCTTGCTTCCTGCTCCTACGTCTCAATTTCATCCCTCCGTTTTCCTTCCCTACATTTATTTTCTCTCCCCTTTTCACCCTTTCCTGTCTTTCTTTCCCCTTCATCCGTCTCTCTGACTCCTTCGTTTTCTCTTCTCTAATTATAATTGCCTCTCTTACTGTTTCAACTGTTTCTTCCTGCCTACGTCTCAATTTCATCCCTCCGTTTTTCTGCCCTATCTTTATTCTATCTCCCTTTTTCACCCTTTCCCTGTCTTTCTTTCCCCTTCATCCGTCTCTCTGACTCCTTCTTTTTCTCTTCTTTAATTATATTTGCCTCTCTTAGTCTTTCGACTTTTTTCACTTTTTCTCAATATTGTCTCTCCTCTCCCCCCCCCCCCCGCGCTGTATCTCTCTCTTTCTTCTTATTATCTCTCTCCCCTATTTCTCTTAATCTCCCTACCTTCCCTCTATCTCTCTCTTTCTACTCTATCCATCTTCTCCCCCTCTTCCTCTGTCTCTAATATCCCTTCACTCTCAATCTCATGCCCTTCCTTCCATCTTCTCTCTCTCTACTCTATCTACCTTCCCCTTCTCTACCATCTCTCTTTCTTCCACCTCTATCTATCTCCCCCCCCCTCTCTCTCTCTCTCTCTCTCTCTCTGTCTCTATATCCCCTATCTCTATCTCTCTCTCCAAGTCCGCATTAATGTTTTTATCTATCAAATCTATTTCCAGACTATCAATGCATTTTACACGAGATCGGACTCTTTACACTTCCTTGATGAGGCAAACAAAATATTTGAATCAGGGAATTTTTTTGAAACAGATGGATAAATTCAGAGACATTATTTTCCCTCGTGCGTCATACTTGCTGAACTCATGCCAATTTTGGAAGTAGGCGCAATGTTGTTGTTTCTATGGTCAAAATGAAAATGAGTTCTCCAGAGAGAGAGTACAGAGTCTGGAGGAAGAAGTGGCATGGGAATTTTGTTGTTGTTGTTGTTGTAGCTAGTTTGGCTACAGCTGGAGGGGGGAGAGTCGGTCTCCAGCCAACTTTATTTCAATGTTGGCATTGTTGGCTCGTCCTGAACCAATTATTTCTATGTGCAATCAACCATCATGAGGACTTGCATTTTTCTTTATGAGCCATTAAACTCTTAGAAAACTCGGGGATATAAGCAATAGTAGGAGAGGAGGTTTAGTAGAACCTCTCATACAGTCAACCTGGATATAAGAGAACAATTTTCAGGTGTCAAATTTGTCTTTCTATAAGGTAAAATAACGTCTTTACAAGAGAGAAGGGAAAAGAAAGAAGAGATAGAAGGGAAAAGAAAGAATAGTAACGAGAGAAAATGAAAGCAAAAATTCAACTTTTAAAAGTTTGTTGGTTCAAACTTATTTCAAAAAGATTTGAAATAAGTTCCCTAGTAAAATGTCATATTAGTCATGAACTTTATGTTATAGGTTAACCATGATTTCCTTACGTGTGTACTTACCTATTGGTATTATGCAAATGAGTTTCAATGTATATGTGTCTACTTATTGATCTTATGTAAATGAGTTTCAATACATACGTGTGTACTTACCTATTGCTATTATGTAAATGAGTTTCATTACTCCCCTTTCCTAATGATAATTTAGTATTTTATTTCGAGGTATACGTCTATATAATTATTATATATATTTAAAGGCTTTAATGGCAGAATTCTCAAATTGCTTGAGCTCTTCCACTTATAAATATCGTAAGTACCTACATACATATTAAATTTCATGGTCCTTTACTTACTAAAAAGTTCATTGATGATCACTGACTACATACATATTACGCAAGTAGTTTGTAGGTACCTTATATTGCATATTATATTACATAGAGGTAAGTAGTCACCATGGCAGAGTGACTTAGCGCGCTAGGCATTGCACGCATGGTGACCTGGGTTCGATTCCCAGCGGGGCAGGAATTTCTCTGCTTTATACTGTCTTGGATATTCGGGGTCCTCTCATACCGAGTGAGGAAGAATGGCGGCAATACCAGAGTAAAAAGAAATTAATGTAATAGAATTTGAAAAGTACAGGAGGCTCTTAGTAATGCTGCGCTACCTACAAAAATTGTAAAGAGGCCTTGTGCTTCACCACAAATAAAATCATACATACATATTACATATAGGTACCTTATAATCTGAGTATCTCTTCTTCAAACGAGTTCTTATGATAATTTTAATTAAAACCTATAGAATGGGGTATTTAATGAAAAGTCTTGATGTCCTCATGCTTGATTGAACATTTATAATTCGATTGTTGAATCTATGTGAGTTTTGCAGTTCAAAGAACTAGTAGTAAATACGTTTATTAGTTCCGAGTAGACTTTTTTTCTTTAAGTCTAAATTTTGCTTATTGTCTTTAATGGGAAACTAATGCTAAAGTCCAATTTTTGTGATCTTGATTTTTTCTATTTATTTCGCCCTAAATTATTCATGGCTAAATAAAGTAGGTAGAAAATGAAAAGATATCACATGAAGATTAAGTGCAAGAAATATATTTGTATAACTTTATTTTTTGCGTTTTATCTGGATTTTTGTTATTTCTTCTTTCGTATTTTTTGGTGGGGGGGATGAGATGGTTGTCCCCCCCTCGGCCTCCTCATCACCCCTTATAGCCGACCCTATCCTCCTCTAGCTTTCGTAATGCTTTTTTCTTAAATAGTTTTGATAGTTTTCTTGATGTCTCTGTTGTCTTTCTCTTCATGTAGCTATTCTTCTTGATTTTTATTTCTTTGTTTTCTTAATGTTTTTTTTGTTGATATTGTGTCTGTTTTTTTTTTTTTGTTATGTTTTTTCTTCTTGATTTGTGTTTTTGTACTGTGTCAATTCTTTTTTTTTTCTTTTTCTCATTATATTATTCTTGGTTTTCATTTTTTTTTGGTGGGGGGATAAGTTGGTGGTCCCCCCTCGGCCTCCTCATCACCCCTTATAGCCGACCCTATCCTCCTCTAGCTTTTTCTTGATTTTCATTTATTTTTGTTCATTCTTTTTCTTTTGGTTGTGGTGCTTCTGTTTTTTCTTGCTGTGTGGTTGTGTTCTTTTTATTTATTTATTCGCGTTTTATCTAGATTCTTGTTTATTTCTTCTTTCTTTGATTTATTTCTGGTATTTCTGTTGTTTTTTTTTCTCTTAAATTCTTTTGTATATTTTACGGGGGGGATGAGATAGTGGTCCCCCCCTCGGCCTCCTCATCTCCCCTTATAGCCGACCCTGTCCTCCTCTAGCTTTTTCTTCGTTTTTTTTTTTCATTTTGTTGTGATGTTTTTGTTTTTCTTTGTGTTCTATATATTTATTTTTTGTTTTCTTCTGTTTCCTTTTGATTTATTTCTGGTATATTGTTCTTTTTTTTGTCTTGAGTTGTGTATATTGTTTCTTGGTGTGTGTACTGTGTATGTGTCCTTTTTCTTTATTTTTTGCGTTTTATCTGGATTCTTGTTTTCTTCTTTTTTCTTTTAATTTTTTTCTGGTATTTTGTTCTTTTTTTGTCTTGAGTTGTGTATATTGTTTCTTGATGTGTTTACTGTGTATGTGTCCTTTTTCTTTTTTTTTGCGTTTTATCTGGATTCTTGTTTTCTTCTTTTTCCTTTTGATTTTTTCTGGTACTTTGTTCTTGTTTTGTCTTGAGTTGTGTATATTGTTTCTTGATGTGTTTACTGTGTATGTGTCCTTTTTCTTTCTTTTTTGCGTTTTATCTGGATTCTTGTTTTCTTCTTTTTCCTTTTGATTTTTTCTGGTACTTTGTTCTTGTTTTGTCTTGAGTTGTGTATATTGTTTCTTGATGTGTTTACTGTGTATGTGTCCTTTTTCTTTTCTTTTTTTGCGTTTTATCTGGATTCTTGTTTTCTTCTTTTTTTCTTTTGATTTTTTTCTGGTACTTTGTTCTTGTTTTGTCTTGAGTTGTGTATATTGTTTCTTGATGTGTGTACTGTGTATGTGTCCTTTTTCTTTATTTTTTGCGTTTTATCTGGATTCTTGTTTTCTTCTTTTTTCTTTTGATTTTTTTTCTGGTATTTTGTTCTTGTTTTGTCTTGAGTTGTGTATATTGTTTCTTGATGTGTTTACTGTGTATGTGTCCTTTTTCTTTATTTTTTGCGTTTTATCTGGATTCTTGTTTTCTTCTTTTTTCTTTTGATTTTTTTCTGGTATTTTGTTCTTGTTTTGTCTTGAGTTATGAATATTGTTTCTTGATGTGTTTACTGTGTATGTGTCCTTTTTCTTTATTTTTTTGCGTTTTATCTGGATTCTTATTTTTTTCTTTTTCTTTTGATTTTTTTCTGGTATTTTATTCTTGTTTTGTCTTGAGTTGTGTGTATTGTTTCTTGATGTGTGTACTGTGTATGTGTCCTTTTTCTATTTTTTTTTTTGCATTTTATCTAGATTTTTGTTATTTCTTCTTATTTTTTTTACGGGGGGTTTGAGATGGTGGTCCCCCCCCTTCGGCCTCCTCATCACCCCTTATAGCCGACCCTGTCCTCCTTTAGCTTTTTTATTTTTCTCTTCCTCTTTTTTTCTTATTTTATTTCTTTCCTTTGGGTTATCTGGTATTTCTGCTGTGTATATTTTTTCTTGCTGTATGTTTGTGTGTCCTCTTTTTTCGTTTCTAAAGTCTTGTTTATTCTTTTCTTATTTTATTTTTAATGTGGGGGGGTTGAGATGGTGTTCCCCCCCCTCGGCCTCCTCATCACCCCTTATAGCCGACCCTATCCTCCTCTAGCTTTCTTGATGCTTTTTTCTTCATTTTGTTTTTGTTAGATTTTCATGTGGTTATTTTGAGTAACAATAAACAGCGAACAATAACGAAAAGTTGACGAAGAGCAAGACGAACAAAAGAGCAGGAACAAAAATATTACAAACACAATTACGAGAGAAATAATAACGAAAGCTTGAACATGACAGAACAAAACGGGAACATTGACGAAAATTACTTGAACAGGAACATGGAGCATATTGAACATTATCTCACGAAGTCTTGAAGAACTGATGATGGTGACAGAAATTTCAACATGACAGGAAATTTTGATTTTGTTTCGAATGGATTTGTGAAAATATTTTTGTAATGATTTTTTAAAGTGAACTAACTATGAATGAAGTGGCTAAAGAAATGTTGAACTGGCCATATGACAATTTTCTCGTGAAATAAAAATTAAAATATTTTGTGGCTGAAACAAAAGTCACTCACAACCTTTTACGAAAAAAGCCCTGTTTACAACAACAAAAAATTAAAGACATCGCTGGAAGGTGTCTTGTTATTTTACCTATTGATTTTAAGCCGATTTAGGTCACTCGGGGCCGCATGAAGGTTGTTTTGGTGTTTTATTCAATAAAGCAATGCTCTTGATTTTCCTATAAATATATTTTCCTAACCCTACTCAAGGCAGAGGCATGGTCATAAATATATTTTCCTAATCGTACTTTACAGCTCAGGTATGGCCATAAACGTATTTTCCAAACTCTTCTCAAGGCATAGGCATGGCCATAATTATATTTTCCGAACCCTACTCAAAATCATACTTGAGACATTGCTCAGACGGCTGTTTCTGTTCATAAATACGGCTGTTATGTGGTGAGTTTTTGTGACATCACGATTTTTGTTCAACACATATTTTTTTCAATTTAACTTTACGAACTTCGTGTCCATTTATACAAAACATATAATTATTATTATGTATTTTTTTCTTTCAGGGCGTACTGCCGCTTCAACTACAACAAAGTAGATCGAGAACTGAAAGAAATCCAGAGAGCTCTGAGAGATAAAGTGGACGACACAACCAACGATCCTGTGGCTATCAGTCCGTCTGATTTCAAACAAGCGTAGATAAACCATTTCCATCCAGTGGAAATCAGTGCGGCTGATTTCAAACAAGTGGAGATAGCCCCCTCTGTCTCGTAAGAATCAGCGCGGCTGATTTCAAACAAGCATAGATTAACCATTTCCATTCTGTGGGAATCAGCCAAGCTGATTTCACACAAGCGTAGATAAATCATTTCCATCCTGTTGGAATCAGTCAAGCTGATTTCAAACAAGCGTAGATAAGCCATCTCGGGTCCAGATGTTGAACCCTGGCCGAGAGTTTTACCCTCCATTCGCTGGATATTGACAAATCAGCTACTCCGATTGACCTCACCCAGCCTGAGTGGGGACAGGAATATCCAGCATCACGAGAATTTGAATTTGAATGGTCACCCATGCAAGTCCTAACCTCGCTGGACGTTGCTTTACTTCAGTGACAAAACGAGAACTGTTGTATTCAACGTGGCTTAGCAGTTCCTTGTATGAGTAGCGACCAGGTATTACCAGTGTCAAAGAACATCTTTAAAGAAGTGAAAAGTAGGTTCTATCAATAAATGACAAAACCGAAGCTTCCCGTGAAACCTCGGTTTAGCTCAATCTCGGGCTCACTCAATACCGACATAACACACTAGCGCTAATTTGGCAAATCCTTTTGGAACTAGCGTTTCCTATCTGATATTCCAAAACAAACCGAGGTTTCGTAAAATTGATAAAACCGGTCATTAGTAATTGCACGAGAAATAGTTCATTTAACACGTTCAGCGCCGTAAATCAATACGGGGGCTTTTTTAGAAATAGAGCTGGTACCGAAAACCCACATGGGGGCTTTACTGTTTTCATTGACTGGTATCGTAAACCCCCCTGGGGGTTTCAAAAGATGTGAAGAGTTTCTGTACACTAAACCCCTATAGGGTTTTTATTTCAATGTTTTTCTTATGGGATTATGATTGTCCTAGAACAGAGCTACAACTTGATTACTTGTCAATTTGTAAAAACATGTCAATTTTAGCTGAACAAGGTTGGCATAGAACAATAAGTCATATAAAATAATGCGGCGATGAACGTGTTGTGTTAAAAACCTAAATATTCCTGTACAAGTTCAAAGTTGCTCAACTTGTCAAATCTGTCTTGATCGGACCTGAAAAGAAAGAAAGGAAAAAAAAAAAAAAAAAACTGTCGATATACATGGAGACTCCTTGCTTCCAGACTAATGAAAAATTTCCAGCGGGATGTTTTCTCCGCTTCAATTAGATTTATATTTCCACTTTGCATTTTTCTTGGTCATTTGCCAGCGTGCTCTAAGTCTGTAGGGTCTAGTCAAAAGTTGTTCAGGTTTTGTACTTTTTTCTCCTTTTACTTTTTTTACTGCTTAACTTTTTTCAACTTTTAGAAAGTAATAATTGAATTAAAGGGTTAGATTTATGTCATGATGTAGAATACTGGGTGTTTGAACAACAAAATAGTGGGTGGTTGCACAACAATAATAACTAAAAATTGTTGTTTTTAACCGGGTTATAAAATGTTGTAATAGACTTTTTATTGCTGCCCGATTAGGACTAGAGTCCCTTTATTGGAGTTGTTTTGGTGCTATTATTATGTGGTCCACGTCTTTTCGTGGAATTTAGAAATTCGTGTATTGGGTTAGTCGAGTGGTTAAGGTGCTAGTCTGGTAATACCTGTAGCGTAGGTACACCAGTAATTATTTTGACTATTTTGACCACAAATAATAATGGCACCACCAATATAACATATAGAAAACCAGCTGTTCAGCTTTGATCAAGGTGTATAAATAAATGTCTCTCATTATGGTTAAAACCGCTACATTTTCCTCAAATTTGACACAAGCTCCGACGCAAGATTCACTTTATTTTGCAAACAAAGGAGAACTTAGGGTGGAATTAATATACGTTTTTGTATTACCTCTGTGGCGTTAAGCCATGGATTGCGTACTATGTATGTGTAAGATAGGGAAAACCAACACTTAGCAATGACTTGTGATATAGACTTGGTCTATTAATTTCGCCCTTAGACATTTTGTAATACCTCGAAATTTCAAAGTAAATTTGTGTTTTTTTCCTATCTAATAAAAAAATGTCTCGGATTTTTTAATGCTGGAGTTTGTAATAATATTGTAATAAGGAAAAGTTTCTAAAATTAAGTTTGTCAAATCCAAGTTCCGAACCAAACTGAGAAATGAACTCTTACAAGCCAGACTGCCGATCTGCAATTTTTTTTTAAATTATATCTACAGAGCGCACGATTAGCCCAGTGGTACCTACGGTTCTCTATTGCCAGGTGAAAGATCCCGGGTTAGAATCCCAGGTTCGACAAAAGAATTGTATTCAAAATTTGGTTCCAGTTTTTTGTAAGGGATACCTGCCGGGGCGCTCATGTTGACCCAGCACCTAAATAAAAATGGGAAGTATTGTCACTTCTCGTCCATCAGAGGGGAGGCATACTACAGGATGGGAAAGTTACAATACAACACAGACCACAAACGTCTACAGTAGCTGCTGTTTCATGGCTACGCAATAAAAAAAGCTGTATGAAACTGGTACATAAAAAAAAAAAAAAATGTTTGAAATTCTGTTAATGCTCAAATTCATCCTGTATGCACGGAATTGATTTTCCTTATTTCATTCTCTTGGCCGGAGCTGCATTTCTTGCTTCCTGTGGCGTGCTAATCATAAGAAAGCAAATGTGGCTGGAGGAAGGAACAAGACCATTCTCGGGGTGGAGGGATGGATTTAGGTGCCACTTGGTCCGTCGACGTTTCAGTACGAGATATTATTTATTTTTTATGTGAATGAGATTGAGATGGTAGTAAAAAAATAATATAAAACTTTATTTTCTTAGAGTTTTCAAGTCATTCACTATCACAATTTCACATAACTTAGCGTGGGACTGGTTAGGATCCCACCTGCTTCTTCTTTTACTCTGTCTTATCCCGCTTAAGCAGGGTCGACGTTTTTCAACCTCATGGTTGAGGTTGGTTGGTTTTGGCACATTTTTACGGCTGGATGTCCTTCCTAACGCCAACGATTCAATTGAATTTAACGTCCTGGATTAGGACGGGGGTTTTACCTCAATTCGCTGGGAGTCGTACCAGCTACCCACATTAACCTCACCCAGCCTGTGTAGGGCCGGAAATGCCAGCCTCACATGTACGAAGGGAACAGTGAAAATTTTCTGTGTGAAAGTTGAGTAGTAACAACTGCTGGAATAAACCGACCTCAGTAGCTTGATCGACAAGGCGGCGGACTTGTAACGTGGAGGTCGGTGGATCAAGTCCCGGTTTCAGCATAGATTTAGTAAAGCGAGTTTGAGTAGTTGTGACATCACGGAAGTGCATCACGGAAGTGATCAACGCAAATATAATAACTTTTTTTCAAGACTGCTGGAATAAGGAGGATTCTTTAGTCCTAATCGGGCATCATAAAGAAGGCGACATTATTATTTTAACTATCCAAACCCAAACTTTGTAACAAAATAAAGTTTGATGAAGGGTGGTGATAGTGCTTTTTGATCTAGCGACGTTGGCTAATCTACACGTATTAAAAAATCTGGAGATTTCTTCTACAAAGAGGAAAGCCAAACTTCGCAACTCTGATATCCCATGTTAAAGTACACGATTTATGATAATATCTATGTATGTTAAGTACTACTAATAAATGTGATTGTCCTGTAATTTAAGTAGCTAGTAATGTTTTCTAATTTTATTGTTATTTGTGTGTCAAAATTGAACTCTGTATCTGAAGTGTCCCGCAAATGAGTAATATTGTACAGCAATGTGTTCTATCTATGTGTTGTCGGAAATCTACTGCTCAGTAGATCTCGCACCGAAAGCAATAATTTGCTTCGAAACGTTTCACAACATCTCTAATTTTGAAGTTAAAATGTTGCAAAGCGTTGCGAAGCAATGTTTCAGTCTGTGAGGTTCGATCTCATTTCAATCTAAAGAAAGAACGTATAAAACGTTGCACATGGCTTTCTTTGTAACTGATGCTCGGTTCTACGGATCTTGAAAAACACGAAACCGGGGATCATTAGTTCCAAAAGGATTCGTCAAATTAGCGGTAGTGCAGTAAAATCGAGGGTTTAGCTCGCCAAACCGAGGTGGCGTTATACGCCTAAGGCGTATATTACAAAAAAATACCGCGAAAAAAAAATCCCAATCCCCGGTTTCGTGTATTTCAAGATCCGTAGAACCGAGCATGAATCGCTTCGTAACTTTTTAAAACAAAATTTTGCGCTCAGTGGGATTCCAGTCTGAAGACGGCCACATACGTTCAGCCTGAAAACGCACAAGATAGGTGAACAGGTTATCCATGTCAATATGTGCTAATAACTAGAGCGGTGTATCAATTACCCAAGTCCATCTTAGTAAAATTAACCATGCTTGGCACTCGAACTGCGGACCTCCGGTTACCAGTCTATCGTAATGATCGAGCTACAGCTATAGTCGGTAATTTGCGTCTACGTTTTCCGTCAGTAGAAGGATTTTTTCTTGAATATCATCTATCAGTATTATTTTACTTGAGCCCTTGCATAGTTGCTAAAGTGCTTTAAGAGAGAGAAAAAAAATCATGGACATTTAACTTGGGACACCAATAACACTTTTATGCACAATTAAATGGCTAATGGCCCATCATGTTTACGAATTATTCAGTCTGCTAGTGACCCCATAGGTAGATGACTATCGACCTCAGTAGCAGATCAGATCGATAAGGCAGCGGTCTCGTAACCTGGATGTCGATGGTTCAAGTTCCAAGCGCCAGGAATTTTCACAAGTTCAGGATTGGAGCAATTGTGACATCACTTTTGTGATTTTTAGAAAAATATGACTTTGTTATGACAAAACAAACTCATATAATTGTGGCATCACTTTTTTCACATAAAATGACAAACCTATATTCAACGTTCAAGATTTGAGATGAATTTTGAATAGTGTATTATTTTTACTTAACTAATGCTATTAATTAGTGTGTTGTACTTAGTCGCCAATATTAAATTCAAATAAAGATTTTATTTTTAATAGAAAGTATGGTGTCGTTTCTATTTCTTTTTCAAATTAAAACATTTTTTTGCTGGTTTAACGTCACTTTCAACTTAATTAATTTTATACAACACACACATGTAGCTGGCAGAATTCAGATGGATTACGCTTACTTTGTGAATTCCCATGATAAGGAGCATAACCAATACCAAAAAAGGTTAAGGAAAAAAAAAAAAAAATAATAAGAAGAAAAAGTTAATTTGATTTGATGGAAAATTGTCACTGTGAAGATATTTTTGACCAAGTATAGGTACCCTAATTTTTTTCATGAAAAATAAACAACAAAAGAGGATATCAAAAACTAAAATCGAGGTTTTATTTCAAAATGTCCAATTAAACGTTCAAACAAAATAACTTAATAAAAAGAAAAATACTAAAAAATACTATTATAATAAGTTAAGAATGATATATTCTAGTAATATTTCTGTTTCCTGAGGAGAGTCTATGATATATGCTTGCCAGTTGGTTTCAATCAATTATCAGCAGAAAGATTTTGGTTTTTGTTTTATCAGGAGGGTGTAACGTCGTTTTTCAACTGCATGGTCAATTGGTCATATACGACGGGGTTTTTACCCTCAATTAGCAAAAAATTCACAAACCTGCTATCCACATTAACCTCACCTAGCCTGGCTGGGTTGGGCCGCAATGCTAGAATCACGAAGTTTTCACCTCGCTGGATGTTGCTTAACTTACCGGATCCTACGAGAACCACGGTGAATTAAACGCGCCATTGAGCAGAATGAATTACTATCTACTCATTAGACACTCGTGGTCACAATGTTAAGACGCTTGTCTGGTGATTCAGGGAGCGTAGAGGTTAGAGATTCGTTGGTTCGAACCCCACTCCATGCATATTTTTTCCCTCATAGAATCCCCTTTACAAGTGAAGGAATTAAGGGACTCTTGATACTTAGACAGACAGTATAAATAACCAGAGGTTTTTTATTGTGTTTAACATCACTTTCAACTGCATGTTCATATCACAAGGGTGGTTTCATCCTCCAATCGCTGGAAACTCACTAATCAGATCCTTAAATTAACCTCACCTAGCCTGAGTGGGGCCGGGAATAGACAGCTTCACGAGGGTTCGAATTTGAATGGTCACATCCAAGGTTTAACCTCGCTGGACGTTGCTTGACTTCAGTGACAGAGAGAGAACTGGTGTATGTGACCGATGAAGGATAAAAGTTCTGGTGACAGAGCTTTAGGCTTTAACACGTTCGTTACCAAGCCAATTTTTTCAAGTTTTACGTAGGGACCAGGCGGTAAAGTTGCTGTTGCATACTGGGGACCAAATTTTGGTCCCCAGGTTTTTTTTTGCATATTTGGCATCGTATTTGTACAAGAATCGATCCTATATCTGTTCTAATACTAACAACCTACCTCCAAAAGGCCATATATGGATGTCCGGTCCCTCGTTAAAATTTTGATAACAGCCACATATGGCCGTTCGGTCCCAGACAAAAACACAAAAACATCCACATATGGCCGTTCGGTAACGAACGTGTTAACCTCGCCCCTTGGTTCGCCAGAGCTTTAACCTTGTGTTGGTTCACAACGTATCCCATTTTTTTTTTTTTTAATAAAAAAGATTTTAATACTTTCACTTCAGGCGGTGGGGTTTGACTCCGTATCTGTAAAAATACATAAGTAAGTCATTGTATCTTTTTGAGAGTGTAACTAATTAGTGATAGTAAGTGTGCTAATGTCAATTCTTCATTTTGATATATTTAGAGGACGAAGAACTCTGAATGGTGCTTTGTCCTAGTGCCAAAAAAAAGAACTATTCATGTGACAATGGCATCCCAAATTATTTTCTCAATGGCCTCAACTGAATGAACCAACGACCCAGAGATTCAAAGGATTCTACATAATTACTGAATATAATAAAACTAATAAGAGACAGAGAATATTGAATGGCTATAAACAAATATTTAAAAGTAAATCACAAAAGGCTATGCTGTGAATTAAAAATTACGATGTTTTCATATTCGAGGTGGCGATAAAGAGCTATATATTTGACTTAAATATTAGATGTTAAGTCACACTTTTTTTAAGGAGGGGAAAGCTCATGCCGAAAAGTTTGGTACTCAGACATGGACCGCCCGGTATCCATGGCTGTCTACCCTAACTAAAACCCGCGGCTCCTCATCAATACTAAACCATACCGTACCTATGTCACAAATGGGGCCGAATTATAAAACAGGATTAAAGTTAAGATAAGCCAGACTGTCCCTCAATTCGGACTATAGTGCGCTGTGATTGGTTGAAACTCCGACTTGAGGGCATGTCTGGCTTATCCAAACTTTAAACATGTTTCATAATTTGGCCCATGATATGGGCTTAATCAATGATATCGCCGAAATTCGTACTTAAGAATAAATTAGGAGTGCTTTGATAATATCTAAGTTTGTTAAAGGATCAATTCTGTTTTTTTAGACTACTGTTACTGCTGTAGGTTAAGAAAACTCAAGCGCTTATAATTACTAAAGTATTAAAAATCGATAAATAAATAACTATCGATATAAATAATTCTCCAACAAGGCTACCTTGTCAAAAGTAGCTTCATAATGATATGAATGAAAAATTCAACTAGTCGTCACTCGACGTTAAATTTGAAAACTATGTATTTATTTTACAATTACTTACATACTATTTATTTTTTCTAATCAGTCGCCTTGAAAATGACATCAGGAGATGTCGAAACATGTCGGCTCCTGTGTATTTTGTTTTATACTTTGTAACTAATTGTAATCTACCTGTACCTAATAGTATGCACCTAATTGTAAAACAAATACATAGTTTTCAAATTAAAAGTCAACTGGAGACCAGTTGAATTTTTCATTTATATCATTATCGATACATATTCAATGATTACTTATCAATTTTCTTCTAACTGAATGACTTAAGAAATAAACTAGCAATACACAATTATTTCTTTGGTATTCATCAATACTTGATTTTTTTTGAAACATCCGAAATTAAAACTAAAAAAATATTGATTATTATATCACACTATGCTTTTCAGTGGATAATCTAGCCACTCCGCCTAGGTTGGGGAGGAAATGCCAACCTCACGTTTGCTTTTTTTGGGAGATATCAGAGTTTTTTGTTGAAGAATTCTTTGGAACCTTAGATTCGAACCTATGACTTCTAGGACCATGGACAGTTAGTAGTCAAATCCATTTTACCACTGAGGTTAGCACTTTTTCCCCCAAATCAGATGATCGCAGTGTACAAGTGAATATCATTCTTCAATCAGATGATCGCAGTGTACATGTGAATACCATTATTCAGGCATTCTCCAATCAGATGATCGCAGTGTACAAGTGAATACCATTCCTCAGGCATTCTCCAATCAGATGATCGCAGTGTACAAGTGAATACCATTCCTCAGGCATTCTCCATTGAGAAGATCGCATCTACAAGTGAATACCATTCCTCAATCAGATGATCGCAGTGTACAAGTGAATATCATTCCTCAATCAAATGATCGCAGTGTACAAATGAATACCATTCCTCAGGCATTCTCAATGAGAAGATCACATCTACAAGTGAATACCATTCCTCAGGCATTCTCCATTGAGACCATCGCATCTCCAAGTGAATACCGGGGTGACTAGTGGAGGTCATGGGGCGGCGTGGGTCCTATTCAGTCGAGGCCTCGCAGGTCCAGCTTCTGATCCTCGAAGTAACTGGCGGAGGTGCGGCGCTTGAACTTGGCGTTCAGCCACATGGCGCCTGCCCGTCTGGAAGTGAGAAATTGAGTGAATTAATCATTTCTATGTTGAAAGTGAGAAATTGAGTTGATACATCATTTCTATGTTTATGGGAGCCGACCTCCGTGGCTCAGTGGTTAAGAGCATTGGTTACTGACCCGGAGGTTGCGGGTTCGAATCCCGGCCGGAGCGGAAATTTCTGACCGAAATTTTCCGTTTCCGAAATGGCATGGATTTAAAGGTAAAGTGCCCTGAAGTAATGCGAAAGCGGTTCCGGGGCACACTTACCTTAAAAAAAAGGGTTTAACGTCAATATCTGCTAAGCTCATATCGAGATGGGGTCATAACCAGCTATACACATTAACCTAACCCAGGTTGGCCGCGAATTACCAGCTGTTGTCAAATGGTCCTGTAACCAGCTTTGTCCAATAGACAATAACACAAATCATAGGCCTTCTTAAAACACTTAGACGACCGGCATGGTTTTTCGTGAATTCTCTTGTGGGACCGGCGATAATACGGCTCTCCGACATTGTGTACCACCGGTGGTACACCCGGTCGTCTAAGTGTTAACAGCGTAGGCGTTAGGAAGTGCAACCAGCCGTTAAATGTGGAGGTAGGAGTGCCAGAACCAAACAACTTTAACCATTAGCAAGAGGTTGAATAATGCTCACTCCAGGAAGGTTTGAGAAAAGGTCAAGTGAAAGAAGAAGACTAGGATAACAGGAAGAAAAAACGTGTCATCGGTTTAACGTCGCCTTCAACTACATGGTCATATCACGACGAAGGTTTTAAACTCCATTAGCTGGAAACTCATAAACCAGCTACTCAAATTAACCTCACCCAGACTGAAGACTGGGAATACTAGCTAGCATCACGAGGGTTCAAATTCGAATGGTCACCCATGCAGGTCCTAGCTTCGCTGGACGTTGCTAAACTTCAGTGACTGACTGAGAACTGGTGTATTCATCGTGTCATCGACGCTGACTAAAAAAGATTATATTGTAAGAGGTTTTTTTTATATAGCTAGATCTTTTTACCTTCTAAGAACTAAAATAAGCTAAAATATATATTGTAACCAATAGACATGTTAAAAAATAAAAATATTTTGTTATGCTTGTTATAATACTTAGTTATAAGGAACAAGCTTGTGAAATTGTTATTATATAAATAAATGAAAAAAACTTTTTGTAAAAAAAAAAAAAAAAAAAAAAAAATATGTGGTCAAACTGTTGGAACCAACGGATCCCAGCGCTACCTGTGCCACCAGACTAGCGCCACAGCAAGACAGTATTCTCACCTGACTCGGGTCTCAGGCATGGTTTTACTCTGGGTGAAGAGCCACAGGCAGATGAGCAGGGGCCACAGGACGAAGGGGCCCAGGCCGGATATGAACCCGTAGCTCAGGGAGAAGGAATGCACCGTGGACGCCTGCAGGATGAACAGCGGACAGACGAACAGACAGATGTACACCCAGCGCAGACCTGTGGCCTTCTTGGAGCGGATGATTTTCGGGTGTAACCTGAAAATGATCGGGATTTTTTTTTGTTCGAGTATATAATGTGTATAGTCGTATTTTTTTTTCTAACCAAAAAAAATTTCCTGGTTAGGTTTCTTCCAAATATTTCCATTTTATTCCAAGGTCATTCTTAAAAGAAAAATGCTTTTGGTTACTTTTAAAGATAAACAATGGACTTAACCTATAAAAAAACTGGAAGCAAGAATTTTCTACTTCCACTTTGGTTAACTTTGGAAGTGGAAATTTTTCCTCTTCCAAAAGAAAAATGACTTGCTTCCAGTTTGGTTCATTTTATTCCCGTTTGGTTAACTTTGGTTAGAAAGAAAAATAGGGCTTATGTCTCGTGTTTCTTTGTGTTAAGCCGATAAGAACAGATACTACACTTTGATCTTGGCCAAAAGGCCGAGAAGCGTGTTCTTGTAATACTGTCAAACCTGTATATAAGAGAACTCAAGGGACCGGAATTTCTTTTTATTAAATCCAGGTTTCTCTTATAAAGAGGTTATTTTCCCTCATACGGAGGGAAATCGTTCTCTTAAAACCAGGTTTCTGTTACCCAGGTTCGACTGTACGTAGTACGTATAATTGTATATTCAGGATTTAAAAATACCCAAATAAAATTTATATTTATCAAATTTTGAAAAAAAAGTGATGGTTACCCCAACTGTTTGCATAATGGGACTCCCTGTTTCGACCCGACATCGACAGTCTAAATCTAAATACTATACCATACCTTCTGTCCAGCTCATGTGACAGCACCAGAATCATGGTAGAGCATGAGGTAGAAGAACTCAAAGCACTACTATACTATACCATACCTTCTGTCTAGCTCATGTGACAGCACCAGAATCATGGGCCCATGGTAAAGCATAAGGTAGAAGAACTCAAAGCACTACTATACTATACCATACCTTCTGTCCAGCTCATGTGACAGCACCAGAATCATGGTAGAGCATCAGGTAGAAGAACTCAAAGCACTACTATACCATACCATACCTTCTGTCTAGCTCATGTGACAGCACCAGAATCATGGTAGAGCATCAGGTAGAAGAACTCAAAGCACTACTATACTATACTATACCATACCTTCTGTCCAGCTCGTGTGACAGCACCAGAATCATGGGCCCATGGTAAAGCATAAGGTAGAAGAACTCAAAGCACTACTATACTATACTATACCATACCTTCTGTCCAGCTCATGTGACAGCACCAGAATCATGGTAGAGCATCAGGTAGAAGAACTCAAAGCACTACTATACTATACCATACCTTCTGTCTAGCTCATGTGAGAGCACCAGAATCATGGTAGAGCATCAAGTAGAAGAACTCAAAGCACTACTATACTATACTATACCTTCTGTCCAGCTCATGTGAGAGCACCAGAATCATGGTAGAGCATCAGGTAGAAGAACTCAAAGCACTACTATACTATACCATACCTTCTGTCCAGCTCATGTGAGAGCACCAGAATCATGGTAGAGCATCAGGTAGAAGAACTCAAAGCACTACTATACTATACTATACCATACCTTCTGTCTAGCTCATGTGAGAGCACCAGAATCATGGGCCCGTGGTAGAGCATGAGGTAGAAGAACTCAAAGCACTACTATACTATACTATACCTTCTGTCTAGCTCATGTGACAGCACCAGAATCATGGGCCCATGGTAGAGCATGAGGTAGAAGAACTCAAAGCACTACTATACTATACTATACCATACCTTCTGTCTAGCTCATGTGACAGCACCAGAATCATGGGCCCATGGTAGAGCATCAGGTAGAAGAACCCATACGTGTAGGTGAGCGCCCCTGGGAGATAGCGTCCGTCCAGGAAGACAGTGCCCCAGGCGAATATGACGGCGATGTCATCGTCTATGACGTAGCCCAGAGTCCAGGGTCCTGGGAACAGGGAGAATGAAAAATGAAACGGTTGTTATTAGGATGGTTGAAGGGGCACTGAGTTATGGTACTGTATATATTTTTCAATGGAACTCGTCACCAGAGGGTTAAAGCTTATAGGGAAAACAATGAATTGTAAGAATATTTTTTCAAGGTGAGTGTGTCCCGGCTAGTTACAACATCTGAGCGCACGGCAGTACGCCAGGCCAAGTTCCAGCAAGCACGGCAGTGTATCTTTACACGAACCGATTCACCCGGTTTTTCACACCCTCATGAATCTTCGGTTCAATTGATCATAGAGATATGAAATTTGGATCAAAGATTGTCCTAATAGCATTAAAAAGACATTGAAAATTTCAAGATATAAATATACAATTTCTGTATTTGGGGTTCTGGGCTTCATGCCAGATAGCTCTTTCACTCTCAATGTCTCTTTATCTCTTTTTTTTCAAACATCAAATTTCGTTCAAATTATACAATCAGTGTATTGTTAGGCAGTTGAAAGGGAGATTTGAGGGCCGAAAAATGAAACAGGATTAGTTGATCTTAGTGGACACTATCCCTTAACTTTCACCTTGACAATAACTGTAGAGGTCATATCTAAGTCGGGCTTTGTAGCTGTAAATGAAATCTGTGGCGTGACGGAGCTGTAGTCAATCTTCGTGACGGAAAATCTTGTTTTAAAATACCTATCGGTCAGCTGATAAAATCCAAGGGTTGGCTTAGATTTACTAATTCTGTTTCATAATGCAGTCCTAAGACTGTTTTATTAACGGGGCCCTGAAGTCAAAGGGGAGAAAAGGTATATTTTTAATGGAGGAAACAAATAACCACACTTCAGACCAAGATTTTTCTTCCAGATTTTCTGGTCTCCTTTTTCGTTCCTAAACCTACTTGGGGTCGACATTGGCTAACTTCATTCTAATGGTTGAAGTTGTTTCGTTCAGGCACTCCTACTTCCACATTTTTCGCCTGGATGCCGTTCCTAAAACCAACTTTGTTAGGGGGCCAACGATTTGTGATTTTTTTCTTTTGGCTAATAGAGCTCTTACCTTATCTGATCAACGTCCCCCTCAGAGAGACCTTTTTTTTAGTATATCCTCAAAAATGTTTTCTATCGAAAGAAAATTTTAGGACGAGTGAATTGAAGAAGCAAAACAATGCACTGTTTCAGTAAATAAATTGAACAGGGTGATTCTGGAATATAAAATAACAGACTGTCTATTCCATATTATGATGTTTCCTTATTACCTATTTTTACTTTTGTACGGTTAAAAGTGAGAACGTGGATATGAAAATTATTTTCACTAAATCCAAAACCACATAATTTGAAATTTTATTAGAAATTAAAAATAAATAAAATAAAAACAATACCAAAATCATGATAAGTTACAAAAGGATTTCTTTAGAAAAGTTAGCCTTAGTCTAGGTATTTTTACTATATTTGAAGAATGAAAAAATAGAAGAAGAAAAAAAAAAACAACAACAACAACAAAGAAAGATGGCACAACTAAGTATTTTGATTTGTATACTGTGTTCTTTTGGCAACTCACATAGTGAGCAATACATTAATAAATATATTAATTGTTTCCCCCCTAGTCAATGTGGTGTAAAGATCCATAAGAGATCACTCGTAATTTACAACTAGACTAATTTTCCAACAGGCTACTAAAGTTTAGCAACGTAAAGGGTAGAAAAGAGGAATAGTGGCGTTTCACGTGACATGAATCCATTCGTTGTCAGTTATTTTCTTCAAAGTTTTCCAGTCTGTTTCAGGCTGTTCAATTTTAATGGAAGTAGGCGGGAAAGTTAAAACGTAAATAAAGGGTGAAACCTCTGTTGCAATAAGATCAAAGTAGTTGAAATCGAGGTGAAACTACAAAAGCAAACAAACGGAACCTTTTTCGATATATTTCCTAGAACTGAATTTAGTAAGAGGGGTCACCCTGTCAGATGCCAGCTTGATAACAATGGAGTGAACAGCAATATTTATGCGGGAATCACAACAAGTGAAGAGTATGAGAGCATGGGTGACACTACTGGTGACAGTCACCCTCGCCACAACCTCGTCCGGTAAAAAAAGTGGAAATGGAGAATATGGGGGGATTCCCCCAGAGGAGTATGGCGAAAGTTTTGACCCAACTGAAGAAAGCAGTATGTCGAGTGAGTCTGGAGAGAGGTCGTTCCTTATATCCAAAGGGCAAGAGAAGTTACTGAAGGATTTCCCTGGCGCTAGAGCAAAGGTAAGAGATGGAAACCAAGGCAAAGTTCAGTCTGAATCTGACTTTGTTCTCTCTGAAGAAGAGGAGGATGAGAGGAAAAATAAAAAGGAGAAAAAATCAAGAGAATCATATGATAGACGGAGAAAGAAAGAAAAACCAAACATGTGGAAGAACTATGCAAAGGGCAAGTACGGAATAGAAGAGAGTGTTGATTTGTCCATTTTGAAACCTACGACACGAAAAGTTATGGTGAAACAAACAAAAGATGCAATCACAACACCAAAAGGTAAAAGTAAAGTCAGGGAAGTGAAAAAGAGTGCCAAAGATAATAAACGGGCCCCTAAGAAAATTCAAGAAAATAAGATTAAAGAGAATAAAGTAAAATCAAAACCTGTTAAAAATAAATCGAAAAGTCACAGTGATATTGAAGAGGAAATGGAACTCAACATATCAAGTGAACCAGAAGCGAATCATAAGAAAGGAAAAGTAAATTTGAAACGTAAAAATAAACACGAAGAATTCAAAAAACCAAAAAAGAAATCCGAAAGCCACAGGGAAACCGAAGAGGAAATGGAACTTAACATGTCGAGTGAACTAGAAGCAAAAGATAAGCAGGGGAAATCACGTGTTCATCATAAAAAACAAATTTAAAGATACTAAAACTCCTAAAGAGAAATTCGAAAGCCACAGTGAAACGGAAGAGGAAATGGAACTTAACATGTCAAGTGAACTAGAAGCAAAAGATAAGCAGGGGAAATCACGTGTTCATCATAAAAACAAATTTAAAGATACTAAAACTCCTAAAGAGAAATTCGAAAGCTACAGTGAAACCGAAGAGGAAATGGAACTTAATATGTCGAGTGAACTAGAAGCAAGGAATAAGCAGCGAAAATTAAATGTTAAACATAAAAAGAAATCGGAAAGTCACAGTGAAATCACAAATGAAATGGAACAAGAGAAACAGAACAAAAAACGCTATAAAATTGTTGAACATGAAGGAGAAAGGAAATTAAAAGAAACTGAAGAACAAAGTAAAAAGAAATCAGAGAGTGATGAAATGGAATTCAATTTATTTAGTAATTACATTCGTAATGAACGAAAGAAAAACCCAATTCCTCAAGTGCTTAGTAGCAATGAAAAATCTCTAACGAAGAAAACCAAAATAAAAGGTGAGTCATTGAAGGAACACGACAATGATCATTTAGAAGGGCAAACTTATGAGAACAATGTTGATATAACAAAAGAAAAACACACATCTGCTGACAAGTCGGGAGAATATGAAAGTAAACATATTCACCTAATGAGTCATGGTGATGAAAAAGAAACCAAAGTATCTGACAATCGAAAAAAATCTCCAGTTAAAACTTTAAAGGCAAAAGAAAAGAAGACGAAAGTTCAAAATATAGAATCAGATGAGGAATATGAATTTGATGACGATTTAGATGGACACACTTATGAAACTAGCAGCAATCATAAATCAAAAGACAGACACATATCTATGGAGAGGTCTGAAGAATACAATGACAATGAGGACAAAGCCGACAGTAGATCAAATAATTCCGGAGTGAAAAGTAAACACACTGATCAGGAGGAATCTCAGTCTTACGTCAGGTCTCATAGAGAGAGTGAGAGCAAAAAGAGACAAGTTCAATCCAAAAAGAAAGCAGGCAAGCAGAGCAAATCTGAAGATTCTAAGATACACGTGACGTCTGAAGAAGTAATAGTGAAAAAAGATAAAGAAACGAAAGATACAAGTAAAAAGCCAAAGAAAACTGGAAAAGGAAAGAGGATAAAATACACTACGACACCATACATAAAAATAGAGACTACAACGGAAAGAAAGCACAGAGTGACCCAAGATCCGTTAGAGATGTCCACAGAGGAGCTACTCCAACACGAACAGATGGTTAATCGGCGGACCACAGAGACAACTATCATGACCACCGACTTATTCCAACCAACCACTCTGAAGCCATTGGGAACCGAACACTGGATTTGTCCCAGCGATGTCAAGTCCCAGTCGATCGATATACATTGGAGCAACTACGACTCACACGGACAGAGGAAAGAGATGAAACCCATCGATCCCAAGTTCAGAAATAAAATGAAGAGATTCTCCACCAAAGAACTAAAAGGTAATTATTTTACTATTTATCTTTTTCTAGTTACTGGGAAAATGTTTTAATATGATTAGATTAAAAAAGTAGGTACAAGGTATACAAATGCATAGGGAATATAATACGAATGGTACTCATCACGCTAATTCTTCTCAAGCCCAATGAAAATTCTAGAGAGTTAAATGAAAATATTCGACGTAACACAATCAAAGAAAGACGTTGAATAAAAACCTTTTTTTTTTAGTTATAGTCACTAGTGCGTCTCCTTCATTTGTTTTCTCACGACTTCGTGTTGCGTTTTTCAGGACGTCTCAAACAAGTGGCAAGGCGGGCTCAACGAAAAGGAGCAGCCTCCTTCGACGCTTCGGGCGCTCTGAAGCGCGTTCGATTCAACGAGGTGTTCAAAATAAAACCTATCGACGATGAGGACATTTTCCGCAACGTGACTTACCAGCCGACTGTCAGTCGAGAGTTCGAGGTTCGAATGCTGGAGAAAAACTACCGCCAGAAGTACGGACGTCGCCAGGCCACGGAGGAGCAACAGAAAGAGTTCGAGTACATGTTGAAATTCATGGGTGAGTAATTATTAAAGAGCTTCTAAAAGGAGAGACTACATTTACAAACTAAAAACAATTTTTTGTCTCTATCAAACACCTCGGCCGAGGTGTGAAGAACGCCTATACAAAGAAAGAGACAGCCCGGCAGAGTGTAAGGTTACGGAATACAAAAAATACAGAAACAAACTAGACCATACTCTCGAAAACTCAAATGACTTCCTAAAAATAAAAAAAGAAATTCAGAAAGCTAACACAGAGGGAGATAAACGTTAAGTGTGGAATATAATGACAGAGGTTATCTCTATATATAAATGTCAAAGACACTCACTGACCACTGACCACTGACCACTGACTGATCATCGCTCTACAGCCCAAACCGTAAGTCCTAGGAAGCTGAAATTTGGTAGGTAGCTTTGTCTTATAGTCTAGATGTGCAATAAGACGGGATTTTTCGAAACTCCCACTACAACACCTGCCATTGACGAAAAAGGATTTTTTGCTTTCACGGCCATGCCTCGGCCCGCAAAGCGGGCGACAGCCCGCTAGTTAAACATAAACCAGCAAAGACAAAAATGGTCCAGACAGAATCAACATTGACAATCATTACACAATCAATTTAATGTGTACGTTTATGGTATCTTATTTTCGGTAACGCCAAATTCAGGTCCGAAATGTTGTGCGGCAATGCCATATATGGCCATGCCTCGGGTCAGAACTCAAGTACAGCCATCTTTTCACCCATCTGAGAAATACATCGTACAAAATGAGCAAGCTATAGCATAGACCACAATTGTCCAGTCTACATACACTGAAGCACATCTTGAGAATAACAAAAGAAAATGAATTCCCTTTACTACTGACTTCAGTAGCTCGATGAATACGAAAACGAACTTGTAACCTGAAGGTCAGTGGTTTTATTCTGAAGCTTGATCAATTTTCGCAAGTTCGGTTTGGAGTAATAAAATTGTGACACCATTCTTTAACACAAAAATGATAACCTTAATGGAAAGCTTGGTGAATTTTAGTAATTGTTTCTCTTTTATCAATCACATTAATAATATTACATCAGCAGCTTTCAGAAATCTCGGTATGATAATTCGTTATTGTAAGGAAATAGATGACGTCGACGCTATCCGAACCTCAATTCCAAAAATACCTGGGGGGACATGATTGGATATAACTCTACTAGGAATTTATTAATTTTATATTTTTTCTTCTAATTTCATGTTGGTATATTCTTATGTTTTCTCTGTATTTTATCTGTCATGTACATAATTTGATGCTTGTATTGTTGTTGCATCGTAACAAAAAAAAGAAGAAAAAAAAAAAGAAACTAATATGATAGCCAACATTTAACTGATTTTGATTGCAGGTAACAATTCGAAAGCATTGTCTGAAGAAACGTGCAAAAGGATTCAAGAAGACGAATTCAAGAAGCTTGTGGCCTGCTGTGACACCCAGGAGATTTCGTCCCTGATGGCCGACTTCAGAGACAGCTCTCCGCACAAGATCAAGTATCTCAAGTCCAAAGGTAAGTGAATGGTGGATAATAATATAATTAATTTTGGACTCCGGTGCATCAGATAGAGAAAAAAAGCTCTAAGCATAATCCCCGCCGGCGCCGAGTGGTTTATTTATTTATTTAGAAACTCTTTATTAGTAGAACATAAATATACATATACAGACAAATAATGGTAAAAATTAAATATAAAAATTGACAATATTAATTATATAAACAAGAAAAAAAAAATAAACAAAATATATACATATGTCCTAACTAAAGGGCGGGGTTATTGCCTATGGCAATCTCTTCCACCCAACCCTTATAGTTAACCTTAAGGAGTCCGGAAGATAAAGTAAGTAAGTATGGACCCTATGTTGAGGTAATCACTGGGCGGGGTTTTTTCTACCTTCGGCAACTGAACCTAAGAGCACTGATATGATGATGTGGTCAATTTCTCATACAATTTATGCATTTTCGGGGTACTTCATCTCGCGGATCTATGTAGTTGCAGAAGCATTGTTGTAAGACTACATTACTTTATACCTTTTACCTATAGGCAGTGCAAATGAACAAACATAAAATTTGACACTTTTATGAGTTCACCAACTTTAATTTGGTTGGAAAACCTGTCTTTAAAGAGGTTTACATACACCATGTCAAAATTAAAAAAGAGAAGAAAAACAATTAAGACAATCTAAGGACAAATATTATGTTAGGAATAGTAACAATTATTGACGATAAACTGCTTTAGTTTAATTTTAATGTACTTGAATTCAGGTCGACTACCTCTCACAACATCGGAAGAAATTGAAGCCATGGAAAAGGCTGAGAACCCTGAAGAACAGAAGAGGGCCCGATACAAAGCCCAACACAAGAACAAAGGGAGACTCAAGGAGAAAGATCTTCAAAATGTGGAGATGTTCAAAGGTAATTGAGGACAAAGCAAAAAAAAAAATAAAAAATTACAGTTTCAATATCAATAGCTAAATCAATGTTTTTAGTCTGCTTATCTGAAAGTGCAAAGACGTGACCAATTTACATGTCTGCAAAAATATTAAAATTATCTATTGGTAAAGAAGAAAAAAAAAAAAAAAATAGACTCCTATACTCCTTCATGAAAAGTCTTGGGAACGTGTAAGTATTTTTAATGTTTAGTCCAAAAATGTCCAAATTTCTTCAAATGTATGACGGTTGGTTGGAAAATAAGGTCTTTAAATGTTTAGGGAATTTAATTTTGAAGTAAAATTGTGTAACAAATAAAGTCAAATGACGCGCTCGTGTTGACTCAGGACCAAAGTGGGAAGTATTGCCACATTTCCCGGCTATCAGAAGGGAGGTATACTACGGGATGGAGATGGGCAAGCTACAACCAGACCTCAAGCGTCTCCAGTAGCTCCTGTTTCACGGCTTCGAAATAAAAAAGGCTGTGAAACACTCATCTTAAACATCTGAAACTAAATAAATTAGAGTGAAAAGTCAGGTGATGGTAGAACGGGTTTCTACCTATCACAAAGGATAAGTCTGGCAATACAAAGAGGGAATGCGGCGGCAGTTGTGGGCTGTGTGCCCCAGTGAGATGAGTTGGATAATGAATTGTAATGAATGAATAAAAATAGCTCGTACATAAAAAAAAAATAGAGTATTTCTACATTTTTTACTGTAGTCTAAATCAGTCACCACTTTTTCCAGGGGAACACAAAGATCTAGACAAGGAGTACATAGCCAACAGCCGAGAGATGAACGAACCGATAGTGAGCGGGTCAGAAGAGGTGGAGGAGGAGACACAGAACACTCAGGGCCTGACCTACTTCCCGGGTGGGCGATTCATCAACACGGAGGAGTTGGATGAGATGAAGAAGGAGAACGAGTACTATGAGCGGATGAGGAAGATCGGTAAGAATTGGGAAAAAGAATGAGCACCATTACCATTATTAAGTTGGCTGGAGACCGTTACTCTTCCCATCTGTAGCCGGTTACAAGAACAACAGCAACAACAAAAAGTTTCTGGGTATTGGGAAAATCGTTAAGAATGGAGAAGGATTGAAGATATAGAGAAGGTTATCTCTCTATTTAAAACAATGATAAGTTTAAGCACTTTCCTCTCATTTACGTAAATTTACAATTTCATTACAGGAGGCCGCATCACCCGAATGTACAATCCAAAGAACACCCTCAGCTCGTCAGAATGGGCCGCACTCGAGGCAACTACCATGAAACCCCCCCGCTGGAGCAAACCAACTCCGCGGCCAAAAGTTACGGTCAGAGGACGCCGTAGACGATCCGTGTCGCAATTTCAAGAATCCCAAGGTCATTCCAAACAGTCTCAAGGTCACTCTATAGAGTCTCAAGGTCAATCCAAGTCCACACAGGGCAGAAAAGGAAAGACATCAAAGCAAAGAGGACCGCCTAAAGACACGGTAAGTGCAAAGAAAATCACCATTGATACAACTAAAACCGATGACGGAAATAGCAAAAAAACAAAAGAGCAACTCAAATCTGATGTTGAATCAATTGGACAAAACAGAAACATCGTTGGCACAAAGAAGAAGATCAGTGGAAACAGCGGAGAATCAAAAGTTCAACAAGAATCGATAACGGAAGCAACAACAAGCGGAAAGTTGAAGGAATCGACAGAAAATTTGGAATCAACCGCTAAAGGAACAACGCTCGATGGAACGAAAACTTTTGGCTTCGTCGCAAGTCGAGGGGACGATGAGTGGTCGGCGATCAGTTCGAAAAATTCCGAGTTTTTCCTCGACAACCGGAAACAGTTGCGGAAGCGGAAAAGCACGGACAAGAGGTTCAACATGGTGGCGAACATCATCAAGCGACATGCCCGCTTGAAGTACAACCGGTCGGACTGGTACGCCCGGACGCTGACTCGGTGGCAGGAGACGCAGCCGACGGTAAAGCTGCCGCTGACGGAATCCCATGATAGCCGACGCAAACGAATGACGTTCACAACGAAGATCTACGTGGTTACGCCAGGTAAAATTAGATATAAAAACTACCTTTGGTACATTAAAATTTACACGGATGCAAATGTGCATCTTATTGAACAATATTTTATAGGATCTTTCTCCTAAATACACTTTCATCATATCATAATAATTTATGTTATACTACAATAATAAGTCTGTTGATTTGTTTGGGATGATCAATTTAATGATCTCTTTTAGACATAGATAAGTCACAATGAAAACGTGGGCAAGGGGATAATAGTTTTCACTAGAATTCCTTAGTACGAAAACAGACGGTAAATGAAATACTTTCATTTCATCTAAAAGTTTTTGTGAACTTTAGGGTTGTTAAAACTTTTCAATTAAGACTTTGTTTCAAATTTAAATGAAGTTTTTTTTCAAGTTACAATAAAATTCCATTTCAGATTGGAGTTATCTAATGGACAGCAAGAACGAGAAAAAGTTAGATGCCTTCGAAAAAAGTTACGAGGACACGATAAAACACATAAAACTGTTTGAGAGAAGATGCAAAGGCTTTACATCGGACGAATACTTTGGATCCGCTTCGCCTAGACCTCGCACAAACGAACCGAGGTAAGTTTCCATTTTTAATGAGAAAGTATTTCAAAATGTTGTTGATGTAGTTATAGCGGCTAATTATATTTATTTACACACATGTACTCTTTTTTTTTTTTACAAAGTTTCAGTGGTGCGGTGAGTACGTTGGCATGAGTTGGACTTCCACCGTATTTTGTGGTAGGAGCAGGTTGAGCTACGCTCAGTAAATTTCATGGTGTCTAAACGACTTGCTAGGGTTTTTATCAGCAGACTCTATCATTGTTTAACAACAATTTCAATCAAACTTAAACGAGGGTTGTTATACCAATGAATTGAGATATTTCGATTAATTTCATGGAAGATGCAAAAATTTTCACTTCAGTATTAATTTCTTGTTTTGAAGTACCTATCCGTGATATTCAATAATATAAACGGATGCAAAGTGTGATTTTGTGATATAATCTTAAATTTATACGTTCTTTTTCAGGGCATCACAAGTTGACAGTTTATCAATAGAGCCAGACTATATGACCGACTCGGATATAATGCGTCATATAGAGGAAAAAAGAGATAAAGATAAAGAAGACAGAGCGGATTTGTTCACAGACACGGAGGAGGAGGGCGCTAGAGCTACTTGGTATAAGATGAAGCTACATCAGTTTTTCTACAAGTACAACATCACTAAGGAAGAGTGGCAACGAATGATGAATCAAGAAAATAGGAAACCCTTCAATGCGACTCACCAGAAATATACGAACGCTAAAAGAGAATACTTTGTAATGCCAGAAGACACATGGAACGAATTAGCAAGTAGAAACATTACCAGTGAAGAATTCAAATCTTTTAATAAGAAGAACCGCAAACTGATTAGATTTTGTAGAGGACAACGTCTCAACTACTCTGCAAGGAAAAGACAAAGACCACGACGAAAATTAAATGCTACAAAAGAAAGGTTACAAGACAGATATGGCGCCTACATGGAGGACATACTGAAAGATAGGCCATCAGAGGAAACACCATCATACATTCAGGAAAGGAATAAAAGATTGCGGAGTAAGAAAAATCTGACAGATGAGGAGGAAATCTACCTTGCTTTGGGTGGTCCCCTGCCGTACGATCCAAACTTCTGGCCCGCAAGTTTCCTCCGGTCTCATGAAGTGTTCCAGGAAATGAAGAAACATTACGATGATGAGGAAGAGTTCCAACAGAAAGACACGAGAGAACGAAGAAGAATCATAAATGAAAAAATCATCAAAAATAACAAGAAAGACCTAGAAGCTTATGAAAAAAATAAGAATTTGATAGAGCAAGGTAAAATGAAAACTATACCTGACGACATATGGCACGGGTACACTGGTATTCGCAAGAAAATTTGGGAGTATTACTTAAAAGAAAGTGCAGAAAAAAGAAAAGCAAAGGAAGCAAGAAAAGCACCTCAACAATTTCAAGAGTTCAACGAAAAGAAAATTGAGATAGATTTAGATAAAGTTTTAAATGAAACAAAAACCATTACTCAACCGAAATTGAAAAAAAACTAGCAACGTATTAAAAATTACCACAGAAAAATACCCTCCAAGGTTTGATGACAGATATGCTCGAGGAAAGGTGGATGAGAGATCGAGAGAAAAGAAAAAAATACGAAGGTTTGATGATAGATATGCTCCGAAGAAGATGGATGATAGATCGAGAGAAAAGAAAACATTAAGAAGGTTTGATGATAGATATGCTCCAAGAAAGATGGATGATAGATCTAGAGAGAAGAAAATATTTAAAAATAAAAAGAAACCGATTGTTGGAAATCGAATTACACCTAAGAATGAAATTTCAAGAAGAGAACGTGCAAAGGAAAGAGACAAGAACAAGTATGGTAGCGAATATAGCAAAATCGCAAGAGAGAAATACAGAAGAAAATCACAGGCAAGCTACTCTAGTAGAAGCCGAGAAGCTAGGGGTCGAGATAATAGGAGAAGATATGACAGCCGTGAAAGACGTCCAAGAAATAGATATGATGAAAACAATAGGAGAGCAAAGTATGCAAGCTATGAAAAAAGAAAATATGATGACAGTCGAGACAGAAAAAAGTATGTAGACAGCAGAGATAAAAAAAGAAGTTCAAGTTCTGAGAAAAAACCTAAACAAAGGAAAATTAACAAAGGCAGACCAGAAAGGTTCAAGAAGAAGAAACCAGACAAGAAGAAAAAGAAGAAGAGGGGCAAGCGTGAGGTTTTCGGAACAAGAGGAACCACAGTAGATCCGATATTTCACGAGAGCAGGAGCGAGTACCAAGGGAAAATGGTAGTAGACGAAGCGTGGCTAGTCCGGAGACGTGCATACCTAGCGGAAAAGTACGCTCGTCTGTCTAGAGAGGCAAAAGAGCGAGTGCTGAGGAAGCAAGGCAAACTGAAGGAAGGCGAAACTATTTCAACAAAAAAGCCAACGACACCTTACCATGTACGTAAAGACCCCATCAATGCTCGGGAATTAGAGCTAGGTCTTCTATTAAGGGGATTCACGAGGAGACCAGGCTATGAACAAGAAATGGGTGAGACGCCCTCCGTAGATGAAGCACAGTATGAGAAGGCGGAGCTTCAATATGTAAAGCGCAAGAAAAGTCCCAAGGGAAGGGACAGCAGTGACTCCGATGAGAGCAGGACTGCGCCTCCCATCACAGTGGATCCTGGGGATTACCTCTACGCGGACAAGTACGCAAAGGCAGAGGATGAATACATAGCGGAGCAGAAACGCAAGAACATGAGCAGCGAGCATTACAGCTACTACTCCAACGTGGACAAGAGCTACGTGACGGATCACAATCCGGACTACGGCTCCCAGGAGCGAATGGCGAAGTTAGAGGAGAATATGATCATCGACTACAAAAACAAAGAGGTGCAGTTTAAAAACTCCCCTAGCATCAAGTATGCCAAGGAGGACCCGACCCTTACCATACCGACCTGGCCCACCAAGTGGAAGAACAGGGGCGTGAGACCTCAGGACAGGAAGCTGTGCTACTTCAATCCCTCCACTACCAGCCAATATCGTCAGGTCCTCTACATATACCACAAGTACAAGCAACTGAAGGAAGCTCACGATAAGAAAGAGAACATTGACGACATTCCGTCTCTGGATTCTGATTATTAGATCAATGATTAATTTAACATTCATGAGCAATACTGTCATTCACATTAGATTCAAGATCTAATTGTGCACTGTCATAATAACAGAAATTAATAAAGTATACGTTTACATAAATCATTGTTTTTTGTTTCTTTGCAAATTTTCTTTTTTATGAGTTGGCATTGTATTTCAACATTTCAGATATTCATAATACACCTTCAGATATCAGCATTAGTATAACATTATTATGGAAGAAAAACTAGAAATCCAACATCTAAAAATCAAAGGCAAAACAGTTAACTCGTAGCAGAATGAACAAAGTAATTATTCAGATAAGCTATGTTTCAAAGAGTTATGATGATTTTTTTTCTCTCTCGAAAGATAGGTCTGTACATTATATTATTTCTCGGGGTCTTTTCTAAAAGAAATTTCTATGTGCTACGCCTGTTATTTAAAACTATTGCACCAATAATGTAGCTCTTTACAATAGATGAAAAGACTAAATCCACAATCACCTCGAACAAAATGTTTGTGAAATATGTCCTATAACCCCTTAACCTTTGTTACAATAGAGTTGAAACACCATGTACAGCAGTCGATTAATTCATAAGAATACTTATGAATAAAATAAAACACAAATAATTTAATAAAATTATTGTAAAAAAGTACAAACATTTCTAATCGACCAAAAACTGTACCATCAAGTACAAATTTTTATTCATTTGTTACACATTTGGCTATTTACATAAGATAAAAAATATTTACAATTTTGCAAAATGCAGTGATTTATCTAAAAGAACATTTCTGCTTGGAGTTCCTCCACAAGAGAAGCCACATGATTTCATAGAAGATTTTGGACCAGTGCTAATTTATTATACACAATAACGATTATTTTCACATGATTTCAAATGATTATTTTCATATTCAATTTTCACAGTAATAGGAGATTGAACTTCTTTTCCCTTCTCAGATAAGTGATGGAATTTTACCTTTGACAATAGAGGGAGAAACGTGGTAATAAGTAATAATACTATCTCGAACTTGAATCGCACGGGGAAAAAGTTTTATAGAAGGTCGGTTTATTTAAATTAACATGTAGCTTATTTTTATTTTCAATGATACCAAAAAAACGCTAAAATCTTCTTCAAAATACTACACATACATTTATCAATAACTGTAATGACATGGGTCGGCGTGACCCATGTGACAACCATTTTTATTGCCCAAGATAAACATGTGTGCATGTATTTGAACCAGTTTATTGATAGAAAAAGTTGATGGCTCTTTAGATTATTATGAAACTTCAATGTGCATATGTATCCTTTCGTTGCTTCTCGTGATACACGTCCTAACTCTTGTACATTGGTAGGCAATGTGGTTGTATTGTTAACAATCTAGCGCGTAGATTAGTGGATCTTTAGATCTGATCTAACTCAATGCTTGAATTTTTCCTCATTTATTTGAGTTTGTAACTACAAAATAATGAGACTCTAAGGGTTAGGTGGTAGAAAATACTTTGGGATTAACCTCGCCTTGTAGTTACATTGCACTAAGGAGTGTTATTATAAATACGTACTCACTACCAACTCTCACGGATCCTCAAGAGACTTGGGTGTGCTGACCACCTCTAGACTGGACGGTGTTGTGATGTTTACATCCACAAACCAGTTCGGGAACAGAGCCCTCAGCTGCTTGAGATGATGCCCCCGAACGGGACGTACTGTCAGCCGCTTCACCTTGAGCGTAATGGCCGGTCGGGGCGTGTAATTCTCCGTCCCGTTGTTCTCTATCGCAAAGATGCGTTTCCGGATAACTTCCGCGCGGTCTTTCATCTTGACAAAGTCCACGGGGGTGCTCATCTTCTCCTTCAACACTTGCACGTCGATGTAGTCAATGGCCCGATCCATCTTCACCAGGTTCTCCTTCATGAACTTCACAGGGTCTCTGATCTCCGCGCTCATGTCGTGTCGCTTCTTTGTCCGTCCCGCCTCCGTGGGTAAGATGCTGTACATCTGACGGTTGTACCGCAGCTTGAACTGTCGTAGCGCCTTACGGTTGTACGATTTCTTCTCGCTCATGTACAGGAACTTCTTGCTCTTCTTGTCGTTCTCATGAAAGTCCGGGTGGAACTTGAGCAGCTCGTCCAGGAAGGGATACGCCGTGTAGTTGATCTCATTCAGCTCCTTCTTCATCTTCTGAGGGAAGCGAATCCAGCCCTTGGACTTGGCAAACTCGTAGGCCTGCTCCTTGGCGTTCTGGTGGTCCAACAGAAGCTTGGCGAAGTCATGGTAGTTGGATATGTTCTTGAAGTCGTTGTTGTAGCCGTACGGTGGCAGGTAGACCGTTTGTCCCCCGCGCACGCTAGGCATCCACTGGGAGAGGAACTGGAGGTGCAGTAGGAGCAGGCATGGTGTTCTCATGGCAATGCGCTGCTATCACTTGGCCTGATCACATCACTACTGAGCGAGTGCGGGCAGAATGTTGTCTACTTTGTTCAGGAGAGTACTGGGTGCGAATATTTCACGTTCTCTTTTTAAGTACTTTATTTATTTTAGGACCCATATTCACAAAGATTTTTGTTTATATGCCTTGGTAAGTTGATGTGGTTCTTTTGTGCAAAAATGCATGTGTCGTACCACATTGGATACACTATTTATGATCAACCCAAAAGCTTTAGTGTCATGTTCGTTAGAAGTATTTTATTTAATTAAAAAGCCTGGTTGGGTTATTACCTGTTGGATATCGATAGTTTCTCATTCATACCACTGATGGTTTCAGTAACAAATTGAAATCAGCGTCTATAGTTGTCAATGTCGAAAATCAGTCGTCAACAAAAACATTCTTTAACTTTATCATTTAAATTTCGCAAACCATCGAACACTGTATAGCGATGCTTGAACTAGCTAAAAACGTCACATCTCTTGAATACTTTAACATTTACAATACACTAATAATTTGAACTAGTTGAGTTAAAATTACTTTGAATCCAATTGAAAAAAATAGATTCTTACATGACAAAAAAGTCAGAAATTCGGCCGTGGTACACATGAGAATTAATTGCTGATACTCCATTTCTCCTCAACCAATGTAGGTGAGGTAAATGTTAGTAGCTTGGCAGTTTGTTCACCGAAGGGTATGCAAATAGGTTGACATATTTGTGCTGATCACAAAAAAGATGGTATAATCAACCCCAAAACTTATTATATTATTCAAAAAAGTTCGGACTCAAAACCACCAAAATCCAGATTACTGCCCTATAGATCGAGCTGGTGAGGAGAGATGTTGACCATAGCATTTGAAAGCGTTGACCATAGTATACCCAAGTAGACGACAGAAGGCCAGTGATTGAGGAAGCAGGAAAATATGTGTATGAAATTTACACACAAAAAGAGTGGGAGAAATTCGTCTGAAAACATGTGACTCTACGTCACTCAAATCGAAAAAAATCTAGTTCAATGTAAACAAAACAATTCAACCATCACTGCTGACGGTGAATGCTAGTGTGCCTTTGACACTATCGTTTATAATATGTACCAGCTACAAATTAATGTAATAGTGAAGTTGATCCCCACTTGCATAATCTTTATTGGAGGATATTAATCATGTAATTAACTCTCAATTAACTATTTGATTGTGTATCAATTTGACCATTAAGCTATTGATTAAATTCCTCCGTTGGCCACTATGTATCAGGGGCACCCTTCAGTGTAGTACGAGCATAATAATAAAGTGGTAGAATTTTCAATTATTTTTTTTTTGTATTAAAATTCAAAAAGCCAAAGACGTAACAATACAAGAGACTCTTTGTGCATATAACACACTGTGTTGACGCTTAAACCTAGTATTTTTAAATCTTCTTCCATTTAAAGCATCTACTTATACGAAGGTCATGTTGGTGACACTTATTTTTTTCATATTTTTAACATTAATGTGATCTAAGAAGATATTTTTCTTATAAGGATGTAAGCTTTTTAAAGTGTTTTACTACTTTATTATTTGAAGGAAAAAAAAAGTTCGAGTTGGTACATATTGGACATTGTACATGTGCATAACATAGGTGAGCCCAATGGTAAAAGAAATAATAAGAAGGTTCTGTAAAACAAATTAAAAATTAGTTAGTCAAAAGATCTGGACGTTTTTTGTACACTTCTGAGAATGTGTCATCTAGAATTTGCAGCCTTGGCCATGTTTCTAGCCCATTTGAAACCACTGAAATGATCACTTGACCACCGTGCTCTTGACGTGACTGCTATGCTTCTGTCATCCGAGCTACTCTCCTGTGCAGTTCTAGTGGCCATGACGACCGTCCATTGTAGCAAAACAGTCACCAAACCTTTCTATCTAAAATCCAAAGAAAACCTATCACCAAACAAGTGGAACCCGACAGTGCCCGAAGCTAGCCATTCGTTCAGCGGAAAAATACGAACTGCCACGAAGATCAAAGCCCGACAGACGAAGCGCAAAACGAACAAGACAAAGCCTGTGGCCGCATCAAAGACAGAGGACCGCGGCCTCACTACCCAGAGGCCTAGGCCGCACATGAGGCCGCATCCTACAACCGCAGACCCTAGTGGTGACTACACGCTAGATGAGCTACTAAAGGCGGATGCGGACTTGTTAGGTAAAGTGAACATCTATTCTAGACATTGGGAAAGAAGGGATTTCTTGTGTGTTTATTTTTGAGGTTTGCCGTTAATTTACATTTGAAAGGTCATATTAATTAATCCAAGGTAAATTCCAAGAATTCAAACTTATGGGTACCGATCAATGTACTCTCCAAGCTGAATGTTTCCTAACTAATCCATTCATCGGAAATTAGGATAATAAACGTCGTTTTCCAAAAAGT
Organism: Bactericera cockerelli; assembly: GCA_024516035.1. Lineage (NCBI taxonomy): Eukaryota > Metazoa > Arthropoda > Insecta > Hemiptera > Triozidae > Bactericera > Bactericera cockerelli. The sequence continues at coordinate 14,826,346 of CM044955.1, read as the reverse complement.
CAGAATAGTTATAGTACCAATAATAATAATTTACGGTTGCTTGGCAGTGAAAAACACGACTCATTCATGCCCTTAACAGGGTTGGTGTTAGAAAGGGAATCCAGCTGTAAAATGTGGAGGTAGGAGTGCCAGAAACAAACAACTTCAACTATGAGGAATAGGTTGACCAATGACGACCCCAAGTAGGTTTGAGAAAAGGCAAAGTGGAAGAAGACGAATATTAAGGAACTATTGCCCTGTATGCGTCTCACAGGCAGCCACTGACCACTTCTTGAATGTATTTTCGATGGGGTGAGGGAGACTTTTCCCGATGCGTTGCGAGACACAATCCTGACTTCCTGGGTTTCCAGTCGCAGCGTTAAACGCAGCCACAAGACGCGTAGAGGGAATATCACTGTCTAGAGACTCCTTTCATGTCACTTTTTGATAACCCTTGGATCTCTCCACAGACAACCTGAGCAATGTGGAGAAGGAGGTAAACGCAGGCGAGCTGAGGCGCCAAGCACTACTGGCGGCATGGCAGGCCAACGCCACAGGCCGGTTCCAGAAGTGGCCATTCCCGTTCACGGAACACGCGTACGTGCATGAGTTCAACACCCTCAAGCAGGAGATGGTGCAGCATTGGAAGAACGCCACGCGAGACTTCACCGAACTAAGACGAGAGTATGTGAAGGAGAGCAGGTGAGTAGTGTAAAAAAGAATGGTCTACCAGAATAAGCAAGATTTTGCTCTAGCGTCGCAATGAAAGGTCCTAGGTTTGATTGTGGGTAGTCAAAAGATGCGTATTGAGCTCCTCTATCTTTGATAAGGAGAGCAGGTGAGTGAAGACGAGAGTATGTTAAGGAGAGCAGGTGAGTGAAGACGAGAGTATGTTAAGGAGAGCAGGTGAGTGAAGACGAGAGTATGTTAAGAAGAGCAGGTGAGTGAAGACGAGAGTATGTTAAGGAGAGCAGGTGAGTGAAGACGAGAGTATGTTAAGGAGAGCAGGTGAGTGAAGACGAGAGTATGTTAAGGAGAGCAGGTGAGTGAAGACGAGAGTATGTTAAGAAGAGCAGGTGAGTGAAGACGAGAGTATGTTAAGGAGAGCAGGTGAGTGAAGACGAGAGTATGTTAAGAAGAGCAGGTGAGTGAAGACGAGAGTATGTTAAGGAGAGCAGGTGAGTGAATCATTTGAAGAAGATCGAATATTTTTACGCCACAGGCCGGTTCCAGAAATAGTCATTTTCCTTCACGCCTACGTGCATGATTCAACACACTCAAGCAGGAGATGGTGCAGCATTGGAAAAACGCCTCGCTGGATTTTTTCCGAAATTAGACAAGAGTACACCGTTCTTGGGATCGAACCTTGAACCAATCGCATGGCAAGCGAGAGCTATGGCACTGAGCAATCAGTACTTATTCTGTTTTCTTTCTTCTAGATCACTTCACGTAGCAGAAGTGTTCACCGCATACAGGCGACGGGGGACGCACTTCTACACCGTTCTCGGCATCGAAGGCTGGGACGGAAACATCTTCGAGTACCCGGAGATCCCCTACAAGTACAAAGACAACCCCGGGTCTTCTTTCTCGGCCTCGACTCGTGAGGTGTTGACTCGGGACCCGAGAGTCTTGCGCTACACTCACGACGACTCCCGACAGGACCTCAACGCGCGCTACCGTATTGGTCGCTACGGGGAATGGGTGAGTGGAATTCTGACCCCCAGTTTGACTGGACGAATTTAATTTCGATTTTTTTTTTTTTTTTTTTTTTTTTTTAATAATAAATCATTTGTTTTATTTTTGATATTTTCTTTTTATACAGAGGACCCATCCTAAGCCCTTTTTATTTGGCTTCTAAAATTATGCGACGACTCCATGATCGATACACAGTATGGATTCATGCGGGTCTAATATTATTCTAATTTTATTGTAAAAAAACGAGACTTGAAAATGTTGTACAGGACAGAAAAATGTACAGAATTCGATATATTTTTCTGAAAGAATTAGCATAGAACGGGAATCAAACCAACCAAAGACGGGAAAGAAGGTTCAGCAACAGAATCTGATAGCAAAAGGAAGATTCAGCCCTAACAAAATAATCAATTTTTGAGTATTCATCTGTAATCTATACAAAATAATAATAATAGTGCCTTTTTTATACTAATAAGTCCCATTACTAAGCAGCAAGCCTGAGACGCATTATGTTGAGGTCAAAATCCCATTTTGGAAAGATAACTTGTCATGTCGCCGCTGGAATTGCAATCCGTGTAAAGCATTTAAAAAAAAGCCTTCGAAGAAATACCTTTTGTAAACCTCACAATTTGCTTATAGAAAAACGACATGATTTAAACGGATAAACCGGACTCCCAAAATTTCCTGCTTGTTCCAGGAAATCGACTTCCCGAATGAGCCCTACGTGTCCGCGGGGCCGGATAGGATACACTGGCCGTACAAGTGGCGGGAAGATGACCCCGACAACGCCACCATCATGCTGAAAGACTTGCCGACCTTTGCTAGAAAGCGCCGCGCCCTGAGCACAGCCCGGATGAACACAAATGTCAGCGCAGACCGGATAAGGAGTAAAAATAGTACAGTCAAGTTGAACACAGAAGTCAGCACGGGACCTGTAAATAGTAAAAATAGTACAGTCCGAATGAGGAGGAAACGGAAGAGGGACAGAAATCTTTCCATACTTTTTCCCTTTGGTATTGGCACACAGGACGGGAATTTTTCGTTTTCCCGATTTGCTGTGTCCGGAATGTCTAAAGTATCTAAGGGTATTTAATGGTGGGGTGTTATGAATGATTAAATGATTAAATGATGTTTGATATCGTTGAAAATATTCTTTTGTGCGTTTTTAGAACCAAACGAATAGCTGCTCAAACAACGGTTGCGAATCTTTTGCCACGTTTTTCTTTTGTATACTATTCTCGACTGACTGTGACTATTTTTTACTTTCTCAAGAATCTATCAGGACATGAGAACATCATAACTGTGTACTTGTTACACAGTTAAATTATAATTAGATTTAAATTATAGATTGTAAATTAAAGTTATATTAAAATAATACTAATAATAACAAATAGTGTAAATTTCTACAATTTACTAAATACGTAGACGAATATGTGGCTGGGGGACGTTAAACAATGAGAAGACCAGTCTATCTCTAGAAGACTTTAAACAGAGAACAGACTAGCCAACACTAGCTTGCAGTTTCCAAGAAATTGATGGTTTTTAATGAAAAAGGCCAAGTTCTCACGACAGTTGATCGCACATAGAAATACGTGGTTCGGAACGAGTCAACTTTTCCACCGGAGTTGGCTGAAGACCATCACTCCCCCAGCTGTAGCCAAGCTGGTTACAACAACAAAGAATATTGATGTAAAGGGACTATGTGTCTCTCTTAAAGTCTTTTGCTGTGAGGTATTTCACTACCTCTTTTTCATACTATCATGGTCACATCACGACTCGACGGGGGATTTAACCTTCATTCCCGGATGTTCAATCCTTAATTCATTAAATCATTAGTCACTCAACAATTAACAAGTTTTTTATGGTCAAAAGCGCGCACAAGGTGAATAAAGTTTCAGGCAAAAACCTAACGCCGACCTTCTACATGATTTCTTTGTGTATTTCGCAAGCCTAATCCATATTCAAAGTGTTGAGACCTAGAGAACTCAACGTCTCCGGAGATGGTTTCCCTGATAAAAACAAAACAACTTCATGTCATGCGAGAAGTGCTTGGTCCTTTGCGTCGTGTTGTGCTACGTCCACATCAAGAGGAGCGAATCGCGTGAGTAAATTTTTGTTAAAAAGCCCGAAAAATGGCGAACCGGTGTTAACATCACATGACTTAATTAATCCCCTGAAAAAGCTGTCAAATTCCGCCATTGATAACTTTAATGAAGTATTTTTCAATTTAATTTCTTTAATTGGGGTTTTATCAACAAAGGATTTAATTAACCTAAGAGCCATTAAGTGTCTACTCTCATAATTTCTTCTAGATATCTACCTGTTCAACAAAAGATCAAATAATATTTGTGATATCTTCAGACATACAAAGGTAGAACAAAAATTCAATCCACTTTGGTCATCTCAAATAAGAGTTTTGTGAGTTTGCGACAGATTCTGACTGTTGATGATGGTTGAATTTTTATGGCCCAAAATTTCTCTGGTATTTTTTGGATAATTTTTGGGATTTTCTCTTATAACTTCTAAACAACGCGTCTCAGTACATATTATTAGAAATCGTTATCGACGTAATTAAAATTGCACGTAAAATGAAATTGCATGCAGAAAGAGCGCGCGATTAGCTCAGTGTTTAAGCACTCGCTTGCCATGCGGAAGGTCCCGGGTTCGAACCCCCGCGCCGACAAAAATTTGTATTCCTAATTTGGTTACAATTGTTTGTAAGGGATACCTTCCGGTGCGCTCGTGTTGACCCAGCACCTAAATGGGAAGTAATGTGTCACTTCTCGCCCATCAGAGGGGAGGCATACTACGAGATGGGCAGGCTACAACACAGACCACATGCGTCTACAGTAGCTCCTGTTTCATGGCTACGAAATAAAAAAGGCTGTGAAACAATCATCTTTAAAAAAAAAAAAAAGAGATAAACCTGTGATGTTTATCCACTACAATTTATAAAATTGCAAAGTTAGCGTGTAGAAAATAAGTGTCAGTAATGTTGAATCTGTGTTTAACTACGTATGTAGGGACTAATAAGTCCTATTAAAGTAGCATTAACAATATTGATTATTATTATAATATTTTTGTAAATTAGAGAAATAATAATTTATCTCATTCCAGAAAGAGTTCCCACAGATGACACCCCTATTGGTAGGAAGCGATACCGGGCATATGATGAGGCTCTTCCACCTCGCAGAAACCTAAGAGGCCGCCAGGGTAGACCAGAAGACTACCACTATGGTCCACCAAACGCCAGACGACCCAACTACTACGACTACGCAGCGGACTACAGAGAGCGGTATCGACAGGGACCTTGGCGGAACCGACGGCCGATTGGGTCACCTGAAGTAGACTATCGTCAGGAGCAGCGAAGACCACCGTTTCGAAGAAACAATGGGCCACCCTTTGCACGAGATTACGGAGCTTACTTTGAAGGAGATAGAATGTCGTATAGAAAAGATAATATGCAAGCGATTGATGAAGATAATTTTCGAACTAATGTCAGGGACAGTATACACAAACCGAATGAAAGGGAACAAATCCACAAACCTCATGGAAAAGAAAATATTCAGTCCTATGCTAGAGACAATATCCAATCTCATCATAAAGAGCATGTGGGAACGTTTGCAAGAAACCAAGTAGACAGAGAGAAAACAAATCTGGAAAAGACAGACAAAAGAGATAAATCGAAAGTAGAAAAAGAAAACGTGAGACTCTTTGAAAGAGAAAATGAAGAGCTACCATTTGTGAGAAAAGAAAGACGCCCAGTTGCCAGAAGTGATAAGTTTCGAATGGATACACAGGACGAGCCACAAATTGTTGAGAGAAGAGTAGATCCTTTAGATAGAGATGGTTTAAGAGGACCAGACGAGTATCCTAATGACTTTAGAGCACACAGAAGGAGACAACCATTCCGGGACTATTACGACAGTATAGCTCCAAAGAGACAGAAACATTTTTACGACTACGAATATTATAGAAACAAAGGTCCATATAGGCCACGAGATTATGATAATAGACCAAGGTACTACGACAGGGGTGACTATTACCAACCAGGACCGTATGAACGACGACCGGTTGCACAAAGAAGCCAAAACTTTTACCACTGGAAGCAAAATAAGTTTGACCCCACTGAAAATGAAAGAGAAAAAGGAAAACACGAACAAGAGAACAAAGAGATTCTGAAGAAAATAATGGAAAATCACATTAAAGACAATATTGCTGAGCAAGAGGAAGGTAACAAACCTACAGTGAGCACAACTGTAAAATTAAAACATGATAGAGAAGACATTGTGAAAACTGTTCTAAATCAAATGAATAATAATATAAATCCAGAACCTGTCACACAAAAGAGTGACGGAAGTACCATTCAAAAATCGGACAGACAGAAAAAAAAAATCAGTGTAGTACAAAACTTTACACTAATGCGAAGTGAAATCAAAGGTAATTTAACAGAGAAAACAGACACTAAAAATCACGATATCACTAAAGTCGTAACGCGTCGGAATGAAGAATATAAAGGACATGTAACTACAACTATTCATGTAGAACAACATGAGACGGTAGATACAAATGATGACTGGGGAAATTTCAACATCATAGACAAGTATAACCAAATTGTAGATAAATGTGATAAGCAGTTTGAATCATTCATGAAACAGTATCAAGTTACACAAAAGTCAATATATATCGATAACATAATAAATAAAGGCAATACAAAACCAACCCAAAGAGATTTGAGTACAATTTTAACAACGAAAAAATGGTTTTGGACAGGTAAAGAAATCAAGAAAGCGAAACCTTTTGACTCTTCTCAAGAAATTACAGTTGAAAGAAAAGATAGTAAAAGTGATGCCTACGATAGTTATGTTGAAAAGAAATTCGCAGAAATGCCACCAGGTCATAATATGAAGAATCATTTCGCATTTAAACATCTAAGGCCAGACTGTGTGACGGAATACACTCATCGTATGCCAAAGAAATTCTCAGTCAGAGATAGTCAAATCGTGAGTGATGAAAGTAAATTGTTGAATAAAATATTCGCTCCAGGGAACAAAGACCCTCGCGAACTAAATCATCCAGATATGCAAGATGCAGGAGCGGAGTCAAAATACTTGGTAAACAGCGTATCATCAGAGATAGAAAGTAAGAAAGATAATGAACCCGATAGCAAGGGTTCAAAAAACCGTCATTTGAACTTTCACGAACACCCCCAAAACAAAGATGACAGCGCTGAAGTTCAGTACACGAATGAGGATGAAGAGATGATGTACGATCCAGACGAAAAATCTGACAATAGTGACAAACAACTGGATCAGCTTTTGAATCGAGTTGACAAAATGGATCCAGATAAAAATCATTTCTCAGGAGATGATGTCAGCAATCAAGCAAGAATGATTGCCAGTGTTTCCAAACAAAGGAAATCAAAAAAGAAAAGAAAAAAGGAAAGTCTGCCTTACTACACTAGTGCGGAATGGGAAGAGAAACGTCACAACCGAGGCAGACGAAGGAGATCATTGAGGCAAAATTTGACAGTCCACATCAAAGAAAGAGAAAAGATACGGGAAACTACGGAGAGAAAGAAAACCAATAGTGAAGAGGTACGTTATGACGAAATGAACGAGATGTATCACAATCCTAAGATCATCGAAGAAGACTTGAAAGACTACAGCACGCTATACCGCAAGGATCTTTCATTTGAGAACAGTGGCGAAAAGCGATACTATCAACGATTCAACAGGTTCATGAGACGCCATGGAGAAGATGATTTCAAGAATGAGGGAAAGAGGAACGACAGGAAGAGAAGATCTTTGACAAAAGCAAAGCGAGATATCATGGGAATGTTACAAAAAACCACTATTAGAAAAGACAGTCAATCAAGTGGTCAAGATTCCAGCGACAGCATACCAGAAGACTTTAGAAGAAACGCTGACTTCAACAAAATGAATGAAATCATAGATCAAAATTTTCGAGTGGTTTCGGCCACAACAAAAAAGCTAACGTTCACACTGAGGCGTACAACAGAGGCAACAACAGTCACCTCAACACCCACACCTGATCTCCTAGCTATGTTCTACAAAGCCTTCTCTCACATATCACCGACCACAGGTTCTACTGACATTTCGAGTTATTTCAGGGATGGCGATATTCAAGGTGAAAAATAACAACATAAATATTGAAAATTTAGAATTTGGAGTTGAAAGTTTCAGACTCGTTTCTTGTTAGTTAAAGAAAAGAATATAAAGGGAACGATATCAGCTACTGATATTAATTGATTGTTTTTATTAAATCTACAAAAAAATCTTCCAGATGACAAAAAGAGATATGGATACTAACGAGGTGAAGGTTAAGAGATAGCGGGATTATCTAATGACAGCATAGTAATATTATTGTGAAACAAACTTCATAGTTATTTAAATAAAAAAAATATTTATGCTAAGAAGTAATGATTTTTTTAACTTATTTTTGGTTCTCGGAAGAATTATACTTATCTACCGGCTAGTTGCTTTATGCTTCATAAGTATAGTATAGATTAATAAGTATAAGTATAGATATGTACCATTTTACAAAGCTGACCACTGACCATATAATAATAAAAATCTGAATGTTAAGTGCTAGAAAATGCTTTTGGCATTCACCTTAACTAGGGGTAATTTTTCACTATAGATTATTATTACTAAAGCCAGGGAGATTAATAATATAGCAATACAAGTGAAATAGAAATAAAGATACACATGAAAAATCCCTCAGGCAATTTCCCGGCTAGCAACGCGTCGGACATTGATCACAGCTACTACGACGTTCTGCAGGAGCGGATTCGGAATCTGAAGAAGGGAGGGGACGGCCGCCTTAAGAGGGGCCAAACGATCAGGCGCTCCCGGCCTCGGGGCCCCGACAGCTTTCCCGTGCCTGACGAGTACCTGGCCAAACACGGTCACCGCGTCAACTCGGCCGGGAAAGTGGTTAACATCACCACCCGAAGAACCACCGAGAGGCCCCATCACAAATATGATGAGGTAGAATTTTTTTGCTAGGTGTGTTTTATTTAGTAGCTTTTAGACAGGTTAATTCGGCCCTATCATAAATATGATGAGGTAGAATTTTTTTCTTTGGAATTTTTTGTTAGGTGTATTTTACTTAGTAGATTTTAGACAGGTTAAACCTCAACCGTGAAGAAGAGGTTGAACAACGCCGTTTTCAAGTGTGTTTGGGAAAAGGCAAAGTTAAAGAAGAAAAATATTTCACCAATAAAAAAGTAGTTAAGGGTTTTAAATTGTCTTGAAAATATTCCAGAAGCAAAAGAGTATGAATGCTTCTGGAATGTAATAAATATAAAAATATATAAAACAACCGCACACCCAATGATATGTTGCCTATTGGCACGATATACTGAACACAATCTTTTTTGTTATTACAGTTTGAGGATGTTGTTTCAGACTGTTTTTTTTTTTTTTTTTTTTTTTTTCTTGCTACATTATACTGGTATTGAGGTGATTGTCCCAAATACAGACTGACCGATGAAAAAATATTCCATTCCGAAAAAATGTGATTGAAAAATCCATAGAAAAAGCCAAACATACAACTGCAAATTTTTCGGCATATTCAAATGATTTCCTTTCTTTTTCTTTTCAGGCAATCGCTATTATGAAAAAGAAACGGGACATGCGAAGGAACCAATTCGTCAAGCGATACAAAGATCCAAACGTTTTCTACGAAGATACGGACGAATGGCTGGCGGGCCATACACGGCGTACTCCCGCTATACTGACCCGGGGATACTATGAGGTCACTAAAAGTCACCGTACTGAACCGCTCATCATTCAAGATATTGATAAAGCGTTCGACACGACGAATGACCAAAATTCGCTAAAAGACAAACTGGTGGATGCAACCGACAGCACAACGATGCGAGCGGAATTCGCTGTGTCAAAATCCAGTACACGAAAACGAAACATTGAGAAGTTTGAACGAGACCTGAATGTGTACACGTATGAGTTCATTGGTCAACCCGTGACAAAACGAATGGGGGAATCTAACACAATTGTACCCAGATATAGACGAAATGTCTTGGACAAGTCAGTTGTTCGTTCGGTGGATACAAACAAGTATAATAATCGTGAGTGTAACATATCTGGCCACAGACATAGACGAAACATCATGGACAAGTCTATTGTTGACTTTGTGTGTAAATCTATACACGCGACTAATAATCCTGTTTATCATCTCCCAAAGTGTAGAGGGAGACGAAACATTGAGACCCAACCGGTTATTAAATCGGTCAATAGATTAAAACAAGATGGAGTCATTTGTGGATCAACCCCACCCTCAAGAAATCGAATGGCTATCGACCAAACATTGGCTACTCGCAGATATTTCCATCGTGTTGAAGAGGCGGGCCACGATACGGACGAATCGCAAGATGGTCAAGACTACAGTCAGAGTATTCAGGAGTCACAGTTGGACCATATGGAGGCACTCCTGCACAAGTACAATATGAAGCAGGGGAACAAGGAGGCGACCCCGGAGATACGCGTCTGTCAGAACATCAGCTCACCTGACCCGAGTAAGTGGAAGTTGAAGGGCGACATGAATAGACAGAAGCGAGATCACAAGTTAGAGTCAGAACTTACATTTCCTCGTTTGAAACAATACGCAATATCTAGATCCAAGACCACAAAGATATTACAAAATATCAATTAATTTTCCGTAAAGCTCGGTTGTATGATTGTGTATGGAGAAAATTAATCACAGGTTTACGGACAACCCTATACAACCGAAAGACCAATAATGATTTTGGATTACGACAAAAAAACGGAGTTATTCAGTGATCTTTTGAAAGATCTTCTATTTGATACCAGCATCTCTCGACATTTAGGGCCGAGTGATAAAACAGGATTAGATTTACTTTAGGTGGACATTATACCTTAACTCGGACTTTAGTGCGCTGTGATTGATTGAAAACTACGACTTGAAGGCGTGTCCGGCTTACCTTAACTTTAATCCTGTTTCATAATGTGGCCCTTATTATTAATTTTGTATTCCAATCTCTATATATAAAACAGAAAAAAGGACTACCTATGTTTGTTTGTTTGGCCGGAGTTGTTTAGCCAAAACGGTAAGAGATAGCGAAAAATGTCTCAGAATTGACCCCCCCAAAACCATTATCGCTTTGTCCAGAAAAATTATAAAAAGTTCAAAAAGGCATTGCTGTCCAGCAGTACGGCCATGCCTTAGTAAATTTGAAATTTAGTCCCGTTGCAAAGCACAGGCAAACGGCTAGTACTAAATATAATAAGATACACAAAAATTCCCAACAAAAAACTGGTATTTAGCCATAAACTATCACATTTTCTCTATATTTTCAGATAAAATCTTCAGGTCCTTCACTCACGTTTACGACCCGAACGCAAAGCCAAACGTTACCGCGTCGTTAGATCCGGCATTCCTCGGCAAGTGGGAAGCTCTTCGCAACTCCACTGTGGATATGAACAAGCTGAAGATTAACCTCATGTACGATGACGATCTACCAAAGGACCAGAAGACCAAAAAGGAGAAAATGCAGGAGATACAGAAAGAGCGGGAGAAGAAGAAACGCGAGAATGCAAAGAAGAACACGGTGAAGATCATGTTGAAGAAGTACACGCCTGTGACTGCAAAGAACATGAACAGAAACGAAAACGAGAATAATTCCATAAAAGTTACTAGAGAGAGTAGTACCAATGAAGGAGATAAGGATGACATATTGATTGATGTTAAAACACAGGAAACAGCTCGTCGTGTGAAAAGGTGAAAACTTAATAAGAAATAGGTGTATTAAAAACATCAATTTTTTAATAAGAATTGTTTAAAGTTTGAATTTAAAAATGGAATGAAACTGTGTATTATACCTCAGTAAAATAAGTAACCTAACTTGAAAACTGTGATTTATGTGGAAATTCCTCATCGTTGGCATTTTGATCATTAAAAAGAAATTTCAGATGTCTTCAGAGTTAAAAATCACAGGAAAAGAGCTCACTTCAAGCTAGATGACGTTATATAATTTCTGAATCTTACGAAAATCAAAAGTCTCCAAGGAAAAAAATCTCCCTTTAGACATACAAAACATTCTACTGTATAAAATTAAACAAAAAAAGCTCGAGTTTACTTTAATAACTATACATATATGTAAAGTGCATATGTGACATGATCTCTCACAAATCTCACTGTCTAGATCAGTCATCTCCAAAATCTACCATCACCTTCCAACATTTCCAACTCAATAAAGTACCGCTTTCCAATGATTAACATAAACATGATAACTTAACTCTTACTTGTAATCCCATTGATTTCAGGTCAGTCACCACCGTGATATACCATCACTTTCCGACTCATGAGTACCGCTTTCCATTTGGAATGAAGGCAGCACCTAGAATATCATCACCTCCACCAACAACGGAAATCCAAGCTTCAGCTTCTGAGGAGGAACTTTTCGCCTCCTTTATCATGACAGACGTCCCTCTAGACGACCCTGAACAGACTGTTGAAATTACCACAGAGCATGAGATGTTTTTCAATTATGCCAGGAATAATGAAAAACGAGAAAGTCTTATAATATCGGAAATACTACCGACAACTCATTTTGAGAGAGATCATTTAAAATCTTCACGTCATTGGTTTCAAGCTTTATCTCCAGCAAGTGTTGACGAACACCACCGACATCCATCTCATTTTACATCATCTTTATTAAACAAAAGAGATGACTCTTCGAGATCAAAAGAACAACATATACCTCGATCAATAACATTTAAAGGCGAACCCATCAATTTCAGCATTTCAAGACAAGAATTTTTTCAGAAGATCAACATATCAATCCAACACGTCATCAATTCCACACAATAGATAGTGAACATCAAAAAACAATAGACCATCATCAGCACCAAAACGATCGCATTCCCCTTCATCAATTCCATAACCAGCATTTCAATTCAATCCATCAGGAACAACAGCAAAACCATCACATTCCACTTAATCAATTTCACAGAGCAGACAACCAGCATTTCAAACCAATCTATCAGGAAGAACAGCAAAACCATCACATTCCACTTAATCAATTTCACAGAGCAGACAACCAGCATTTCAAACCAACCAATCAGGAAGAACAGCAAAACCATCACATTCCACTTAATCAATTTCACAGAGCAGACAACCAGCATTTCAATCCAATCAATCAGGAAGAACAGCAAAACCATCACATTCCACTTAATCAATTCCACAGAGCAGACAACCAGCATTTCAATCCAATCCATCAGGAGGAACACCAAAACCATCACATTCCACTTAATCAATTCCACAGAGCAGACAACCAGCATTTCAATCCAATCAATCAGGAGGAACACCAAAACCATCACATTCCACTTAATCAATTCCACAGAGCAGACAACCAGCATTTCAATCCAATCAATCAGGAAGATCAGCAAAACCATCACATTCTACTTGATCAATTCCATAGAGCAGACAACCAGCATTTTAATGCAACCCATCAGGAGGAACACCAAAACCATCACATTCCATTTCATCAATTCAACAGAGTAGACTACCAACATTTTAATCCAATGCACCATCAGGAAGAACACCATCATCATCATCATCACCACCACCATCATCACCATCACCACCATCATGTACCAACAATTAATCAATTCTTCAGAGCAATGAACCAACAGTTCAACCCAACAAATTACGCGTTACAAACTCCACACAATCTAACGACACACAACACATCTTTCAAAGCCAATCACAGAGGCCAAATTTTCACAAACACTTTCAATGCATGCACCAGTGCATACTTAAAACAAGCACAGTACACCTTAACACCTTATAGGAAACCTCTAATGCTAAGCTCGAAGCAGACGCAACATTCTATACTGAAAACATCCATCATGCCAGACTTGAATTCTACAACTAACACATCCATCAAGGACTCAAAACAAACACATTTAACAACCTCCAACAAATCTACCGACGACTCTGACCAGAAACTATTCGGGTCCATCAATCTGGACGCGGATTTGAATTCCAACGCCCTCTCACAGCAAATCTCACGGGAGGAAGATCGCGAGCAAATCCGTCTGATCATGGCTCAGCTCAACTTCACGTCAAACCTACATCTGACAACGAGTGTCGAGGACTATAAGAAGGAGAAGTGGAGGCAGAGGGAATACGAGCGGGCGATACGCAACAAACAGTTGCTGGAAATGCAGTACGGACGTCCCACGACTCGGGAAGACCTGATTCGAGAGAAGAGGAACTTTGAGAGGATGATCATGAGGGATGTGAGGGCGGAGTATAGCCAGCATCCGGAGCGGTTTACCTACTTTGATATACCGGATGATGGGAATGGCGGATGGGGGAAAAGTGCGACTATTGGGGACTTGAGTGACGATGATGATGAGGAAGTGGAGGCACCACAGGAATAGTAAGTTAACGACCTCAGAAGTTTCATCGATAAGGTGATGGTAGACTTGTAATTTGAAGGTCGGTGGTTTAAGTCTAAACTTAAGCAAATATTTAGTAAAACGAGTTCGATTATCAATTAGTATGGAGGTTTGTAGTAGAAAAGAAGGATAATAAGCAATGTTCTGAATGGACTGAAAAGTTATTCTCTCTTGGTTTATGTTAACTTTATTACCAATACTTTCTCTTAATTGTTGTATATTTTTTTTTTTTTTTTACCTGCAATTATTAATACGTAAATCAATAAAGAGGTGATTAAATATCACCAAATCTATGTGCTGAGTGGAATTTCAAAGATTCTTTTCTTTAGCTTTCCATCCATACTTTATTTTTTCCTATAAATTCATTCTTCATGTGTTTCGAAGTGAATCATATACAAGGTGTCCCATTATAAACGAGACATTCAAATATCTCGAGAACTACTGACGATAGAAAAAAATCTGTTCAAGATCATTTTCATAACTCTAAAGGGGACATTTATTGTTGACCTCTAGATCACATTTGGAATTTTAAATGGCACCCCCTATATTCTACGCCATTTTTTAAATCTACACAAAATTTTAAGTTAAAAAAAATCTTGTACCTATTTTTTTGTCACACCCCCAGTTTCACATACTTTAGGGAATGCGAAAAAAATTTCCATCGTAGACCATGAGTGCGGCATATCATATCAGTCTAATTTTAGGTGCTGAACACGATAATAATATTGGTTTTCCATGTTACTTAATTTTTTGATCTCAAGTATAGGGGACCCAAAAATTTAAGTAAAATGAAAAACCAATATTACTATCGTGTTCAGCACTTAAAATTGGACTGATTTGATATGTCGCACTCATAGTCTAAGAAGGGAAAATCTCACACTCCCTAAAAGGTGTGAAACTGGATGTGACGAAAATTACATATGAGAATTTGTTTGAAACTAAAAATTTATGTAGATTTCAAAAATGTCATAAAAAGTATGGGGTACTACCTAAAATTCTAAAGGTGACCTTGAAATAACCTTGAATTGGTCATCCGAGAAACTTTTAGAGGTCACCATCAAATGTCCTCTTTAGAGCCTATGAAACTCATCTTGAAAAGATTTTTCCTATCGTCAGTAGTTCTCGAGATATTTGAATGTCTCGTTTTTAACACGTTCGTTACCAAGCCAATTTTTTCAAGTTTTACGTAGGGACCAGGCGGTAAAGTCGCTGTTGCATCCTGGGTACCAAAATGATTTTTTTTGCATATTTGGCATCGTATTTGTACAAGAATCGATCCTATATCTGTTCTAATACTAACAACCTACCTCAAAAAGGCCATATATGGATGTCCGGTCCCTCGTTGAAATTTTGATAACGGCCACATGTGTGTTTCGGTCCCAAAGAAAAACACAAAAACATCCACATATGGCCGTTCGGTAACGAACGTGTTAATGGGAAACCCTATATACGTAGTTATATAAACATGAAATCACACATTTATATGATTATCGCTAGATGAAAATTCTTGGGAGACTGAAATTCTATATCAAGAATAATTGTGTCTTAGAAGTACAATTAGAAAGTATCGGTCAAAATTTCGAAAGGAACTCTTAGCCATAGCGAAAAAAGCAGTATCGAAGTGCTGTGATGAAGCGAGCTATTTTGTTTGTTGGTTTAACGTCGCTTTTAATTTTAATGGTCATATCACGAGGTCAATTTAGCCTCAGAAATATCTACGTGCATAGTTACTTACCGATCGCCAGATAGACAGGAAACAGTGCGAGGAAATAGTAGAAGCTGTCAATGTTGGCCACCAGAGTCAACTTACGCAGCCAGATGTTGATGAAATTGATCCGGGTGATCGGGTGACAGGATTTGGAACCCACTGGAAAAACGAAGTATAAATATTAGTCCGAATGAAACATAATTATTCGGTATCAACGGAAGAATTACCAGACTAGCGCGTGAACCACTTGACTATTTAATTTAACGAATTAATAATGGTTATGTAATAGGTATTGAGAAATTTTTCTGAGAAAAAATTAAGAGAGGCCAAGTGCTGATTATTTATTATTGCTTTTAAAAAATGCAAAAAGTGACGCCAACGTTACGTGGTGTTCCCAAGCGGTCACCCATCCAAGTACTATCCACGCTCGACGTTGCTTAACTTCAGTGATCGGACGAGAACTGGTGTATTCAACGTGATATGAACGTTGGCAAAGACGTGTGAAAAAATAATCACTTTTAAATTTGAAGAAGCTCACTAGTATGGAAATAATAAAGTAGGGAGAGCGCTTCAAGGTCACATAACTGAGAGCAGTCTCGAACCCTCAACCTCTTTCATTAGCTTGATGTTATTTTTATAATCTTTTTACTATACACGGGCCTTCTATTTTTATTGGCCTTATCAATGGTATTTTTTTCTGAGCCCAAGAACCTTGTAGAATTTTACGCCAAACAATGGAAATTTGAAATTTTATTTAAAAGCTATTAAAACTGTTCTCGCGGTTGAAACCGATTAGGTCGGGCACCATAAAACTCGCAGATAATTCGGCGACTCAAAATTGTATGAATTATTTCTATTCCTGTGCAAGCATTATGACAGGGTACCCTCACTCCTACGCCACCTACATTGTAAAGTCTCGCCTGTAAAGTCTCGCGCGTCAAAATGTGCCAACTTCGGACTATTAAAAAAAAGAACCGACTATATATTTTTTTTTTTTTTGAGATGAGTGTTTCACAGCCTTTTTTATTTCATAGCAATGAAACAGGAGCTTACTGTAGCCGCTTGTGGTCTGTGTTGTAGCCTGCCCATCCGGTAGTATACCCTCCTCTGATGGGCAAGAAGTTTTCTAGAAGGCGAGAAATTTTCATTTCTAGACATTTTTTGTAAATTATGAAGATATAGCCGATTTCTGACAAAAAATCCAAGGGATCAGAGGTAGAGGTATGAAGCTCAAATTCGATGAAAATTTTGGTAAAAAAAGTTCGGTTTTTATTTTAGCAGTAAACAATCAATCAATTGCGATTTTAAATAACGCGTGGATCATGATTTATGAAACGCTATGGTTCTCTTGCCTTAAAAGTAAAATATGAGTTTGAATTAACAAATTAATATTCATAGGTATGCAATAATAGGTATTGAGAAAAAAATTGTTCTGGGTAACAATTAAGAAAGGCTAAGTGCTGATTATTTATTATTGATTTTAAAAAATGCAAAAAAATACGCCAACGTTACGTGGTGTTCCCAAGCGGTCACCCATCCAAGTACTATCCACGCTCGACGTTGCTTAACTTCAGTGATCGGACGAGAACTGGTGTATTCAACGTGATATGAACGTTGGCGATGATGAAGGAAAAAATTATCACTTTTCAATTTGATGAAGCTCACTAGTATGGAAATAATAAAGTAGGGAGAGCGCTTCAAGGTCACATTGAGAGCATTCTCGAACCCTCAACCTCTTTCATTAGCTTGATTTTATGTTTATTATTTTTTACTATAATACAAGGGTTTTCTATTTTTATTGGCCTTATCAATGGTATTTTTTTCCAGGAACCTTATAGAATTTTACGCCAAACAATGGAAATTTGAAATTTTATTTAAAAGCTATTGAAACTGTTCTCGTTGTTAAAACCGATTAGGTCGGGCACCATAAAGCTCGTAGACAATTCGGCGACTCAAAATTGTATGAATTATTTCTCTTCCTGTACAAGCATTATGACAGGCTACCCTCACTCCTACGCCACCTACATTGGATCACGCCTGTAAAGTCTCGCGCGTCAAAAATGTGACAACTTCGGACTATTGAAAAAAAGAACCGACAATATTTTTTTTTTTTTGAGATGATTTTTCACAGCCTTTTTTATTTCATAGCAATGAAACAAGAGCTACTGTACAGGCTTTTGCTCTGTGTTGTAGTCTACCCATCCCATAGTCCTCCTCTGATGAGCAAGAAGTTTTCTAGAAGGCGAGAATTTTTCATTCCTATTAGACATTTTTTGAGAATTCTGAAGATATAAACGATTTCTGACAAAAATTCCAAGAGATCAGAGATAGAGGTATGAAACCCAAAACTCGATAAAAATTTTGGTAAAAAAAAGTTCCGTTTTTATTTTGGCAGAATCAATCAATTGCGATTTCAAATAACGCGTGGGTCATGATTTAAGAAACGCTATTTGAAATTTGAATTGGTTATCAAATTTACCTCCTCTCCATAATAATAAAAAAATGGTTCTCTTGCATTAAAAATGAAATATGAGTTTGATTAAACAAATTAATATTCATAAGTATGCAATGTAGGTATTGAGAAAATAAAATTACTACGAGCAAAAATTACGAAAAGCCAAGTAAGTGTTGATTATTTATTATTGCTTTTAAAAAAATGCAAAAATTGACGCCAACGTTACGTGGTGTTCCCAAGCGGTCACCCATCCAAGTACTATCCACGCTCGACGTTGCTTAACTTCAGTGATCGGACGAGAACTGGTGTATTCAACGTGATATGAACGTTGGCGATAACAAGTGAAAAAATAATCACTTTTAAATTTGAAGAAGCTAAGCTCACAAGTATAGAAATAATAAAGTAGGGAGAGCGCTTCAAGGTCACATAACTGAGAGCAGTCTCGAACCCTCAACCTCTTTCATTTGCTTGATGTTATGTTTATAATCTTTTTACTGTACACGCGACTTCGCCAACGTTCATATCACGTTGAATACACCAGTTCTCGTCCGATCACTGAAGTTAAGCAACGTCGAGCGTGGATAGTACTTGGATGGGTGACCGCTTGGGAACACCACGTAACGTTGGCGTTACTTTTGCCCATTTTTATTCCCGGTATATTTTTTCTAGGTTACGTACAGTACAGGAAATATATAAAGAAAAAAAAACCCTGCTAGGAACCTATGTATGCTAGTGGTCACCTTTTTCGAGGGACATCAACGACCTCATTGATGAGGGCAACAAAGTGAGTGACGTCACATCCTTCAGTAAGGTTCAAATTGTCAAAACCCAATGAACCAGGTAAAATAAAACTTGTCTTCTTCTTTTACTTTGCCTTTTCCCTATCTCACCTAGGGTCGGCATTGATCAACCTCATGGTTGAGGTTAAAAGGTTGTGGCACATGTTTTACGGCTGGATGTCCTTCCCTAACGCCAACGATTTTAACGTCCTAACTAGCACGGGAATTTTACCCTCCATTCCCTGGGAATCATATCAGCTACCCACATTAACCTCACCCCCTGGGTGGGGCCGGAAATGCCAGCCTCACGAATTGAATTCAGAATCTCTGGACTACGGGCAGTAGTCACAACCGTTACGCTGCGGAGGCTATCTGTAATCTAGTAAATTTATCTGTTAAAAAAAATCATGTGTAGCTTCACTTACGAGATACATGATAGCTAGTGGATCTCAGATAACTTAGCATCACAACACAGGCTAAGATTTGCAGACCGAAACAAAGCTGGAACTGAAAAATATAAGAAACACATTAGTTAAAGTTCAACTATCAATCATCCGGTTCTGGTAACGAAATTTTGCCTCGTAAAGTGGACTCAAAAGTGGACCTGTCACTCAAATCGTGAGTAATGAGCGGGCTCTACCATGGATTGCAAAAATGGTTTTTTTGCAATCCATAGTAGATAAGATAAAGATAAAATTAGATGACTGTTGTAATTTTTTATTAGACCTTATTTATCTGCCCAAAAAAGGTTTCAAAAGTTCTGAAATGTATTTTTATTGCTCATAAAAAAAAAAGATTTTGTAAAGTGAGTTTGAGTAGTTGTAATATCATGAAAGTGATTAACACAAACATGATAACTGTAACTTTATTAAGTTATAGTATTTTTTTTTTTTTTTTTTTTTTTTCGTTTTTTTTAAGTAATAGTAAAAAAAATCTATTTTATTCTACATAGTTTGGAGTAATTAAAAAATCTCATACTTTCCAAAAATTATCCTATAAAATATAAGACCTGTTTGACTGCTGGAATAAAGGGACTTTTCAGTCTTACCTCAGCAGTATAAACAAGGTATATATATGTTAGTTAAAAGGTTTTTTACAGTATTTTCCCCTTTTTATGTTAATATTAGTGCCAGCAGACATAATAGCTAGATTACATCCATCAAGGCAATTAAAATTGTAACTATAGATTACTTGGTTGAAATAGTATAATATGTGTACAAGAATGTAATTAATTTATAACATGTATATATTTTGAAGAAAAAAAAAAACAAGGTATATTCTATTCTATACTCACAAAAGTGGTGACGTTAGCCATCAGCAGAAGGCGCGGCAGAAACTTGAAGGGTATGCGAGTGCCGTCCAAACTGAAGGGATGAGAGATAGCTGTGGTGCTACCTGAGGCGTCCTGGGCTTGCACCTGGGGCGGGAGGATTTTATTTATTTATTTTACATAATATAGCATAGCTTGTTATGTAAATAAATTGAAAAAAGGACCTCAGTAGCTTGATCGATAAGGCGGCGGACTTGTAACCTGGAGGTCGGTGGTTCAAGTCCCGGTTTCAGAGTAGATTTAGTAAAGCGAGTTTGAGTAGTTGTAATATCACGAAAGTGATTAACACAAATATGATAACTTTATAACTTAAATGGAAAAAAGGGTTGGGTGGAAGAGATTCATCATCATAGGGTGGCGTCATCGTGAACGATGGTAGCCAGACAGTGGGTGAATGACTCAGCACTTCTACCACTGTCTTTACAAGGAGGCTAATAAGTGACATGGGCCTCCAGAACCAAGCCAAGGAAGAGACCACAGGGAATAATCCCGCCTTTTAGGTGGGACATTAGCTTCATTTTTTTTTTTTTTTTTTTTCTTGTTTCTTTCTTCAATCTATTTATTTTTTCTTTATAATTTCATTGTATTTTACTGTATAAAATTTTGTCTTACCTAATAAAGCATACTATAATATTAGCTATTACAAGAAGGGTATACACAATAACCCATTAGAAAAAGATAAAAATGTAGTGTGCTGTAGGTGAGAAATTAGTATATCTTATTCACTTAATACAAAAAAAATTCCCATATCTGTACATTAATCGTCCCAATCGTTTCATTATTTTTCTTAAAATAAAAATTAATAATTGAAAAAAACGAAGTTTGCCTCTAGAAAAGACAACAGGTCATTTTATTATGTCTGTTTGTGTTGTTACGTTACAGAACACATAAGTGGCAGAGAATGCCTAAGGCATTAACTTCGCCCCGGATTACAATACATTGTACATTTAAATTTAAATATTTTCTTTATTGTTCTTCGTATTGTATAAAAAATAAAGTGTAAATAAATAAATAAAAATAAAAAATAAATAAAATTCAAGTATAGTGGATGCAGCGTATGAACATCACTAGCATACAGGCTAGGGTCCCAAGGAAGCACATAGAGCAGACCACCCACATGACGGCACGCTCTCCATTCGTGATCTTTTTCTGACACACACACTTGCATGCATTCATGACATACACGCCTGTTCATGTATGAATAAAATAAATGCCTGTTCATGCATACATTCAAGTACCTTTGTGGTAGGCTTTACATTAGTTTTGCTATTAATGTGGACTTACATGCAGCGTATGAACATCACTGGCAAACAGGCTAGGGTCCCAGGGAAGCACATAGAGCGGACCACTCACATGACGGCACGCTCTCCATTGGGTCTCGATTCGTGATCTTTTTCTGACACACACACTCATGCATGCATGACATGCACGCCTGTTCATGCATGAATAAAATACAGTACCTGTGTGGTTGGCTTTACATTAGTTTTGCTATTATTGTGGACTTACATGCAGCGTATGAACATCACTGGCAAACAGGCTAGGGTCCCAGGGGAGCACATAGAGCAGACCACCCACATGACGGCACGCTCTCCATTCGTGATCTTTTTCTGACACACACACTTGCATGCATTCATGACATACACGCCTGTTCATGTATGAATAAAATAAATGCCTGTTCATGCATACATTCAAGTACCTTTGTGGTAGGCTTTACATTAGTTTTTGCTATTATTGTGGACTTACATGCAGCGTATGAACATCACTGGCAAACAGGCTAGGGTCCCAGGGAAGCACATAGAGCGGACCACTCACATGACGGCACGCTCTCCATTGGGTCTCGATTCGTGATCTTTTTCTGACACACACACTCATGCATGCATGACATGCACGCCTGTTCATGCATGAATAAAATACAGTACCTGTGTGGTTGGCTTTACATTAGTTTTGCTATTATTGTGGACTTACATGCAGCGTATGAACATCACTGGCAAACAGGCTAGGGTCCCAGGGGAGCACATAGAGCGGACCACTCACATGACGGCACGCTCTCCATTGAGTCTCCTCATTCAGTCTCACACTCACTTCTGTTAGGTCGAATGGCGAGAACACGAGGATTCTGAGAGCAGAGAGATAGGATTGGAGATTAGCAAATTGTACGCGCCACAAAACAAAGAAAGACTTATGTATTTGAAAAGTTATCCTTCCATTTTGGAGTTTTGACCACATAATAATACGTCTTGGGCTTAGAGCTGGAATATTTGGGACTCATTAGTCATAATCGGACGGTTTGACTGTTTTTACTATTCTAGAATAATTTCTGAAAACGAATTTATGCTATTCTAGAATAATCCCCAATCCAATGAAATTCATACATTTTTTTTCATTTTAGGCGCTTTTAACTTAAGGTAGAAATAAGGTAGAATTATCTTAGGAGGTGTCATTCTATGTAAATTTATATTGTATTAAATAAAGAATAAATCAAAATCAAATCAAATCAAACTCTGCTGAAGCAGGTCGTTCGGACCGAAATTTTATTTTAGCTATATTGAAAAGCAATACTCATTACATCCCCAAGAAGTCGTTGGGTTTGATTTAGAACAGACAATTTTTGACAAATAAAAAATAGGTAACGTCTTCAGTAGGTTGATCGATAAGGCGGCGGACTTGTAACCTGGAGGTCGGCAGTTCAAGTCCTGGTTTCAGCGTAGATTTAGTAAAGCTAGTTTGAGCAGTTGTGATATTTACATATTCACTATTTTTTTTCGTTAACTAAAAATTAGGTTGAGAATTGAAAATAACAAAGGGTTGGGTGGAAGAGATTGCCTAAGGCAAAAACCCCACCCTTTAGTTAGGACATATACCTACTATGTATATATACCTACTATGTATATATTTATTAATTTTTTTCTCTTTTTACTTCTCTTATATTGTATACTAGCCGTTTGCCCGTGCTTTGCAACGGGACTAAATTTCAAATTTACAAAGGCATGGCCGTACTGCTGGACAGCAATGCCTTTTTGAACTTTTTATAATTTTTCTGGACAAAGCGATAATGGTTTTGAGGGGGTCAATTCTGAGACATTTTTCGCTATCTCTTACCGTTTTGGCTAAACGACTCCGGACAAACAAACAAACAGACATAGGTAGGTAGTCCCTTTTTCTGTTTTATTATTGTATATTAATTTGTAATTATCTGTGTTGTATATAATATGTCCAATTAATAAAGTGTTAAATAATAATAATAATACATGCCACAATTAATGTGCAGGAAAATCATTGATAAAACTTAGTTAATATTAAGAACGAGAGGAAAAACCAATAACCTGATGTGTTTTGAATGAAGCATACTTTTAACTGGCTCCTTGGGTGAGAGGAACTGGGCATGCTTCGGGTTGGTCACCAGAATGATGGGCCACTGGCCATGAGGTACGTCGATGAAGGAGAATAGACCATGGTCAAAGGCCGCCACGCGAAACCTGAAAATAAGAAACGTGAGAGGCAGAGGGGGTTAGATGGTATAATTTTTCAGTTGTTTAGGATGGTATGATTTTTAAGTATAATTTTTAAGTTGTTAAAACAATCGAGCCTGGATACAAGAGAACTCAAGTGACCGGATTTTTTTTCTCTCTTATATTCAGGTTTTTCTTAAAATGAGGTGATTTTCACTTAAAAAGAGGTAAATTGGACCTGGAAATTATTCTCTTATATCAAGGTTTCTCTTATATTCCGGTTTTTTCTTAGAATGAGGTGTTTTTCACTTAAAAAGAGGTAAATTGGACCTGGAATTTTTTCTCTTATATCCAGGTTCGACTGTAGGTCTATCTCCAAAATTCAAATGGTATTTTTTGTCATATGACACGTCATAAATATTTTATTAAGAATAAAATAAGATAAGTAAAAATACTTCCGATTTCTAGTATTAGAAATTTCTCGGAAGTAAATGCTAAAATTGATAAGTTCGATCGAATGAGAAAGAAAATGCGTGAATACAATCTTTCTTGAGAGGGAAAACGCATGGAACTGATACATCAAGGTGCATCAGAGGATACTTATGCTCAGTTCTAAAAATCTTGAAAAACACGAAACCGGGGAACGTTAGTAACAAACGTTCCCAATCCCCGGTTTCGTGTTTTTCAAGATTCGTAGAACCGGCCATTATTGGCAAAGCCGGTAATGGTCTTTCAGTAGAATGTAAAAGAGTTTCGAGAGCATTCTTACATACATAGAAATCACCGTGGTGGAGTAGAGTAGAGCATGGGGCTTTCACGCAAGGTGACCTAGGTTCGAATCCGGACTGAGTAAAAGATGCCCGGGGTCCACTGATACCTCGTGAGGAAAAATGAGTAGTTACTTGTATGAATAAGTACCACTGGCTGTACTACCAGAATAAAAAGAAAATCATTTAAAAGATAAGCTATGGATTGCATAGTCACTAATAGACTAATTGATTCGTGAACAATTGAACATGATAGACAAGCAAGCCATTTGATTTTTTTTTATTTTATTTTTTAAAGATGAGTGTTTCACAGCTTTTTTTATTTCGTAGCCATGAAACAGGAGCTACTGTAGACGCTTGTGGTCTGTGTTGTAGCCTGCCCATCCCGTAGGTAGTATGGCTCCCTTCTGATGGGCGAGGAGTGACACAATACTTCCAATTAAGGTGCTGGGTCAACTCGAGCGCACCGGAAGGTATTCCTTACAAACAATTGTAACCAAATTTTGTATACAATTTTTTGTCGGCGCGGGGGGTTCAAACCGGGGACCTTCCGTATGGCAAGCGAGTGCTTAACCACTGATTGTGTATACAATTGTTTGTCAAGTTCATGATTAAATCTGTAAATTAGCAACTACGCAATTGGTCATTAGAAAATTAATGGTGGCTCTCACTAATGCTGTGCTACCCACAGAAATCTTGGAGGGGCTCTTGCTCTACCACGAACAAATCATAATTATAATAACACTCTTTAGTGGAAGGTAACCAACATGCGAGGTTAATGCTTAAAGCATTTTCTACCACCTAACCCTCAAGAGTCTTATTATTATGTGGTCACAAACTCAAATTAATGAGGAAAAATGCGTGCACTGGGTGAGATTCGAACCAACGGATCCCTACGCTACTTGCATTTAATTTTTTTTAATTTTCATAAATTAACGGGGTAAACCCATGTTTATTTTATATATACAGGGTGTCCCACCAAACTTGGACACCTCAAATTACTCGGCCCCTGAAAGAGTTTTTGAAAAATAAAAAAATCTAGGGTACATGTGCTAATTATGCGGTTTCAGTTAAGAATTTTTTTTATACAGGGTGGTTCAAAATTCAGAAATTGAGGTGTCAACTTTCGATTTTTAAATGGATCGACCTGAATTTTATTTGATAATTTTACTTCTAAATGATTCCTGAGTACTTTTTTAAACAAAAATATTACATACAGGGTGGTTTTTTTTCGACCAATTTTTTTTCTAAATCTTGAATAACTCAAGTTCGGTTAATTTTTTCGATAACAAGAAGAGAATGTGTTTATGTAATGAATACACGCACTTTCAATTGGCATCAAAATTTTTTATACAGGGTAGTTCACAAGTGAAATAATGACTTGATTTTTTTTAAAACCGAGTTTTTTTAGTTTTTTATTTAGGATTAATAATTCTCGTCTAATTTTACACATTTTTCGTTAGTCATATCGAAAAACAAAACTAAAGTGTTGTACAGGGTGAGACATAATTTTTTTGTAACACCCTGTATATGGGCAGTCAAAGAGACGCAAAATTAAATATAAAGACTAAATATGCAAGAAAAACTTTGATTTTTAATTAAACTAAAAAGTTATGGTGTTTTAACTAATATTGTCGCATGGACCACCCTGTAGATATTTTCTTAAACCATCATATGGGTAGTCGAAACTGTCTAAAATTCAACGAGGAGTCCAAATCTGAAAGAAAAAAAATGAATTCAAAAAGCCATGCTCAATTTTGTGTCTACACCTACCTACTTTTTATTTCAAGTTTTAAAATCATTCAGTGTGGACACCAAATTGAAAATGGCTTCAAATTCGTGTTTTTTACTTGTTTTTCCCACATGATTCGAAGTGTTCGTTCAATTTTATACAACTTAGAGTACCTACATGATAGTTTAAGAAAATATCTACAGGGTGGTCAATGCGACAATATTAGTTAAAACACCATAACTTTTTAGTTTAATTAAAAATCAAAGTTTTTCTTGCATATTTAGTCTTTATATTTAATTTTGCGACTCTTTGACTGCCCATATACAGGGTGTTACAAAAAAATTATGTCTCACCCTGTACAACACTTTAGTTTTGTTTTTCGATATAACTAACGAAAAATGTGTAAAATTAGACGAGAATTATTAATACTAAATAAAAAATTAAAAAAACTCGGTTTTAAGAAAAATCAAGTCATTATTTCACTTGTGAACCACGCTGTATAAAATTTTTTGATGCCAATTGAAAGTGCGTGTATTCATTACACAAACACTTTCTATTCTTGTGATCGAAAAAATTAACCGAACTTGAGTTATTCAAGATTTAGAAAAAAAATTGGTCGAAAAAAAACCACCCTGTATGTAATATTTTTGTTTAAAAAAGTACTCAGGAATCATTTATAAGTAAAATTATCAAATAAAATTCAGGTCGATCCATTTAAAAATCGAAAGTTGACACCTCAACTTCTGACTTTTGAACCACCCTGTATAAAAAAAATTTCATAACTGAAACCGCATAATTAGCACATGTACCCTAATTTTTTTTATTTTTCAAAAACTCTTTCAGGGGCCGAGTAATTTGAGGTGTCCAAGTTTGGTGGGACACCCTGTATAGAAAAAGACAATAAAATTGTTTGATCTTAGAAATATAGTTATATCTTATGCTTATAACAAAATATTAAGTTTCCAATATCTTTCTTAATTTATCTTTTATTTCATTGATCGAACAAGAGAAGGGATGTATAGATGAATCAGAATTAGAAGCTTGATTAAATAATCTTATCATTCTATTAAGTGGTTTGTGGAAGGTATAAGTTCTTTTTACGAGACTAGCGCGTTGAGCACTTGATCATACTTACATCCTCGCATGTTTCCAGTCCGCTAGCTCGAGTTCCAGGATTCCGTTCTGCTGTCGTGTATACATGTGAGGCACTGCTCCTCCTAGCTGATGCAGATGCCCGCACAGGTACGCTATGGCTGTCTTGTCTTGGGCCATGATCTCTCGAACCTAGCGACACAAAATGCAAGGTTGAAATTAATGAGTGTTGATCAAGGACTCCGTTCGTTTTTTTTTTTTTTTTTTTTTTTTTTTTTAAACACTATTTTTTTTACAAAACAATCAACAACAACGTGTTTCTAAGTTTTTTTTATAAAAAAAAAAAAACTTAGAAATATGTACAAAAAAATAAAGAACAATATTTATTTTATTTACAATTGTACTGTAATCCGGGTCGAGGTTAATGACTTAGTTAACTTTTTAATATTTTTTCTTAAATAATCGAACATGGATATGTATCAGAGAACTGGACATAAGAGAAACCTGGATGTTAAGACAGTAATTTCCACGTCAAATTTAGCTCTGTAGAAGGGAAAATAACCTCTTTTTAAGAGAAACCTGAATATAAGAGAAGAAATGTCCGGTCCCTTAAGTTCTCTTATATTCAGGTTTAACTGTATGAGGTATGAGATACCTCAGGAACTGCCCTTTGGTTGTTTTTTTTTTTTTTTAATTAAATGTTTCACTATCTTTTAATTGTATCCACAGAACAGCTACTCTTTTTATTGTAACTCTTGTGGTCTGCGTTGTAGCTTGCCCATCCCGAAGTATGACTCTGATGGGCGAAAAGTGACACAAATACATCCTACTTAGGTGCTGGGTCAAAACAAGCCCACCGGAAGTTGTCACTCAAGACTCAAACTATCGATTGACCTGAGACTTTGAAATTTGTAAGAATGGGCATTGATGATTTTAATTTTATTTCTGGTATTATTACTGCACGATCACATCACAATGTTTGATCATCTTGGTAAATATTTCTCTTAGACAGCAAGCTACTGCAATTTTTCGACAAGATGATATATATTTTACCTTCTAATATGTTCGGGAGACTGATTCAGCTGAGAAAGATGGAAAAAAATACACATTATTTAGGCATTTTTATAAAACAAATAATTTAATATTTTTTACAAAACTTTCCAACATACATAATAATTTAGAAACAAAAGCGGGCGGACCACGGGTTATCCGATTTTGACTCTGTAGTATCGCCCACATCCACAGCAGCCACCCCCACAGCAGGCGCCTCCACAACAGTCTGGTCCACAGCCGCCACAACAGCTGCCCATCTTCGTTAGCGGCACGACACACTCAAGGACATTGGCTTGAATCAGTGGGTCAAGGAGCATGCGCAGGGTTTGCAGGTTGGGAACCGCTGGGCAGCTTAGTGATGCGTGGTTGAGAAGCACTCGTTCATCCAGGAAATTGTTGGACGGGCCGCACAGAGCTTTGATCAGGTTCAGGACTCGGAGTTGCACGTTCGAATCGAGGAAGGACATTTTTTTCGTTTGACGATGAAAGTTTTGGTTTAAAAATTAACTAGTAGTCTTGTCTCGATGTAATTGACACTTTTGAAATGTTCCTTCGAGGTTTAAAACGATTTTATTTTAAAATTGAAGTTAAAAGTCAGAATAAGTTTCTGAAGATAAAATTTCGAGAGAGCTTTTAAAATTTCAAGACTGAAGATTGGGATGACAGTGTTTGTGCCAATACAGTAATTGTACAATGATTTCGAGCCAGATACACGCTAATCTAACAGCCAGTGAATCAAGTCACCAATAAGATTTCCAGAAAGCCCAAGAGAGAAGAGAAAACTAAACAGCCAGAGAAGGATGGCATGTTGAATACATCAGTTCTCGTTCTGCCACTGAAGTTAAGCAACGTCTGGTTAGGTTAGGATTTGGATGGGTGACCATTCAATTTCGAATAAATTGATTGTGTGAGGATGATAAATAAAAAAAAGAGAAAAAACTAATTTCTGACTTTAAATCTAAGAGATTAAAATTAAAAAAAGATAAAGAACTACTTTTAGATGTTATTATTTCACATTTCTAGTGGTTAGCAACAACATTACGATAACTAATGCTCACGCATCTCGCACTAACCATCATTGTCCAATACCAATCTCGTAATGCCACCACTGGTTGTTGCCCACTCTACAAAAATCTGACACGCCCGGGATTTGAATTGAACACAGGTCACCTGGAATGCAATCTGGGCATCTTACCACGAGTCCAAGGTGACTACGAGAGTATAATTATGGAGATGCGCGATGAAGACCATACACCAAAAATCAGTTACTTTGTTGGTTGCCCCATCATCATCATATTCGCGCCACTCTTTCCTACCCACCTGCCCTTGATGATAACTTAGACAGTTTCCAGGCCCTTTTTAAATACTTTGCCCTCCTCAAAATATTCCACCTCATATAAAACTAGCGGAATCGGCGCGAATGACTTGAAACACAAGTTAAAGTGATTTATAGGAAAAAAAAGGCAAACTATTTGAACAAAAATGTAGAGTTTAGTAATTTCATGTTTATGTAAACTATGAGTGAGCCCATAGGACTATACAACCAAGAATTACTTCTAAGTTTTTTTTTTTTTAATTTATTGTTGTTAATTCTTTGTTGACGATTGTTTTGTAAAAATAAAAAAAGTGTAAATAAATAATAAATAAATAAGCTCACGTGTCGATTTCCCTGTGACAGAATCGTTGAGGTGGGGTAGTGCCCAAACCAGATGCTGACAGTGGAGTTCACATTGGCCCTGATCATACTCTCCACATGTTCAATCTCCGGGGTGTCCAGAACTCCGATGAAGTTGAAGGGCCTCCTGGGTCCAGGGTCTAGGCAGGAGTCGAGAGCCACGAAAGCTATGTCCTGATGGTTGGGTAAGGTCAGGTGATAGGTGTAGGAGCGGGGATAGGCTTGGCCTTGCACGGAGTACTTGCGATAGAAGTTGATTGGGGAGGTGAGAGATGGCAGGTTGAAGTTGTCTGGAATTGAAGAAAAAAATTTGAACTAAAAAAAAAAAAAAAAAGGTGCATGCAAGCCTTTTGCGCTACATTACTCGGCCGCGGTGACTACAGGAGAGTATAAATTAGAATAGAATAGAATATACCTTGTTTATACTGCCGAGGTAAGACTGAAAAGTCCCTTTACTCCAGCAGTCAAACTTTAGAATTTCGAATATTATAGTTATAAACTTTCGAATCAAGTAAAATATTTTGATTTTTAACTCCTTGAAGGTAAAAGTTCTGAATAACTTAGTGCCTACTTAAATAAAAGACATTAACTTTATTATTTTTTCATTATTTATAAATAACTACCATGGTTTCCTCTTGTATCCAGCCAGATGGTTTTGTTGGTAATGTGTGTGCTGTGTAGTGTGTTCCAATAATGCTGCCACTCTTCTTCATACTGCTGGGAACCAAGCTCATTCTTTGCCTTGGCATCTGTTAAGTCACCTAAACATTCAAAGAAAGGAAATATGTTAAAGTAATGCATTCATTTATATTGCCAATCGACCTCAGTAGCTCGATCAGTGTCAGCAGACTTGTAATTTGGAGATTAGTGGCTTGAGTCCCAAGTTAAGCAGAAATTTAGTAATGTGAGTTTGAGTAGTTGTGATATCATGATTGTGATCAGTGCAAGTAATATGATAACTTAAATTTATTTATATTGCCAAGTAGGATTAGAAACCCCATATAATCCTCCAGTTGTTTTGGTCCCATTATTATGTTGTCAACTTCTCAATTCTGTTGTAAAGCGATAATATGCATAAATATACAAAATTTCATCAAAATCTGGTGTACCGTTCACGAGATATAAGCGTTTAAGTAAAAAGTTAGAACCGATAGTGTGAAGTTGATGAATTTAAAATGGGACCATCTACAGAACGTCTCCTATTTGTGTGCAGAAATTTTATCAAAATCTGTTGAGTTTCATCAAAATTTGCACGTAACAAGGAATGTTTTTGTCAGTTTGACAGACGCACACAAAACCAAATTTGCTCTGGAGGTTATGCATTGGAGGAAAAAAATATTTTTTTTTTTTACAAAAATTAACACAATACTTCCAATTTCTAATATTAGAAATTTCTTGGAAGTAAAATCACAGAAAATGAAGATTTAATAAAATATACTGCTGACATGGTTGAATTTCAATATTTTTCAACTTGTTTATGTAATGGTTCAATTTAATTAAGTCCTCATTTTTAAGTGAGTACCTACTGCAAGTTCTGTTAACAATTTATAACAAAGTCATTAATATGCCTTTTATGGTATGAAAAGTGATCCAATTCAATATTCAGCCATTCTCATAAAATTAAAAACCCTTGAAAAAGGTAAGGTATTCAAAGAGGAAAAAAAAATAACTTCATTACCTACTGGTCTTAATCCATCAAAATAGGTATTGAAAACTGTGAAGCCTCTAAAACTGTACCATTGTATCACACACTTACCACTTGCAACTACAACACTGGGTTTAATTATATCAACTGTTTCATTGCAAAACTTGTAGAACTCTGAAATTCTGGATTTGTCTTGAAATATGCTGATATGAATATCAGAAATCTGTAAAGAAATAAAATATATGGTAGAATAAAACAAATAAAACAAAAAACAAATTATAAAACTAGGATGGTAACTACATGCTATCTAAGTATCAAAGGTACTGTACCCTATTGAAGAAGAAACAATCATTTAAATAAACAAATCAATTAATTGTTTCTGGAGCCAGTTGAGAGAGAGAGAGAAAAATATTCATTTAATTTGATTACATTTTCTTGTATATAAAATAAACAGAAAAAATGCAAAGGTGACAAAAAAAGTACAAACTTGTAATGTATTGATGTGAAACTACTATGTGTTTACACCATGAC
Organism: Bactericera cockerelli; assembly: GCA_024516035.1. Lineage (NCBI taxonomy): Eukaryota > Metazoa > Arthropoda > Insecta > Hemiptera > Triozidae > Bactericera > Bactericera cockerelli. The sequence continues at coordinate 14,793,989 of CM044955.1, read as the reverse complement.
TGAGTGGTGAAACTCTAGGGTCACACACTGGGTTCAGAACCTAGTAGAGTCAGACCACTAACCTTTGTTTACAAGTCTGCCTATCAATCAAGCTACCAAGGTTTATGAATGGGACTAGAATAAGCCAGCATCCAAGTCCTAACTTAAATCAACATTGCTTAGTGTCAGTGATAGAACAAGAACTGGTGTATTTTATCTGCCATTAACACTGAAGAAAAGTGTGTTGGTGCTTATTAGTAATGATGTGATACCCACAAAATATATTGTTGTTAGGCTTCTTTTTTTTTTTACCAAAAAATAGATATACATAGCTGCTTCAAAATATACCTATGAGCATAGGGTCAAAAAATAAAATATAAATATATGATAACAACAACAAAAAAAAAGGAGAGATCCTGCCTAGGGTGACCAGATTTTCTTGAAGCCAAAGTGGGACGTGGCCCGTCTTCACGTTACCGGGGGGGGGGAGGAGTTTCTTCTGGTGTGAAAAGTTATAAATAGTCTATTTAACTGTGTACACTAGCTCCCATGGCTTAATGGTCACTGCACTACTCTTGTACGCGGGAGACCTGGGTTTAAATCCTGGCGGGGGCAATAGCTTGTCACCGTGTACGTGTATGTTTTCGGAGGTAACTCAACCTAGCCTCGTGAGGACATAGAGTAGCTGTAGAGGCATTGTCTATAGCGACCCAGTCACCCAGTGTCAGTATGTAGGTAAAAATGGGATTAATGAGATTTGAATTTTTTAATAAAAAAATAAGAAGAAAAAAAACCATTCTTTTTGTTAGTTTTTTTGAAACATTCGAAAAGTACGCTTATTGGCGGTGCTCCTGGCGGTGCACTGCTACCTACCATGAAAATTAATAGAAGAAATTGCGCTCTGTGTGTTTGGACCTACATTGAAAAAAGAAAGAAAAAATACTAGCTTACGAAGTATGCTCGATCTTCGTTAAGTAATTATTAAATATTTCTTTATAATAAGATAAAGAAAGATCACTCGGGACAGCGGGACAAACGGCTCCAAAGCGGGACGTATGGTCACCCTAATCATACCCCTCAGACTTTCCACAATCACGGCAAACCAAAGAAAAAATTAAATCTCAAATAAAAGACAGTTAAATCTCAAATTATCCTCACAGTAATATCATTTTGAACATGGCACTTGTCAAATATCTGTTCATTCATTACCCCAATCTCACCTGTAAAAACCAAAACAGGTTGGTAATAGAATCGGTAATATTCACAATTTTCTCATTATAAGTGACTGACTCCGAGAGACTGCAGTCCTGGCAGGAAATAACGTGAGTCAAGTTTTGAATCATAACCGAAACCAGAATGAGGAAGGCCAGCAGAAGCAGTGAGGTGTTTGAGAGAATCATCCTGAATGACCTAGGACAAGACAAGTGTGACAGGAGCTAAGATGAAACACAGAGCATTGCACCACAGTCCAGTGAACTCTGTAATGTCACTCCCAGTCAATGACCAAAGCTACGACACTCATTATGACGTCAAATTTGAATTAAAAGAACGCTAAACATAAAATGCCTGAGGCAAAACTGCAATGTTGTTCAAATGGATTTACAAGAGGTTAAAAAACACATCATTATCAATTTGTCTCAAGTTCTCTTGATTTTTATTTTTTTAATTTTTATTGAGACATAGAAGAGAAGTTAGCGTCCTCGCGCCATCAAGCTGATAAGAACGTTGATGTTCTGAGAAGTAAGCTTTGTTTTTCGTGTGAACGATAACTTTATAGAATCAGTGGTTCCTAAAATAGTTCTAATTTTCGTAACTAGGATCGCTACTGTCGAGAACAAAACTCGGGTCTTTCAGTTGTACCCTCGGAGGAAAGAATACAAGGTTGTACCCATTGATTTAGAAAGTAGATAACGAACTCGGTTCGAGAACTAAAGCACCCCTTCTGCATAGGAAATATCATACATTGCCTCAATAGAAAATGGGGGACACCATGCTAATAGCATATGATGTCTGCCATTTTGTGTTGAGGAAGTGCTTCACATAAGATGCCCAGAGAGCATTGGGAATTCTTGGTCTATCTATTGTTTTTAAATCTATGGTTGCACCCCGAGACAAACAGTCATCCATCATTTCAGAGGCGTATTTACTAGGGGACGAAGGGGATTCCGATCGATGATTTTATCGTTGACATCTTATTTTTGTTTTCAATCATTATGATAATTATAAAAGTATACCAATAAGTACCTCCTCCTACCTATTTCATAAAAAATAACAACATTTTATTTTTTATTAAAAGGCCAAAAAGATTGAAATAGGATTTTCGATTGCTAATTTTCGTCCCGCTATTTGCTACGAAAGGATGAACAAACCTATTTACCTAACAAATTGAATTTAAATTTCCTTAATCACAAACAGGACAACGGTTCGCAATAGTGACGTCCAATCTCTTTAGGTAACTTTTCATTATTTTGCTCCAGCCTTATCGTAGCTGGACAGAGGTAGGGCAACCTCCATTTTGAGAACTCCAGGCAAGACATTTGTCCCCAGAAACCATTTGAAGTGAAACCCTTGAAGACATCGGTCACTGTTCTGTAGAGACTTTGTTGAAGGAGTGCTTTGAGGCAGTTGATCCGCAAATGAGTCTGGGCAGATTTTGGGGTAACGTGTTGATAACTTTTGGTGGAAGTTATTCGCAAACATACCTCTGATGACTTGTAAGATGTCTGCATACCGAGTCCACACGAAATGATATTTACTACTTCTACCCTCCCCCAAGGAAGACGCGTCTGTCAAGGAACAGTTCGCCCAAGGAACAACTCCCCCAAGACATTCAGGCTCGGCTCAAGAACATTGTGACACCGAGGGGACTACTCCAAGTCCTTCTGATGAGGGCTAGTATTGAACTTGAGTACCATGGTTTGATTTCACCTAACTTTAACATAACAATCCCTGAACATAGTGGCGTAGCTAGACGCAAATTCTGTCGGCTCACCAGCAAAAACCTCTCTATTCATCTTTCTACATAATTATATTCCGGAACTATGGTAAAAGGTATTTCTTCAAAAAACTCTTTTCAATAGCCCTTTAAGTTTCCATTCTTTTTCCACGTTCCTATTTTCTATCACAAATTTGTATTACTTAAGTAACGGAGTAGAGCTCCGGCCTTTCAAGTCAGAAAAGTTTGATATTATAACATTATTATTATACTCTCGAGGCTAGTCTGGCTGGGGGACGTTAAACAGGGAGAAGACCAGTGTCTCGCCAGCGGACTTTAAACAGATAATTGACTAGCTAACCCTTTGAAGCCAGGCTAGCTTGCAGATTCCATACGGGTTTAATGGCTTATAAAGAAAAGTCCAAGTCCTCACGATAGCACATAAAAATATATGGTTCAGGACGAGCCAACTTTGAAATAAAGTTGGCTGAAGACCATCACTCAACCCTCCAGCTGTAACCAAGCTGGCTACAACAACAACAACTCTTGAGTCTAGTTAAGTAGGTTTACTCACTCGTTGTCCTATTTTGAATTGGATTGAATTCTGCCAAGTTTTTTTCATTTTAATTATGAATAGAGTAAATCATAAAAATATATTGCCAGAGTCGGCGGTTAGGCGGCAGATCAGAAGCAGATAATGATATCAAACTACACTTGACATCAAAAATTTGGGACAAGAAATTTTTTCAAGATTTTTTTATTTATTTTCCTTTTTGTTCGATGAAATGACGATCTATCCAGCACAAGGTTACACATGTCCAGAGATATCCAGCGAAAGGTAATTTTGTTTACTATAAGAATCAATTGTCGTCTAGTCCGATCTTGAAAACCACCTATCTGGAACCACGAGGAACTCAAAAAATATCTTATGTATGAGTGGCGAGATGACAGGACATTCCTCAAGAAACCGATCAAAATTTCAACTTGTTAATAGAAATAGGATGCAATGTGTAATTCAAACTCGAGGTGGAACCACCATATAGGTCACTAGCAAATCACTTTCGTGATATCACAACTACTCAAACTGGCTTTACTAAATCTACGGTGAAACCGGGATTTGAACCATCGACCTCTAGGTTACAAGTCCGCTACTAAGGGCGGATTTCTAGAGTCAATAAACCAGTGGTTTTTATGGCGGATCGCTTTTTCTGGTCTAGAGTAAATAAACCAGAAAAAGCGATCCGCCATAAATAAAAACTATAAAAAATTACCGCGAAAGACCTTAAAAAGCCTCTTAAAGCTGGCTAATTGGAAAAAAGCAAATACGTATTTGTGACGTCATATTTACCGAGTTGGATTTTTCAGTATTCAACTATTCACGTTCTAATGGTTTTTTTTTAAATAATAAAATGTATGATTTTCTGGGATTTGGACATATTTATGGAAAAATCAACGCATTGGTATTTTTTTTTAGTTCTGAATTTTTTGACGTCAAGTGTAGAATAAGAATACTAAATTATGATAAATATTTTATATAAGTAGGTATTTATTTATAAATAATATAAATTAAATATAGGTACTTATTCTAGAGTAAGGATATATACTCAGAAAATGGGGCGTGTTATTATTTTTGTATGTATTGAGAAAAAAAAACATTATCATGCATATTTTTTCAATGGGCATATTATTATTGTAAACAATATTCTGAATGTTCCGAAGTCCTGATGAGAAACATGTTAATACCCTTGTTGAAGGGCTTGGTTTGAAGATTAGGATGAAAGAAAGGAAAAGAAAAAGAAGACGAAAAATAAGAAGAAGAAAAAGAAATAAATAAAAAGAAGAAATATGAAAGATTACGACGTGACGTGACAATGATTTTTTTTCCTAAAAATAATATTATTGTTTTTACAAGTATAGTTCTCCATAGTAAATCTCGACTGAAATCGCTCACACGAGTATAAAGAGCACCAGATGTCATCTTGCTGCAAATAGGATGCCAGGCCGGATTTGAAGGATTCATAACAAAGACCTCTTTTATTCAACTAACTCATTTGTACGAATGTAAAATAATATGGTGTCAAGTCAAACTATACAATATATCTATACAGGGTGAGCATAAAGTCTCACCCCACCTCCCGTATCTCAAGAATGGCTAAAAATACAAGAAAACGCAAAAACTCGTATTCCTTAATTTTTAAGGGGATTAATTTTCAGCCAAAAAAAATTTGCCTACACGGCCCCAGTCAGGCTGGGCATGGTCCAACTTTAAAATCTTAAATAGAATAGTATGTCTTGTGGCATATTGTTTTAAAGGTCTCATAGAGAGATGTTCATTACAACAAATTTCAGTGAGCTACAACTTACCGTTCTCGAGATACAGGGTCGAACGTCCTGCGTAATATCCATATATTTTGACCTATAACTCGTTAATCGTAAATTATAGAAAAATGAAATTTGTTGATAATAACTCCTTATGACAAGCCCTTTCGAAAAAATTATAACTCGACATACTCTGTTGATATTAGTTTCTGGTCGGTTTCGTCAGCCACCCGGACGAAAAGTCCGAAAATTTTTATCGAAAAAACAAATCCAGTTTTAACTTGTTCGGAAGTTCTTGCCATAAGGAGTTATTATCAATAAATTTCATTTTTCTGGAATTCACGGTCAACGAGTTATAGGTCAAAATATATGGATATTACACAGGACGTCCGACCCTGTATCTCGAGAACGGTAAGTTGTAGCTCACTGAAATTTGTTGTAATGAACTTCTCTGTATGAGACCTTTAAAATAATATGCCACAAGACTTACCATTTTATTTAAGATTTTAAAGTTGGTCCATGCCCAGCCTGACTGGGGCCGTGTAGGCAAATTTTTTTTGGCTGAAAATCAATCCTCCTAAAAATTAAGGAATACGGATTTTTTGCGTTTTCTTGTATTTTCAGCCATTCTCGAGATACGGGAGGTGGGGTGAGACTTTATGCTCACCCTGTATAACCGAGGGCAGAAGTACCTACAGAAGTACATTGCAATGGATAAATGTGAATGGAGAAGACGGGTTCAAGAAGCAAAGAAGGTGGTCTATAAAAGCTGAGGGGTAAGTATGAGTGTATACCTATGTAAAATAATAAATGTAAAATATTTTGCTGTAGTATTTATTAAGGTACCCGGCCCATTTATCGCCACCTTAAGCTTCTTTCATTTTTGAAATTTTTTGTGTTATAGTTTTTTCTATAAGAATTAAAGTAACACCTAGAATATTTAGTTGTTTCTTAAATCCAAAGATTATTTAAAGCAAAATTAATCCTGAAACCGAAGGAAACATTTTTTCTCAGACCTCCAACTTTGGCGATATTAGGGTACAGTGTATCCTAATATCGCCACCTAGGTGGCGATTTCAGGACAGATTAATAATAAAGAGTAAACCTTAAAGCACAGATTAATAATAAAGAGTAAACCCAAAAGAAACAATTAAAGACACTCACATGCAAGTAGTAACCAAAAAACTGAATTAATTCAAATTTGCTTACCTTGCAATATTATAAAAGCCCTTGTTGAAAATGAAAATGATTTTTTTTATTTTTTCACGGGCACTCACGGTTCTTTTGAAAACAACGAGTAAACATTTAAAGATAATTACACAAGATGCTCATAATGAATGGCGCCAATTTTAAATATCTACTGAGATAACGTGGGATGGCGAAATTAGGACCATGGCGATAAATGGGCCGGGTACCTTATTTAAACACTGTCTATAGGTCCTAGAATTCGAATTTTGATGTAACTTACTTTCCTGACTCGAGTATAGGATGTCAAATTATATAAAGAACATCTTCAAAAAATGCTGTAGTATTCAAAAATTTAGCCATCTCGCGGGGAACATTAAATAGATATGGAACCCCCTTTTATGCCAGAAAACAATAACACAAATCATTGACGTTAGGAAAGGTAGAGGCTTTCCTAACGCCATTACTATTGCATCGGCCTATTTCTATTCCTGCGTTAGGACTAAAGTCCCATTATTCCAACATTAAATACAATACATATTATTGCTATGTGGTCCAAATCCCAAAGGGGAGGATAATTTGTCATGTCCCGGCGGCGATTCGAACCTGCGACCACTGGACTAGCAGATTGACGCTCGACGTCTTGATTGCTGAGCTATACCGGGACTAACATGGAAGTATGAGTGCCAGATTTCAATATCGGAGTTTTTATGTACGAAAATGTCGGAATTCTGCTGTTATCAATCATCAACATAAGTTAAGTGGCGTTTTTGTCTTTAACAAACCACCATACAAGTATAATTGCTCGTGAAAGATACGCCTGATGGCGGATATACTTTTGATTGATCTATTGACAGCACTACTAAATATTTATTCATAGATAATATTTAACTAGACCAATCCCGACACACATTTTTCTTCATAGATTATTATTTCTTGTGAAGAAAACATTTTTCTTCACAACGCTACTGGTTATCCATCTTCATAGATTAATAATTTTTGTTAAGAAAACATTTTTCTTCACAGATCCCTACGCTACTGGTTATCCAAGTAGCGTAGGGATCCGTTGGTTCGAATCCCACCCAGTGCATGAATAAAATTATTCCTCATTAATTTGAGTTTTTGACTCTGAGTAATAGAATAATAAGACTCTGAGTATAAGGTGTAATAATAATAAGTTGGTAGAAAATGCTTTGGGCATTATCCTCGCCTGGTTACCTTTCACTAAAGAGTGTTATTATTATTATCTTATCAAAAGTTCCATTTTTCTAGCAGTAAGCCCAATACGTAAATGAGGTATTCTGTAGTCAAATACTCAAATAGAAAGATATCTTATCATGTTCCGGCTGGGCTTCTGAACCCGCTACATCTGGTTTACCAGATCAACGCCTTGACAACTACAGAGACGCCTTGACAACTACACAGACGCCTTGATAACTACAAAGACGCCTTGACAACTACAGAGAGGCCTTGACAACTACAGAGAGGCCTTGACAACTACAAAAACGCTTTGACATCTACAGAAACGCCTTGAAAAATACAAAGACGCTTTGACAACTACAGAGATGCGTTGACAACTACAGAGACGCGTTGACAACTACACAGACGCCTTGACAACTACAAAGACGCTTTGAAAACTACAGAGACGCCTTGACAACTACAAAAACGCCTTGACAACTACAAAGACGCCTTGACTGTTTTTTCCGGGATGAAATATGTTTTTTTTGTTGTTGCAAGAATCGGTGCCTGATATTTCCGAGAAATTTCATGTCACCCGTGGATTATTACTCTCGAAATTTTTCCCTGGGATATAAAGTAACATTATTTACGTCTGTACGCATCACGTCTGGCCCCCGAGGTTGAAACTAACGAAAGGGTGACAAAAATAAATCTCCAGTTATAAAGTCGGCTGTCACATCTCCCATGCAACCGGAACGCACATTAACTCTTTCGAGTCTTCGGATGGTAGAAATTACCTCGTGTTTTGTACATTTTTTACTTCCGAGAAATTTCTAATATTAAAAATCGAAAGTATTGTGTTTGTTTTTTTGCTCCAATTTCATTTTTTTTTTTTTTTTTTTTTTTTTTTTTTTTTTTTTTTTTCATATTTCCGGACGTTTCATAACCTCTTGAGCAACTTTGGTTTTGAGTCTGTCCGTCGGTCGGCCTGTTAACTACATTCCTTCTAACGCGCAAATCTCAGAAACTCCTGAATGGATTTTGACAAAATTCTGTTGTGGATGGTCCCATTTTAAATTCATCAACTTCGCACTGGTTGTTCTTGGTGATAGAGACCATGCGTCTGACCTGTTCAGGGCGCCAATGACTTGTATTTGTGTCCTTTGGCCTGACATAGCTAGTCTTGTATCCGCTTTACGTTGTCCAGCGGAACAAAAATATTTCAAATACCAATTTTTTTAAGGAGGCGAAAGCTCCTGGCGAAAAGTGTGGGACTCAGACATGGATCGCCCGGTATCCATGGCTGTCTACCCTAACTAAAACCCGCGGCTCTTCATCAATTCTAAATCATTTCTTTGTGTGACTGTGAACTACTGGTAGGTACTTTCAAAGGAGCTGTCTGGAAGATTATTAGAAATATTTCTTTCTATTTTCATTATTTTAAAACAATGATATTTCTTTGTACTACGAAATCTACGAATAAATACAATTTTACTTCACCATTACGAACAAATGAGCTTGGCCGTAGCACGGAAGCCTTGTCCTAGGTTAGGCACGGAAGTCTTATCGATACCTTGACCGATTTTGACGTGATTCCCATCGTCTCAAGATCATTTCGGGCGGCAGCCTTTTCTCCGGAGATAACGGGTTAGCGCATTGTTCCGCCACGGACTGATTATTTTCGCCACATACCTCACGACGCACTAAAGTGCTTATCTACGCTTGGCTCCCGTTCAAAACAATCCGAGCTAGGGGATAGGAATCGAAAAACTATCGATACCGATGATGAAATTATCGATTTGTTAATATCGCTTCTTTCGTTGTCAGTTTAGGAGTCTCGATTGAATACTAATTGAGAGTTGAATATTGAATTTGTAAAAATCATTGATGGCGCATACAACATGTTTCCTCCCATTTGTGCAAAGACAAACAGCAACTTATGCAACTTTAAAAGGAAGTTTAACTTTGCCATTAGGCCAAAATTACCTACTTCGCAAAGGTCATTATTTAGGTACTACATTTATTATTTTCTCTGAATTATATTTACCTATTTTTTGGACTAGAGGAATGTTGAATCAATATTTAACAGTCCCACAACCGTATGGTTTAGTGTTGATGAGGAGCCGTGGGTTTTAGTTAGGGTAGACAGCCATAGATACCGGACGGACCATGTCAGAGTCTCATGCTTTTCGGGATGAGCTTTCCCCTCCTCAAAAAATCTTTTTCTTTTTCATAATTCAATAGACGTAGGTTTGCCTGGTGGTTACCTTACATTAAAGAGTATTACTATAATTACCTAGGTTGGGAAAATTCGTATCTGTATCTGTAAAAAGAAAGAAGAAGAAAAAATGTTATATTTTGTTGTTTCCTGTAAATTGGTCATGTACCGTAATATACAATAACTAACGGTATTTATTATTATTACTAATAATATGATAAGGTTATTAAAAAATTCGATACCGAAATTGTCTAACGAGATCAACCAGTTAAAATATCGGAAATACTTCCATCGTAGCATATCGAATCAAACGTATCGATATTCTAAAATATCGAAACGCCTCATCCGCGCTTTTGTTTGAAGCTCAGGGCGCTCTGGCTCACTTCGTGTGTTCTATTCGGTGGGTCAGCATGGCCCGACCCCTAGTGATAGTCTCCCTGCTTTTGCCCCTCGTGTGTGGAGTGCCCTTGACGTCTTTCTACCCTTACGGCAGGGATGATGTTCTCCTGCAAAGCACGCAACAGGCGGAACCACCCGAAATTACCCTCAAAGTTCCGATCAAATTTTTCGACGAGTCCTATACGTCCATTTACGTAAGTTTTTTTTTAGGTATTAATTCAGTGACGTTAGGAACTTACCTTATTTTCAATTCTTGAATATAGAAAGAGTTTTGGCTGTGAAGTTAATTACATATATTAAATAAATAATTATTTTTGTATTGTCAAAAAAAATCTATTTCCAATAGTAACTCATTTATATTTTAAGTTACTCATCCAGTTACATGAGTTGCTCTTCCAGGTTTGGAAGTTATACTCGAATTACTCGATCATTTAGTTATGTCCATTTACCTAACCTACATTATTTACGATATGTTTAATAGGTAACATAGTGTTTTTATTCTTCAAATAACAGAACACATCCGTTTTATTAAGTAACACATCCATTTACTGAAATTTACGTCAGTTCCTCAACAATTTACCTCAAAATTTCATAATTTATCTTAAAAATTAATCTATGTACGAAAAGTACTCAACAAAATGCACCGTACTTTTTCATCTAGGTATTTGAGAGTTACAAAAATACACCTCCATTTACCATGAATTCTAGATATTTTACGCGTCCGTTATTTTACCTTCATTATCAGTTCTAAAAATTACCCATCCTATTTCTCAAGTTACTCATTATTTACGAACGATATTCTATCATTTTGGACAGTAACACATCTATATTTGCACAAGATATAAGAATATTTACGATACCACTTTTGAAAATTATTCAAGATTAAAAAGTTGATTTTACTGAAGCTATAATTGATTTTACTGAAGCTATACTGAAGGGCCTGGGTAGGGCCGGAAATACCAGCCTCACGTGTTTAGAGGGAACAGAATTTTCTTCAAAAAGTCTGCAGCAACCGTGGATCGAACTCAGGATCTCTGGACTGGGCATTAGTCTGGACCGGTACGCCACGGAAGTTTATTCTTCAAACCTATAATAATTACAAATTTTAAGGTTATCAAAAAAAAGCTGTTTTCCCTCTCATTAATTTTAATAAAATCAGACTAGATAAGCAGACTACGTCAGAAACTCACACTATTAATAGAGAAGGAATATTTTGATAGGTACCTATTCATTATTATAATATTTTTCAAGTGATCAGGTCTAGGGATCAATAAAGTTGTGGGTATAGGATGTAATAAAAGTTAAAAAAAAAAGTTATTAATTATATTTGTGTTAATCACTTTCGTGATATCACAACTACTCCAACTAGCTTTACAAATGCTACGCTGAAAGCGGGACTTGAACCACCGACATCCAGGTCACAAGTCCGTCGCCTTATCGATCAAGCCACTGAGGTCGGTTTGTAAGTAGGATGTACTTCCAATTGATAGTTGGTAGTAAGAAGAATGTCTAGGTATTAAAGGTCCTAATTAAAGATTTATTCTAAACAAAAGTCTGTAGATAAGGATTTATTAGTGCTGCGATATCCTCAAAAAAATATCTTCTTTTTTTATGTACCTTTAATTTTATGTGATGCTTTTCAACTGGATTTTTTTTAATACGGCTGTAACGTTGTTTTCAACTGCATGGTCATATCACGACGGGTGTGTTACTCTCCATTCACAGAAAACTCACAAACCTGCCACTCACATTAACATCACCCAGCCTGGGTTGGGCCGGAATACCAGCATCACGAAGTCTTTACCTCGCTGAACGTTGCTTAACTTCGGTGAACCGTTGTATTCAACGCGCCATCGACGCTGGCGGATTTTTTTGCATGGGTAGGCAAAGCCATGCATTCCATACAGCTCTGAAATCTTTTTAATACTTACTTTGAAGAGAATTCAACTGAGAAGAACATTAGTTTTTGGATGATATCAAAGGAATTCCTTTAACGCATCCTTCACTTGTGACACTCTACGTTGGCGTTGATAAGAGGCCTTTCCTTTCTTTTCTTAGCTCTTATCAACTCATCAAACTATCGGAACATTGAACTATTAAACTATCTAACGTTAAAATAGCGCGGAGCTATTAAAATTTGATTGTTGAGATGTTGGGGAATTCGTTAGTTTGAATCCCACCCGATGCGTCAAATTTTCCTTATTTATTTGAGAACTTGGCCACATGGCCATGTAATAATAAAAATGGAACAATTGCCAAATAAAACTAGTATTTTTTAGTTCTGTTTGAGCAGTATAAATAAATAGGATTAATTACTATTACACAATTAATATATAAAATGATTTTCGTAAACATATGTAGATATATATACTATAGGTAGGTATGTATGAAAAATACTTATACATAAAATAATTGAAAGGCAGTTAAATTTTCGTTTTAATAAATGCATTTAAATACATTTACAAAAGGAACCACCTAGAGTCACATAGTTCTGTGGTCATGAATGCAAATAAAACAAAGAGAATGTAATGTAGCCTTGCAAGGACCACCCACCTTGTTGACCACTTGGTTGGAATGTGGGGAATAAATCACGACATATCGAGTGGAAAACTCGAGCCGTCGAAATCCGGAGAAATGTGACGCGAATCACCAGATATTTCAATTAAATGTGCTATGAAGAAGAAGAAGAAGAAGAAGAAGAAAAAAAAAAAGGAAAAAAAAAAAAAAAAAACACACATATAGTAAACTCTCCATCAAGAAAGTCATCTTGATGGAGAGATTTTGTGTATTTGCCTTTAACGTCGTCTTCACATGGTCATATCACGATGAGGTTTCACCAGATATTTCGTATCACCATATTTCAATTACATGTGCTTTGAAGAAGAAGAAGAAGATGATGAAGAAAAAAACGCACACATAGTGGAAAACTCGAGCCGTCGAAATCCGGAGAAATGTGACGCGAATCACCAGAGATATTTCAATTAAATGTGCTATGAAGAAGAAGAAGAAGAAGAAGAAGAAAAAAAAAGGAAAAAAAAAAAAAAAAAAAAAAAAACGCACACATAGTGAAACTCTCCATCAAGAAACTCATCTTGATGGAGAGATTTTGTGTATTTTCGTTTACCGTCGCCTTCACATGTTCAATTCCACAACGTGGTTTCACCCACCATTGGCTGGGCAAACAACCCAGCAGCTTGAACAACCCCGAGCCGGGAATAGCCAGCAGAACGTGGATGACTCTGATGACCATGGATGGACTCGAAAGTAGAACGGTCATCAATCCATGTACCTACTTTTTCATCAATCCATGTACTTTTTCATCAATCCATGCGCTTTTTCATCAATCCATCTAGTTTGTCCTGGGAACTGTTATTTTGGACTATCAATTTCTAATTTTTCACAAGCCACTATAATGACATCCACTATAATGAAGAATTTTTTTTTTTCACAATTAGATATTGGTCGATGTAGACTTTTTACTGAATGAATATTCAGGATAATATTTCCCCATTGTAGCTGTAGTAATGGGTATCTACTACTGAGAAATTCCATGAACTTCACGGCATAACAAAGAAAGTGTCATGAAATATGACTTTTTGTTTGTAGTTTATCTTCCGGTTAAACTCATTTTATAACAGGCCCCACCCAGGCTGAACTAGTATGAAATGGGTAGCTGGTCGGTGAATTTCAAGCGAATGGAGGGTAAATCCATCTAGTTTGTCCTGGGAACTGTTACCTTTGTCTCGAATGAGCAAGACGTTAAAAGAGACACAGAGCAAAAAAAAAAAAAAAAAAGGTCTTAAAATAACAATCTCAATGGCCCGATGAATACTTTCAATACTTTATTTCTCTATCGAGGTATGCAACGTTCAGCAAGGTTCAGGACTTAGTGGGTGACCACTCAAATTTGAGTCGTCTAGATGTTGGTCATCTAGACGACTGTGTCATCAAATATGGCCTTTGCCGTCTCCAAAAAATGATAACCAGCCCTGCGTTCAATGAAATCAATGAATGACAGAGTAGCTACTCCCAATAATACAAAATCTCAACTTTGTTCTAATCTGAGCTGAACGGGCTGGCTCGTCTATTGTTGAATACATAATATGTATCAAACAAATACTAGGTGACTATTCATAATCGATTCATCCAATTAGAAGCATGTGTGTGAGCTCACGTTATCACTGGATTAGGCTAAAGGTCGTGCATTCGGACAGGTGTAGAAGTAATGAACCTTGGGAAATACTTAGTCGTGGTTCAGTTGTCGAATAGATCAATTCAATAGAAAAGAAAAGCGATGCAATGGTCGAAAGTTTTGTAAAGAAACTTGGGAAATATCTAGTCGTGGTTCAGTTGTCGAATAGATCAATCCTATATTGGGTTGCACAACGAATTTTGCTCTATTCACTTGGAATTTTGAATTGGGTGCAAAACAAATTTTGTTTTATTGACTTAGAATTTTGAATTGGATTGCACAAAAAAAATTGTTTTCTTCACTTGGAATTTTGCATTGGGTTGCACAACGAGTTTTGTTCTTTTCACTTGGAATTTTGCATTGGGTTGCACAACGAATTTTGTTCTATTCACTTGGAATTTTGAATTGGGTTGCACAACGAATTTTGTTCTTTTCACTTGGAATTTTGCATTGAGTTGCACAACGAATTTTGTTCTATTCACTTGGAATTTTGAATTGGGTTGCACAACGAATTTTGTTCTATTTACTTGGAATTTTGAATTGGGTTGCACAACAAATTTTGTTTTCTTCACTTGGAATTTTGTATGACTTGGTGTTTTGAATAGGGCTGCACAACACAGATTTAAATTTGATGGTAACAATACACGCGAACCCGGTTTGAGCCCTTGATATCATGCGTAAATATAAATTGATGTTTTTCTTTATCAAATTTTATGTTATGGTGTTGGTCGGACTGACGGAGCCTTCTGGCACTCTGAACGCCCAAATACAATTTAGACAGAGCATGTGACAACTCTGGTGTTGATCAGAGCGACAGCTTGAAGATGGTCATGTACTCATGCTATTTACTATCTCAAAGAAAGCAGTGACTTTCAACCAATCACAGTGCTTCATGATACGCTATGACATTGATAAAAAGTTCTTTCCTCCCTACACTCCTTTTCATGCCAAACACTGTCATATTCAGCCAATGTCAAATTGATTTTTCCTTGACAGACACTTGCAACCAAGCAACCATCTCTCAAGAACAAATTTATTTTTTTGGAATATTTGACGGCTTTCTCTTTTTCACCATACAATGAACCAACACTTTCGGAATCGGAACTCACAGTTTTCGCAATGACATGTCGTAGTAGTACTGTAGAAATCAAAAGATCCAATCAGGGAATAGAACCATTGATTGCCAAACTGTCTATCAAGCACGGCACCGGCACCGTAGAGTTTTAGAACCCTCTGTTTCATGACGGTTACCAAAAATTTTGATATTGTCTTTTTTTACCGATAATTTTTATTTTCAATTTGAGGACCAGGTATTGAATGGAAAAAAAAATAATGTTTGGCGAAATATAATTTTGGCTTGAATTATAGTAATTTAAAGTATTTGTGTTTTTAAACTCGTTCTGTCTTTTAAAGAAAGACAGAAGGCAGAACGAAGAAACTAAACAGGATTCAATTTATGAGCATGTGAATGTTAAATGTACGGATGATTGATTATTTATTAGATGTGTTATGAGATGATGAACAATAATACAAATATCCCATATGTCAGCTTATTAATATTTCAGAGTAATAAATTAAATGAAATGTTGTTATTATTGTTCTTTAACTAGCGCATATATTAAGACATTGTACAAACAGATGGCAATAAACGTTGACCCTACTTGAACAAGAAGAAATTAAGAGTAAGTAAAAAAAAAAAAAAATAGAAAGTGAAGACTGAATAGATTTAAGAAAAGCACACGAAATAATTAAAACAAATCGAAATATATACCCAAATAAAACTCAAAATAAATAAATAAAGCAAATAGAAATAAATAAATAAAACACGAAAAGGAATCAATAAAACAAATAGATAGAAGAAGATAATATGAAGAAAAATTAGGAAGAAAGAAGACATATTACTGACATTCAAATTACCTAATATGCTAATAATATAAAGAACACCTCCTAAGCTAAAAGATAACTTCGAAGGAGAATAATATTTTTTTA
The DNA here is from genome assembly GCA_024516035.1 of Bactericera cockerelli. Lineage (NCBI taxonomy): Eukaryota > Metazoa > Arthropoda > Insecta > Hemiptera > Triozidae > Bactericera > Bactericera cockerelli. The sequence goes on along the minus strand of CM044955.1, from coordinate 14,777,594 downwards.
TTTATTAAATAGCAACAACTAAAAAGACAACATTACCTATAAAGTAACAGAATAAGAGAAGAAGAAATAGAAGAATATAATATCATACTCGAATACATCAGTTTCATAATTAAGACTGTCTTTCTCACAGCAATTAAATACTCTCCCACAGTTGTGTTAATTGTTGGTATGTTTAATGTCAATGTGATGGTTAATGTAACCACAGGGCAAAATAAAAGACTTAATAAAAAGTAATTTATTACAATGTATCATGTATTATTAGAATAAGGCTTTGAATGTGTATTTGTACAATTATATTGAACGTAGGCACATTATACCTAGTTGTATGACGAAGTAGCTAAAACTTGGCATTTTGTCGCCACTGAGGTTTTCAGCTACTTCCACATTGTGCTTGATGATCTGTGCACTGGTAGTCAAGTGGTTGACGCGCTAGTCTGGTAATCCAGGTAGCGTAGGGATTCGTTGGTTCGAATACCACCCAGTGTATGAATTTTTCCTCATAAATTTGAGTGTGTGACCAAATAATGATAAGACTCTGAGGGTTAGGTGGTAGAGAATGCTTCGAGCATCCTCGCCTGGTGGTTACCTTCCACTAAAAAGTGTTATTATTATTATCTATGTTATTGTCATTATAGACTTGACATGGCTAGTACTGTATCTGTTTAACGTCCTCCAGCGTATAGTAACGTTGAAACAGCATATTTTTTTCTTTATCGTTATTATGTCTGTCCCGCTAGCTCAGTGGTAAAGTCGGCAATCTGTGAATCCAAAGATTCCAGAGTTCGTGGGTTCGAGACACAGCCGGGACATGACAAGTTATCCTACCATTTTGGATTTTTATCACATAACAATATGTCTTGGGCTTACTGCTGGAATAATGGGACTTTAATAGTCCTAATTGAACAGTATTATTTAATTTTTTTTTAATTTTAATTTAATTTATTCTTTATTGACGGGTCAAGTCCAATGTACATTGATTACATAGAATAAAATTAATAATAATAATAAAAAAAAAAAAACAAATTAAGAAAATTTAAGACAAGTAAAATATCACAGGTAAAACGTATTAATTAACTTCGCCCCGAATTACAAAACAACTGTAATTAACTATTTAAAAATTAACATTGATCCTTATTATTATTATTTTTTGTACATACTTAGAAGTTTTTTTTAATTTTATTGTTATTAATTCTTTGTTGATGATTGTTTTGTAAAAATAAATGAAGTGTAAATAAATAAATAAAAATAAAATAAATATTAATAAGGCGATATTATTATTATTATTTCCACCCTCAGGTAAACGAGTTCGGGTGTCTCACATTCCGCGCCTCGCTGCCGCAGTTCATCAGCATCCCCTTCCCTCTCGACTACCCCACGATTGCGGCCCTCTACTCGAACGTTGACGTGAAGAACGCCGGCCGCATCTACTACCGCGAGTCCGAGGAGCCAGAGTTGCGACGGCGGGCGGACGCAGAAGTGGCGCAGACGTTTCCGCAGATCGCCAACCTGTTCCACACCAAGGCGGTGTTTGTGGCCACCTGGGTCGAGGTGGGCTACAACGTGGACAAGCCCGACAAGGTGAGTTGGTGGTTTTGGTGGTTGTTCTTGTTGTTGTTGTAGCCAGCTTGGCTACAGCTGGAGGGGTGAGTGATGGTCTCCAGCCAACTTTATTTCAAAGTTGGCTCGTCCTGAACCACATATTTCTATGTACGATCAACCATTATGAGGACTTGGACTTTTCTTTATAAGCCATTAAACCCTTAGGAAACTGCAAGCTGGCCTGGCTCGTAAGGGTTGGCTAGTCTGTTCTCTGTTTATAGTCCTCTAGCGAGACACTGGTCTTCTCCCTGTTTAACGTCCCCCAGTCAGACTTGGTCTTGGTGGTCGAGCTGCTTGACTTGTAGTTTTTTTTCTACGATAATTGTCTCACAACCTTTTTTTGTGGCCATGGAACAGCGGCTGCGTCCCAAGTGCGTCCCGGTCCAACTTTTGACCCTTCACGGTAGCCCAAAAGCGTCCCGGGTTTTTTCGATCCATAGGTCATGTGCGTCCCGCTCTTACCTGTGTCGATTCATAGGTCGTGTGCATTCCACTTTTACCTGTATCATGATTTATAGGTAGGTCTTACATATAAAGTACCTATATATGAGCTAGGAGTAGTATAAGTATAAGTATATTTTTATTTAGAGTGCAGTACAATACAGGTGTTGACTTTACAAAAGTTAGCCAGCACCCAATTACATAGTATACACTATAGAAGAAATAACTAGAATAAAAAAGTTAAAAAAAACAAAGGATAATGATGATAATAATATTAAGAAAATTAATAATAAATATTATTCGACCAATGAGGTTATTTTTTGTAAATCAACCAGTTTGTCATTGAAAAAGTCAAAATTGGCACATTTTCTATTACAAGAGTACATAAATCTGTTTAAAGGAATTAAAGGAGACAGGTTACCACCTACAGGGTAGAAATGAGTGACATGTCGAGCTCCTATTCGTGGTACAAATATATCAATCCGCTCAAGCAAATAATTACAATCAATATTATTATGAAGCAATTTAAAAATAAAACAAAGTTCTTTATATAGTCTCCTATTTTCAAGAGAATTCATTTTAAATTTTTTACTTGAAACATGATAGGATAGCGATTGACCGTATAATCTATAGGTGAGTTTCCTTAAAAAAAGTCTCTGAACCATTTCAATTTCTTTAGTTCGTGTAATACCAAGATTACCCCAAACTTCTGTACAGTATTCAAGTTTAGAACGAACTAAAGAATTAAAAAGAGTGATATGAGTAATGGGAGACTGAAAACCCTTCGCTACCCAAGAAACAAAGTTTGATATTTTCCTAGCTCTGGCTACTGCAGTTTCAACATGAATATCAAATTTGAGCTTGGAATCAAATGTGACACCTAAGTCAGAATGAACATATTTACGTTTAATGGGAACATCATTTATAAAATAATTGTAACTAATATGAGATTTTTTCCTGTTTGCACCAGAGAGCTACTGAATTAATATTTCTCTGTAACAGTTCAGCATCTGATAGACAAGATATTTCATGTCCAATTTTTAAGTCATCGGCAAATAAGTCAAAGTATGAATCAGAAAGAACTTTTTTTATGTCATCAATGAATGAAATGAAAAGTAGAGGCCCAAAATTTGATCCCTGAGGGACCCCACATGGTACCAAAAATGTATCAGAGAGGATATCACCAATTTTTACTTTGAAACATCTATTACTCAGATACATTTTCAAAAAAACAATATATTTTGAACTCAAACCAAATTTGGACAGTTTTTGTAATAATAGTTGATGATTTACTACATCAAAAGCTCGAGAAAGATCGAAATAGATGATGTCACACTGTTTGCGATTTAGTACCAAAGGAGCTGAAAACTGTAGGAAAGAAACCAAATTGGTGTTAGTCGAACGACCCGAGAGAAAACCATGCTGATGAGTACTTAACTTGGGTTTTAAATTAAATACTAAATGTTTAATAACAATTTTTTCAAATATTTTGGAAAATACACTTAACAAGGAAATGGGCCTATAATTTTGAACAATAGTAAGGTTGCCTTTTTTAGGCACCGGTACAATAATAGAGGTTTTCCACCCAATGGGAAACTTACCTTCAGCTAAACATAAATTGAAAATATCACATAGTATAGGCGCTAACAAATTAATGCAACCTTTAACAATAAATGAAGGTACACCATCCATTCCACATGAGTTGGAAGATGCCTTGAGAGATTTAGTTGCCAAGACAACATCTTTTATATTTATTAATGGAACATCAATAAATGATGTATCAGAATCAATGAAACTATCCGAGTAGACTATTTCATTTGCTAGATTGGCAGCGTCATCATATACACTATGAAATTGCTGAGCAAATTTATTCGCAACCAACTCAGGTGGTAGGATACAACCGTTTTCAACAATATTTATTTCATTTACCTACAGTTTTATATTTAGTTTTAACAAAACGCCAAAAGAATTTTGGGTCACGGACAAGATCAGTTTCAACACGTTGCTTATGACAACGTTCATCCCTTTTTAAAATATCCTTACATTGTTTTCTAATTATTTTAAAACGTACCTATTGTATGTATATTATTGTATAAGTTGTATAAGTACCACGTATATTAAATGAAGAAGTAAAAACATTAGAAGAAACAAAAAAATAATTGCAAAAGAAGCATTAAATTTGTGAGGTCTCAAATGCTGAAACTAAACCTCAACCAAATCACTCGATATGAATACACAGCTACTGTAGATGAAAAACAAAAAGATGAATGTCTCACAGCCTTCTTTATTTCGTAGACATGACACAACACCTACGTCAGCTACTGTAGACGCTTGTACATAGTTCATCTTTGACATAGGTACAAGTCCATAGATTGAATTCCAACACCAGCCTCCATGGTTCATGGTGTAACGGCTGTGACTACTGCCCGTGGTTCAGTCATCTTAAAGTCGATCTTCGGTTTTTGGCAGAATGTCACAACAGTAATTTCTTTCCCTCCGAAGTAAATAATACGTTTGCAGCCTGAACAAGGCTGGTTGAGGTTATAGCGTGTTTTACCACCTGATCCCCAAATGGCTTCTCCAATTACATACTCTCAAATAAACGAGAAAAGATTAATGCATTTGGTAGGATCCGAACCAACCATACAACTATACAACCAAACAACCATACAACCTGGATCACCAAACTAGCGCCATGACAACTTCGACTATCATTGATTAGTATTTTTTCTATAACATTCTATGACCTATGATGCATAAGGAAAGAACTTTTTTTTCGAAATTGAGAAAAATATATAAGTAGTCGTCACGAATAATAGGAATCTTTCGATTTCTCTCTGCCGTGTGTATGGACCTGAACTATATTCTGGACAAATTATTTTTCAGGTGAACACCTTCCAAATTGTCGTCATTTCGGACGGGGAGGAATCGTTCGTCCAGTTTCTGTACGCTGACAACGGCATTCAATGGATCCAAGGCGTCCCCACAGATCAGTCCGGATTCCCGGACGCCAAAGCCCAAGCCGGCCTGATGCAAGATGGCATCTTGTATTCGCTGCCTAGCTCCGGGTCGGATCAAGTGTTCAATTTGGACAAGTGAGTTGGGATTTTTTTTCCAACTTCAATGATTTAATATCAAAGTTGGTTGGGGTTAAAGTTATAATTAGTTGACATGTGTTTGTTGTTAGTGGCAGGGTTTCAGTGAAAATACAATTAACACAGCGATCTAATGAGATCGCTTAGGACCATTAGGTAGGGTTTCTTTTGGCCTTGATTTGTTTAAAACGGGAACAGCCATCACGAATTACAATTTAATTGTTTACCCACCAAGTCCCTCAGCAAAAAGCAGAATTGCAATCATTAGAAACTATCAATTGATGTACACTTTTCATTTTGATATATGTATACTTATTTCTAGGTTTATTTATTTACTCGGCAGGTCTATCCATATCCCACGAATAAAATTCAACGATCCATTAAAAACTTTATGTAGTTAGTTGCACTGCTTGTAATTTTTCAAAAGAGCATGATCACTTTAAGAGTGAATCGTTTCTCAAAAAAATTCTCTGTCTGTAACCGTTTAAAACTGAATCTGTCTCTTTTAACGGCTTGGAAAAAATCCAAAATATTATTTGTTCGGTAACTAAAAACTCTTTAAAAACCACAGGGGACTTCTTTGGACCATCCAAGTTTAATGTATTCTTAAAAACGTTGTCCTACTTTTGGGGACCTAGCCAGCTCTTTTGTTTCGCCTCAAAACACATGATAGGTTTGTAGTGTAAATTTACACAAATTAAAGCTCCTTTGTCTCGCCAGACTATCCAACACGGACGCCCCGGGACGGTGGATCTTCCGCGTGGGCAACATAGCCGGCCTGGGCAATGTGGACGCCCCCGGCACCCAACACCTGATCACCCGGGACGCCACCTGTGCCGCCGCGCGCACCCACGTGCCACAGCAGCGCCGAGTGTACTGACGAGCCCGCCGGCTACTGCTGCCGTTGCAAGCCTGGTTACTATGGCAACGGCGTCAATTGCTTGCCGGATGGTAAGACATTGGTGTTTGATGAATTTGTTAATCGAGAGCAAAGTATTTAAAATACCGCTGCAAGCCTGGTTACTATGGCAACGGCGTCAATTGCTTGCCGGACGGTAAGACAATGGTGTTTGATGAATTTATTAATCGAGAGAAAAATATTAAAAATACCGCTGCAAGCCTGGTTACTATGGAAACGGCGTCAATTGCTTGCCGGATGGTAAGACTGTGTTTGATGAATTTATTAATTACTTACTTGTACGATGAATTTCTAATATTAGAAATCGGAAGTATTGTCTTCGTTTTTTGTTTTTATGTCCAACTTGATAGATATTGGGAAGGCCATTTGGACATTTTAGACCATTGGAAGTAGGAGTGTCAGAACCAATGAAACTCAACCACGAGGAAGAGATAACTATACCAACCCTATATAGGTTTGGGAAGATACAAAGTTTTTTCTTAAAGATGAGTGCCTCACAGTCTTTTTCCCGTCTTCGCGTCGCCATGAAACAGGAGCTACTGTAGACGCTTGTGGTCTGTGTTGTAGCTTGTCAAGTCCATCCCGCAGTATGCCTCCTCTCTGATGGGCGAGAAGTGACACAATACTTTCCATTTAGGTTCTGGGTCAACTCGAGCGCAGCGGAAGATATCCTTTACAAACAACTGTAAACACATTTTGACTACAATTTTTTGTATTCAAAATAAGTAAAAATTGAAGAAAAAAATAAGTAATATACAAAATAATAAAACCCGTAGTCCAGAGATCCTCAGCTCCATTCCCAGTTGGAACTCACTTTTCGCACACAAAATTCTGTTCCCTTCGAACATGTGAGGCTGGCAATTCCGGCTCTATCCAGGCTGGGTGAGGTTATGGGTAGCTGGTACGATTCCCAGCGAATAGAGGGTAAAACACCCGTCCTGTCTACTTCAAGTCAGGACGTTAATCCCAAATAGAATCAATGGACATGAAAGGAGCCTAGACATTGGATCTGGGCGTTCTTATAATCGTCTGACCACAGTGATTTAGGTAATAATACCACTGAGCGCGCGATTAGCTCAGTGGTTAAGCACTCGCTTGCCATGCGGAAGGTCCCGGGTTCGATCCCCCGTGCCGACAAAAATTTGTATTCTTAATTGGGTTACAATTGTTTGTAAGGGATACCTTCCGGTGCGCTCGTGTTGACCCAGCACCTAATTGGGAAGTATTGTGTCACTTCTCGCCCATCGGAGGGGAGGCATACTACGGGATGGGTAGGCTACAACACAGACCACAAGCGTCTACAGTAGCTCCTGTTTCATGGCTACGAAATAAAAACGGCTGTGAAACACTCATCTTTTTTAAAAAAAAAAAAAAAAAAAAAAAAAAAAAAAATCTCGAGGACACAGAACTATTAATTATTATAAATAAATTGAAGCAAATATTCCTTCCCCCCCTAATTCAAATCGTGGATAAAATCTCAAGAAGAAATAGGTGCCATAGTTTATTTTTGACGCGGGATGCAAATATCCCATTAAATATCAGTACACTACCTAGGAAAAAAAAAGAAAAAAAAATCCTTCCCCCCCACAGGAAAGCCGCTGAGGATCAATGGAAAGCTCTACGTGGATGTGAATGGCGTCCGCGCCAACAACATAGACCTGCAGTCCTACGTGTCGACAGCAGACAGCCGCCACTACACGGTGCTCACGAAGCTGCCTCCCGTCATCGGCCACAGCTTGCAGCTGGCTAACTTCCTCGCCAACAGTGTGGGCTGGCTGTTTGCCAAGAGCATTGGAGCGCCCAATGGCTACGAAATCTCTGGTAAGTTGGTAAAGAATGTATCTAGATATAGTCTAAACGGGATATAGGAGAACACAAGGGACCCGCATTTTTTTCTCTCATATCCAGTTTACTCTCATAAAGAAGTTATTTTCCCTATATCCAGTTTTCTTAAATCTAGGTTCATCTATACTAGCGTATATTAAACTAGCGGGCTGTCGCCCGCTTTGCGGGCCGAGGCATGGCCGTGAAAGCAAAAAGTCCTTTTTCGCCAATGGCAGGTGTTGTAGTGGGAATTTCGAAAAATCCCGTCTAATTGCACATCTAGACTATAAGACAAAGATACCTACCAAATTTCAGCTTCCTAGGACTTACCAGTTCGGAGAAACAGTGATGATCAGTCAGTCAGTCAGTGACTTTGACATTTATATATTAAGATTTGTACGCATCTCTCTACTATGAATTTAAATTCTATATTTAGATTCTTTTTTATGTGTCAGTCAAATCGCAACAACGACTTTTATATTATCTTCTTCTTGTTCACAATAATAATAAATGAAAATAGTTAACTCATCTAACCCAAATGATCGACCTTAGTAGCTTGATCGATAAGGCGGCGGACTTGTAACCTGGAGGTCGGTGGTTCAAGTCCCGATTTCAGCGCGAATTCAGTAAAGCGAGTTTGTGTAGTTGTGGCATCACGAAAGTGATCAACACAAATACTAATACTAATTTAAAAAAATTGAAAATCTAATCAAAAAAGTCTGGCTGGGGGACTATAAACAGGTAGTAGACCAGCATTGGCTTGGTTCTGGGGGCCCTTGTCAACTACTATAAACAGAGAGTAGACCAGCAGTCTGGCTGGGGGACTATAAAGACTGCGGTAGAAGTGCTGAGTCATTCCTCCACTGTCTGGCTACCATCGTTCACGATGACGCCACCCTATGATAATAATAATAATAATATCGTCTTATTTATACTGCCCGAACAGGACAATTAAAGTCCCATTATTCCAGCAGTAAGCTCAAGACATAATATTATTATGTGGTAAAAATCCCAAATGGGAAGATAACATGTCATGTCCCAGCTGGGTTTCGAACCCACGACTTCTGGAGTCTTTGGATTCACAGAGTGCCGCCTTTACCACTGAGCTACCGGGACAGATATGATGATGAATCAAAATAAGAATCTTTTGCAAACCTAACCTCTTCCCTTTCTCCACCCTCAGGGGGTGTTTTCAACTACTCCGCCCAGCTGGTGTTCCCCACCGGAGAGACCCTGGAGATCGAGGAGCAATTCATCGGCCATGATGTGTTCGACCAACTGAAGGTGGTGGCACCCTCCGAGGGAATGTGCCCAGTGTCGCCCCCGGGGTGCGCCCACAGCTGGAAGATTTGCAGCAGGAGTACACGCATTCTGGGAGTGGTGGGTTTTATTATTATTAATTTTTTTTATGCAAATATTTCGTTTTTATCGCTCTCTCCAGCTGTAGCAAAACTGGTTACAACAACAACAATACATATTTTATTTCGGTGGTAAAAGGATTGCATGGACACTGGACACCCAGATCCAGTCTTTAACGAACTCAGTTTAATGTGAAAGTGGTGATGACCATTTCAGGAGGTACTTTCAGATAAAGAAAACTCATAAAAAACTTAGGACAAAACTAATGGACAAACTGTAAAACCTCAGAAGAAATCAAGATGAGTGTTTAACAGCCTTCCTTATTTCGTAGCCATGAAAAAGCAGCTACTACGCTTGTGGTCTTTGTTGTAGCTTGCCCATCCGGTAGTATGTCTCTTTGATGGGTGAAAGATAACCACAATACTTCCCATTGAGGTGGATCAACACCACAATTTGATCAACACGAATTTGTCTATTTTCAAAAGTAAGAACTCACTTGAGCATCCAAATTTATTATTATTATTTTTTTTTAAAGCTTTATTAGAAGGACAAAGTACAATGGTAACAATATAAAATTAAGAAGAAAAAAAAACAAATGACAAAATAAATAAGTAAAAAAGAAAATAACAATAATGTCCTACCTAAAGGGCGGGGTTATTGCCTGTAGCAATCTCTTCCACCCAACCCTTTTAAACAAATTTTCACCAAAATGCCTTCCTTTGCTCGCAGGACAATTCCGCTCTCAGTCCTCTCACACATACCTCCTGCCCGGCAACAGTCCTCCTGAGATCACGGTGCGGGTGGTCCAAACCATCAGCTACCACGAGGGTTGTGCCAGCCAGATGAGGAACATCAGCAGCACCAGAATGAAGCTGGCCAAGAACATGATTGTGTATGAGGCCCGGGAGAACAATCTGAGGGTGGCCTCCACCAACAAAGTTTCCAGCTTGAACCGTAAGTCAATATTAAGGATTACTAGTAGAAACTGAAATTACCGAAGGTTACATTAAGTATTTTGCCGTTGGCAAAAAAAAAAAAATACGGAAGAGAATGCCGTTGGCATTAGCACCGCCCTTGATCAAGTTTTGTTTTGTTAATTTTAATTTCTATGTATGTATAATTGTATATATTCTATGTCATTTGTAAATAAAACTTGATCCAACATGTTTAATAATATTTTGGACTGCGACGCTTTTTCCTGTTTTCATCCGGACCCCGTTCGATATTACTCGCCGACCCCTGGTCGAATCGATCTTTTACAATGGTAGAATTTCATCATATTTTGTATTAATCGTCAACTCTTCCTTTCGATGTTCGATTTAATAATAATTTATTTTCTTTGTTTCAGTTCATGATGATCCATGCAGAAATTTCTTCTGTGTTTCCAATAGTTCCTGCATTGTGGAAGATGACAGACCAACTTGTGTCTGTAATCGAGGGTAAGCCAAAATGATTATCTTATATATTTTTTTTAATTTCGAAATTGGCCACTAGGACATTTTGTCAATTTTTTTTCTTCTTTTTTTCCTCCCAATATTTTTTTTTATCAAATTTTTTATCAAAAAAAATTCTTCATTATTTCTCTGTGTTGCTGTTCTCTTTCTTCAGTCCATGGAGCTCCTGTTTTTCTTCTCAAATCATCCTGAAATCAGCACACAGTAGCTTGATCGACAAGGCACCGGACTTGTAACCAGGAAGTCGGTGTTTTGAGTCCCAAGTTTAGCAAAAACTTAGTAGAGCGAGTTTGAGCCATTTATGATATCATGATTGTGATGATTAATACAAAAATAATTGTCTGTCTGGGAGAATTTAAACAGGGAGAAAACAAGTGTCTCGCTAGAGGACTATAAACAGATAACAGACTAGCGCACCCTACCAAGCCAGGCTAGCTTGGAGTTTCCTAAGGGTTTAATGGCTCAAGAAGAAAAAGCTCAAGCCCTCGCGGTGAATGATCGCACATAGAAATATGTCGTTTCAGGACGAGCCAACTTTTTAATTTAAGTTGGCTAAAAACCACCATTCTGGCTGGGGACTATAAACAGGGAGCAGACCAGCAGTCTGGGTGGGGGACTATAAATAGGGAGTAGACCGGCCTCCTTGTAAAGACAGTGGTATAAGTGCTGATTCATTCCTCCACTGTCTGGCTACCATCGTTCACGATGAAGCCACCCTATGATGATGAAAAACCACCATTCCCCTAGTTGTAGTCTACCTGGTTACAACAACAACAAGAACAACACAAATATGAATACTTTCATTTCAGATTCCAGCAGCTGTACTCCGAGGACCGCCGACAGGAAGACTTCGGCTGTTTCGACATCAACGAATGCAACGAGGGTCGCGACACTTGCCACCAGAACGCTATCTGCTTCAACGAGATAGGATCCTACTCCTGCCAGTGTCGACCCGGCTTCACCGGTGACGGTCACCAATGCAGCGGTGAGTAGACAAGCCTTTTTGCTGTCGTCCTTTATGAAATTACTATACCTACACGTATTATGAATGTTTTACGTTGCATTTTGCAGGAATTTATTTTCCTTTCTATAATCACAACATACCACGACCAACGACCAGGTTTTTTTAATGCAATTTTCCATAAAGACCTTCTAAGAAAAAACGTCTCAGGTGAGGGCTACAGAATCAACATAAAACATAAGAACAAACGGTAGAAGCTATATCCAATTTATCTATGCTCTAATATGAATTTCCAATTTATCTATGAAGTTTATATTAGAGCATAGATAAATTGAATATGGACGAATAGTGTTCTGGGCTTAATAGCTTTCCTTATAAAGCTTTGCCCTTATAGGATTTTCTATTATTATTATTATAAAATCAACATACGACATAAGAACCTTTTTCAGATGTTCTTATACAAAAAATATACATCCATCCGCTATGACCTGTAATCCTAGCGCACTAAATATTCAAAGAAAGTTCCTCAGAAATTCTCCTCTCTTTCACAGAGCTGACGGCATCTCAATCAGTGCCCTCGCCTTCCCCGTGTGAGTCCGACCCCCGTGCCTGTAACCCGCCAGACAGCTCCTGCACTGATCCCTCAGACTACAGGACATGCAACTGTAACCCTGGGTATGTAGACTACAGGACATGCAACTGTAACCCTGGGTATGTAGACTACAGGACATGCAACTGTAACCCTGGGTATGTAGACTACAGGACATGCAACTGTAACCCTGGGTATGTGGACTACAGGACATGCAACTGTAACCCTGGGTATGTAGACTACAGGACATGCAACTGTAACCCTGGGTATGTAGACTACAGGACATGCAACTGTAACCCTGGGTATGTAGACTACAGGACATGCAACTGTAACCCTGGGTATGTAGACTACAGGACATGCAACTGTAACCCTGGGTATGTAGACTACAGGACATGCAACTGTAACCCTGGGTATGTAGACTACAGGACATGCAACTGTAACCCTGGGTATGTAGACTACAGGACATGCAACTGTAACCCTGGGTATGTAGTAGGGTGGAGCGATGTTTCTACTTTTTAATGGAATAGTGAAAAAAAGTTGTCTATTGGCGAGAAACTTCCAAATCTGTTATTATTTTCTTTCTAAAAAATCGGGAAGATGCGCCCCGAGCCCCGCCCACTTTTGCAAAATTGTCATTTATAGACACTTTTTCTATGAATTTTCTAATTTTTTTAGTAATACTTTTTGAAATGGAATAGTTGTAAGTGTTTACTTAATAGAATGATTCATCATTATAAAAATAAAAAATAGTCAATTTTAAATGGTAAGTCTCGCCCCAAATTTGTCCAAATCCAACAAAATTTTCTAAAATCAGCCAAAAAGACACATATCTGCCGAATTTTCTAATTTTTCTGGGACATTTTTCCGGAACAGAATAGTATTTAAATACAAAAACATACTATCCTCGTTTACTTAGATTAAAAAGTTTTATAAAAGTTACTAATATTCTAGTAATAAATAGCTCTCTCTAGGCTCTCTATTATTGAGGATGGGCTCATGTACTGTGGTACACTCAAGTATACTATCCTCTGTTTCTTATGATGACTCATCATAGAAATAGAATCCTTTACAAACATGATGATTCATCTCCATCAATGCCACAAAAAGGTCTTACATATTAGAAACAAAGAAAACAAGATTTTGGTAGAAGTCCGTGGGTTTTATGCCTACCACAACTCAGTTGACAGAAAGCAGCGAGTGTTATCTGATAAACGATTTGTGCGATTTTTTTTCTCTCGAAATAATTAATATCAGTGTATTAAGATTCGAAAATGTTATTACGTTTAACAAGAAACTGTTCGTAGTACTGTTGACTACATTCATATTAAGGTGTATGGTCCAATGTGGTTTTCAATTAAAAATAGATCATCTTGTTTCGATGGACCCAAACATTTGCTTGATCTTATTCAACGAAGAAAGTATCTTGATGAAAGTGTAAAGAAAATAGTAGATCCTGTTATTCAGAGAAACGTCTTCTACGTGCATCCTGAAAACTTGCTGTTGATTATGCTCGCAGATAACAGAAAAGTTCAAAGAGAAATTGCATACAGAATAATTAAAAAATCACGTGAAGAAAATAGGTTCCCTGATGTTAGAAAAGTCACTGTAGGAACATCCTACAGCAGTTTAATATAGTGGCACGAAGTTCCTGTGACTGAGCCCCCTATAATAAGAGACATCACCCTATAATAAGAGATATCAAAGATCTGGCCAACATTGTTGAAAACAACAACATCAAAAACTTTATTCCAGATGTGCCCTGCCACACACAGTGCGTCGCAAGGTACATCAAACTTGTGACAAATGCATCAAGCACTGTGATTGGTTATGAAGCCAGAGATGGTTTGATAAGGAATCAAATTGGATCCAGAAGAATGATTCCAGTGTTTCGTACAAAAAAGGACTTTGCCCGAATAATAAATAAAATTAGCAAATTTTTAGTTAGAAATGTCCGAATCGGTTTTGAAAAATTGAAGTTTTTTTTTTTAAAAAAAAAGAAAGGTACTTTCCAATGTCAATACGAAATTTGTAATCTTTCAAATTTACGTTGTATAACTTTATACCTCCTACCTTTATTAACTATTTATATTTCATTTTAATTATACATACTATCATCAATATATTGTTCTCATTCATTGTAATTACTTGGGTGTTTTACCCATGTAGCATATAAAAATGTACTAATGAATAACCCACTTGGGCCGACACTAAGAATGTGATATATGAGTCAATTTTTGTTACAAGTGTACGAAAAGAGTATAAAGTAGTACTTCAGTAATATTGTGTCCTGTAAAAGTACCCTGGAAAAATTAAAAAAAAATCTGTGTGTACCACAGTACATGAGCCCATCCTCATTAATAGAGATCCTAGAGAGAGCTATTTATTACTAGAATATTAGGCTGCCTTGGTGCAGCTCGGGGCGGTACTTACCGTGTAAATTTTATAGAACTTTTTCATCTATGTAAACGAGAATAGTATGTTTTTGTATTTAAATACTATTCTGTTCCGGAAAAATGTCCCAGAAAAATTAGAAAATTCGGCAGATATGTGTCTTTTTGGCTGATTTTAGAAAATTTTGTTGGATTTGGACAAATTTGGGGCGAGACTTACCATTTAAAATTGACTATTTTTTATTTTTATAATGATGGATCATTCTATTAAGTAAACACTTACAACTATTCCATTTCAAAAAGTATTACTAAAAAAATTAGAAAATTCATAGGAAAAGTGTCTATAAATGACAATTTTGCAAAAGTGGGCGGGGCTCGGGGCGCATCTTCCCGATTTTTTAGAAAAAAATTAATGACAGATTCGGAAGTTTCTCGCCAATAGACAACTTTTTTTCACTATTCCATTAAAAAATAAAAATAAAAGTGCGATTTCGCTCCACCCTAGTATGTAGACTACAGGACATGCAACTGTAACCCTGGGTATGTAGACTACAGGACATGCAACTGTAACCCTGGGTATATAGACTACAGGACATGCAACTGTAACTCTGGGTATGTAGACTACAGGACATGCAACTGTAACCCTGGGTATGTCACCCATGCTCTAAGAGCCATACACTATCACCGAATATTTTTAACCTATCTCAGATGTCTTTATACTGCCAGGTGACCTGACCTGTTAATTAACCTTTCTCAGACTACAGAACCTGCAAGTGTAACCCTCGTAAATGTCTGAATTAATCCATACACCATAACCAGAACGTCCACAACCTATTGATTATAAGTTTATACTCGTATTTTTTCTCAGACTACAGGAGTCAGGATGTACAAGTGTAACCCTAATTTAATGTCTTATCTATGCACCAAGACTTCCGTGATATATTAGTTATAAACCATTTCAGACTAAAAGACATAGAACTTGCAAATGTAACTCTCAGGTTAGAAGACAGAGAAAGCTAAAGGTTTTGAAACCGCCCATTGATACACTATCACCAACAAATTCATTGTCCGATCCTTTATTTATCCTCCCATTTGGGATTTTTACCACATAATAATACATCTTGGGCATACTGCTGGAATAATGGGACTTGATAGTCCTAATCGGGCAGTATAAATAAGGCGGTATTGTTATTATTATTGTCTATTGTCCAATCCTCGATTCCAGATTCCAGAAGGATTACCTGGACGATCGCCGCGTGGCTTTCGTGTGCCGTGATATCGACGAGTGTCTGAACTACCCCTATCCGTGCAGCAACTATGCAGACTGCATCAACCAGCCCGGCTCGTTCCTGTGTCAGTGCAGGGCGGGATTCACGGGAGATGGTGTCACCTGTGAAGAAGCAGCCGGAGGTAAGTGCTAAAAGTTCTTCCTCCTGAATGTCATTAATAGTTCTTCCTCCTGATTCTCATCAATAGTTCTTCCTCCTGATTCTCATCAATAGTTCTTCCTCCTGATTCTCATTAAAAGTTATTCCTCCTGATTCTCATTAATAGTTCTTGCCTTTTGCACATGCCTCCTGAAAACATGTTCTTGCAACTTAAATAGGCATGCAAAAGCGCATCTTTCCATGGGTCATGTTGAAAGAGAAAAGGAAGACAAAAGCGCACGAATGCGGACATAGCGAGTGCCTTTATTCCCACTACACAGTTGTTTTGTAGCTATTATAATGTGTACAAACTATCAAGTACAATGATAGAAAAATATCCTTTTTGCTACCTGGATTATCGGTCTAGCTCCTTAACCAATCTACCACCATGTAGTGTCTCTCTGATCTCATTGTGTATAGCTTCAACTCCTGTTATTACAGGTCCCTCAGATCCTGCTTCAGGAACTTGTGACTCCATCTTGTGCCAGGAGAATGCTGAGTGTATAGAAGACCCTGCTTCCGGACCTCACTGCAACTGTATGCAAGGATATGTCACCAACGGGAAGACCTGTGTTGCGCTGGATAAATGTAAGTATGGGCGAGCATTTTGAGTTTTTCTAGTGCCTTGAATCTTTGTTAGGTAATAAGAGATTTATTTCAATAAATAATCAGATATCCGAAGCCAATAACCACACAATATTGTGAATCCAATATTTAAAAAAAAATAAATTATTCATGTTGCTATTTTTTACATTGATGATATTCTGATGCTTCCATCCTCTTGAGATCAGAGGAAATCGAGAGTGAATCTTGCATCTTCTATAATATTTAAGTAAAATATAATAAGACAATAGAGGACGAGATAAACAAAAATCAATCTTTCAAGCTTTCCATTTTTTTATGCTGGGAATTCGAAGTTTCGAACCAATAACCGAGAGGCCTAGGTTGCGATTCCGCTACCTCAATGATCAAGTTACTGGATAACTGGGGTCGATATAAATATCAACATCACCGAAGCATTGGTAGTTGATTCTTGGCGTTCCAAAACTAGCGTTTTGCTTGATTACAATATTTTCCCCAGTGACGTGTGACTTCGCTCAGGACTGCGGACCCAACGCCCAATGCATCCTGAACGAGGCGGTGTCCTACCACCTGTGTATCTGTGACGACGGCTACGAGGGCGACGGATACAACTGCTTGCCGGAAGAGCCGGGGCGGAAGAACGGCAACACTGCGCCCAAGATCTGCATCTTCCAGGACTGCGAATGTCCCAAGGGCTACGTTGAGAAGGGCTCGGTGTGTGTGAAGCCCGAGGAAGCGCCGCCATCCAGTGCTTTGGAGGGTGAGTGATGTGTGTGGGCGAGGGAGATTTTTTGGGAGACAGGAAGGTTATAATTTCAGGAGCGTTTATCGAATAAAAAATAATAATTTAAAGTTGATTAATGACGTAAAATTGTGATGGCTATGTATAGAATTAGGGGAGGAATTAGAGGTTGGTGTGAAAATTGGGGCTGCTCTTGTTGGACTACAAGCAGTTTATAATGATATTGTTTTACTTTCTAGAAAAAGATTAATTAATTATAAGTGCTGAATAAAATGTTATTAAATAATTATTACTTCGAGAGTTAATTCTTTATTTTTTTCTCAAATCATTATTCTACCGCATACTCCAACACCACCAATAATTCTTACTAGTAGCTCTGCAATACTCTGCATAGATCATCGATCAACTAAGGCTACTGAGATGTCATAATTGAACAATAGTTATATAAAACCAGTTGCAAATGGCGATAAATTGATCAATAATATATTCTTCTGTGGCATATTTTCAGTACCTTGCAATACCAAGACGTCGTGTCATCCCAACGCCCAGTGTGTGTACATGTCTCATGCACGACAGTATTTGTGTCAATGCAACGCTGGATATGACGGCAACGGTGCAGACTGCTCTCCAGTAGGTAAGTTGCAGGTACAATTTTTCTTTCTTCGATCTTTTAATGACAAGTCATCCATTGTATAATGGCAAAAACCATTTTGTCATCATCATTATCATCATCAACATAGGGTGGTGTCATCGTCAACTAAATAAATATGTGAGTTCATATGAGTTCAATAAAAAAAGTACCGATGGGAACCTTGAAGTTACTTGAAAATGTGAATAATCAGGACACCATGAATAGTCACACTTTACTTTGGGATTTATTGTTGTTTTAGTTGTTAACGTGGGCGGCTACTCCTTTGGGGCAGTTGCCGTAGCGGGGGGGGCGGGGGCTGGGGGGTGACGATCCCTGACCGGAAGAAGCATTCTCTCGGGTGGACTCAGTGCATAGACATTTGGACCCGATTTGGACCCGGTGGACATTTTTTTACCAAATTTCTCAATCGGAATTTCAGTAGTCACTTAGGCCCAGTATTATCGGCTTGAACTCCAGGTGACCCGGGTTTGAATTCCGGTGTGGTTGGAATTTTCTCTGCTCTGTACTTTGAATGTCGGACCCTACCCTAGCCTCGTGAGGACAGTTGGGTAGTTGTAGAGTGGGAAACGACCAGTATTGGCATTGCGATATTGATATTGGAAAATGATGGTTGGTTGGAAATATGATGTATGAGCATTTATTTTGTTCTTGTAATGTCGATGCTACCCACTAACACTTGTGACATTAGAACACAAATAACTTTATTACCTTTTTATCTTTACTAGCTCTTTATCTTTTTTATCGGAATTTGTCAACAGAGGAATCTTGTTTCCAAGTGGACACTTGTCACGTGTCCGCCACGTGCAGATATGACAACGGCCAGAGTGGACACGCCACCTGTGTTTGTGATCCCGGGTACACCGGGGATGGAACCCAGTGTGACCCCATCATCAGTCCCAACTCTCAATCCAGTAAGTGAGAAAGGCAGTTTTTTATTTACAAATGTACGGGGACTAACAGCCCAGCCTCTTTTGACCCGTCCGTCCGACCAATATTGACAGAAGCGAAAGCAATCGACATCCCTTTTCGTACGAGACACAGTACGGTGAACGTAATAGATGCTTTTTTTTTCTGTCAATTTGTTTTTGAACAAACCTTTTTGGGGTCGGGGTTGTTTAATCTCTTCCTCATGGTTGAAAAGGTTGGTTCTGGCACTCCTACTTTTACATTTTACGGCTGGATGCCTTTCAAACGCCAACCCTATTAAAGACGCCATGTATTTTACAATATTACTCACTCATTTTCAAGTTTTTTTAGGACTTTTGGTATTCTGAAGTTGGTAATCTTTTTTGAGGACTCCATCAGTCTTTTTCGACAGCGTCAAATTTTTCTTCGTCTTTCAGTTCCCTGTTCAGAGCGGGACGAACCATCGGAGCGGGTGAAGGAAGACGGGACAGTGGAACGATACTTCGAATCCACCTCGAGCAATCAATGTGGTCACAACTCCTACTGCACTGAGAACACGGACACCAAACAATTCGAGTGTGTTTGTCATGATGGTTTCTACCGGGACGGGGAAATGTGTCGCTCAGATGATTCGGAAGACTCAGGTAATGAGATGAGTCGGAAGATTCAGTTCATAGCATGATTCGGATGACTCAGGTAATGAGATGAGTCGGAAGATTCAGTTCATAGCTCAGATGATTTGGATGACTCAGGTAATGAGATGAGTCGGAAGATTCAGTTCATAGCTCAGATGATTCGGATGACTCAGGTAATGAGATGAGTCGGAAGATTCAGTTCATAGCTCAGATGATTCGGATGACTCAGGTAATGAGATGAGTCGGAAGATTCAGTTAATAGCTCAGATGATTCGGGTGACTCAGTTAATAGCTCAGATGATTAGGGTGACTTGTTAATAGCTCAGATGAATTAGAAGACTCAGGGAATAAGATGAGTTGGAAGACTCAGTTAATAGCTCATAATTATGATTTCGGGTGACTAGCTAATAGCTCAGATGAATCATAAGACTCAGGTAATAAGATTAGTTGGAAGACTCTGTTAATACCTAAGATGATTCGGGTGACTAGTTAATAGCTCAGATGAATTGGAAGACTCAGGTAATAAGATGAGTTCGATAGAAGACGCAGTTAATGGCTCAGATGATTCGCATAACTAGTTGATAGCTCAGATGAATTAGAAGACTCAGGGAATAAGATTAGTTGGAAGACTCTGTTAATAGCTCAGATTATTCGGATGACTAGTTAATAGCTCTGATAAATTGGAAGACTCAGGTAATAAGAAGACTCAGGACGAATTGGAAGACTGAAGTATTACTCAGGTAATTAAAAGAAAAGCTGCCATAAGAAATAGCCACGCCCTTTAGTTAGGACATCTGAACAAAATTTATCTATCTATTTCTTGCTTATATGTTTGTCAATTTTGTATATACATATTTATCATT
Source organism: Bactericera cockerelli (assembly GCA_024516035.1). Lineage (NCBI taxonomy): Eukaryota > Metazoa > Arthropoda > Insecta > Hemiptera > Triozidae > Bactericera > Bactericera cockerelli. The sequence goes on along the minus strand of CM044955.1, from coordinate 14,757,156 downwards.
ATTTGTTTGTTTGTGTTTTTAATAAAGAATTCAATAATAATAATTAAAATAACTTTGGTTTAAAAACACAATCGCGGTAATCGCTTCGTTTTAAAACATGCAAAATTCAACTTGTTCTCCAGACTGTGAGACCCCGTGTCACCCGAACGCCCAGTGTGTGGTGGAAGATTTCAACGAGTCCAAGGAGCAGGCCAGGTGCAAGTGCAACGTGGGCTACTCGGGGGACGGGGTGTACGAGTGTGCGGCGGAGAGCCTGGGCTGCAACGTGGTGCGGAACTGCCACACCAATGCCGAGTGTGTGTACAACGCCACCAGCGCCGGGTACCGATGCCAGTGCAGCCAGGTTATTTTTATTTATTTAATTTAATTAGTGTTTATAGATCTTATGGTCCACAAGTGGACATAACAATCGTCAATACAATACATAAATATAGAATATACAATATAAAAAAGTTAGTTCTCAAGATGAAGGAAATGCTTTTTTTTCCAGGTATGAAAGATATATTGATATATTTTTTATTTATTGACATATTATATAGTCTACTCCTGCACCATCTTCACATTCAACACTACAAACTTACAATCAATACTCACAATACCTAGACCTTGATATGAGTATTGATAAATACAAAGAAACTTGCAAGGAAATACTAAATCTAAATTAATCAATATAGGAAAACAACAAAATATTCACGTAAATGCAGTATCACAAACTGCGTGTGAATATTCTGAAAAAAAAAAAATTTCAATAATTGCTGATTTAAACCGCTGTCTCGTTCCTCGCAACCTTAGGGACACTGCTCTTACTATTGCCAGTTGGATCTTAGCTTTCAACCAACTGAAAATTTGAGAATAACTTCTCTTCTGAAATGCTGTGAGCATGCAAACATAGGCTGGTATGCAGAGAAGATTTTGCAATCCCTATAGGGTTCACTGTAGGGTGGTACCGAGCTTGCTATAGGGAATACTTCGACCTTGACAGGTATTTATTAAAGAAACATCTGATTGCACATGCGCACAGACGCTTTAAACAAACGTCTCTGAATAACAAAATCAGGTGAAGGGACAAATGACCCAGGCATCCCTACTGTAAGGACTCTGCATTCGATCCTTAAGTTATGAAAGCTCTTGAAATTTCATTTCGAGTTAAGGAAAGTCCTGAGGTGTCACACCAGTTTACCTATTTAATTTTAGCAAATTTTGGTATTGTAAATATTGTGGTCAAGATAGTTAAAAAGATGGTTGACCTTAATATATTACAAAGACAAATGAGAAAGAGTCAAGGTCAGCCGACGTCCTATTAACTCTCTTTCCTTAATTCAATTTTCTTCTTCTTCTTCTTCTTTTACACTGTCTTATCCCGCTTGAGCAGGTTCGACGTTGTTCAACCTCATGGTTAAGGTTGGTTGGTTTTGGCATATTTTTTACGGCTGGATGCCCTTCCTAACACCAACGATTCTATTTGATTTAACATCCTGGATTAGGACGGGGGTTTTACCGTGGGAATCGTACGATTCGCTGGGAATCGTACCAGCTCCCCACATTAACCTCACCCAGCCTGGGTAGGGCCGGAAATGCCAGCCTTACATGTACGGAGGGAACAGAATTTTCTGTGTGAAAAATCTGCTCCGACCGAGGATCGAACTCAGGATCTTTGAACTACCAGCAGTAGTCACAACCGTTTTCAAATTACACAACAGTAATTTCAATCTAAAGTTTCGATATACTCGACATCTGTCTAATTTCATGTAACCCTTCAGATCTCCGTGTCTGGAGGACCAGTCATACTTGTGCGCCAGGGATGAAAATGTGTAGAAGGCTCTTAAGGAGACTGCTGTGTCTTTTTTTTTTTTTTTTTTTAAAGATGAGTGTTTCACAGCCTTTTTTATTTCGCAGCCATGAAACAGGAGCTACTATAGACGCTTATGGTCTGTGTTGTGGCCTGCCCATCCCGTAGTATGCCTCCCCTCTGATGGGCCAGAAGTGACACAATACTTCCCATTTAGGTGCTGGGTCAACACGAGCGCACCGGAAGCTATCCCTTACAACATTTGTAGCCAAATAAAGAATACAAATTTTTGTCGGCAAGGGGGATCGAACCCGGGACCTTCCGCATGGCTGGCGAATTATTATTATTTCTACCGACCTCAGTAGCTTGATCGATAAGGCAGCGGACTTGTAACCTGGAGGTCGGTGGTTCAAGTCCCGTAGATTTAGTAAAGCGTGTTTGAGTAGTTGTGATATCACGATAGTGATTAACACAAAATATGATAACTTATTATTATTTCTGTTTCCACAGGGTTACGTGGGCAACGGAGTGGAATGCCACCCCGAGAAGACCTGTATAGAAGATCAGTACTTGTGCTCCAGGGATGCCAGCTGTGTGGTGGGGTCTCAAGGACACTTCCACTGCGAGTGTAACGAGGGATTCAAAGGCAATGGAATGACGTGCAAACGTAAGCTGTTTATGAACACTTCGGTTTGATCGATTTGTTTGATTTCTTGCTATTTACTACAAGAAAATAATAAATAAAAATACTCCATCAGATCCAAATTTAAATACCACTTTGGATTCAAGAAAAATGATTTTATCTACTTGGTTATAAATGTGTATATTAGATTCTTGACAAAAATGTCAGCTTTTCGTTTTATTGGAACACACATCCTAATCAAACAATCCAACTGAAAATTATTATAAAGATTCAATGGATTGTTTTCTTGTTATTTACTGCAGAAGGAAGAAGAAAAACTCAATAACATCGATCTACATAACCCCATAACTATTCTTATTACTGCCGTAAGTTGCATATTTTATATGTAGAGGTCGCCATTTTCCCTATGATTACCTGTAACCTACTCATAACCAATAATTCGTCCTCTATTCACAGCTGTTCACAAGAAAGAGAGCGACTTCCTCTTAGTAAACCAAGGCATGGCCATGATCCGAGTCCCCTACCAACCCACCAGGTCAGACCAGGGACGCCCCATTCACATCCACCCGAACCAAATGCTCATAGGTAAGTCTGGTGGCATTGACAGAACAAAATATTTTTTGTTCGTTGTTTTATTTTTAATAAGATAGGATTCTTTAATATGAATCTATAAATGAACAATAATTTTCGAAATCTTGGTTGAACTGATGAAATAAATTGAAATTTCATCCAATAAGTTTGCTTTATTGCTGTCGACTGCGCCAAATATTCTTCTAAAATTAGCTACACCAGGTAAATAATCGAATTTTTTGTTTCTGTAAAGTTATTACAGTTTTTGGAATTTTTTGTCACACCCTTGTATTAGAAATTTGACGCAGTAAATCATCAAGCTATAAATTAATGTTACAGTTTTGTGTTGCAGTCTCTCATATAATATGTATAAGATAGGTATACTCATTAACAACTTTTTTTAAATTTCAGGCATTGCGATTGATTGTGTGGAGGGTCAAGTTTACTACAGCAGTGTTGCGGACAAGAGCAGTATCAAGAGGTCTTACTTTGACGGAAAAAATGTCGAGGACGTTATCACCACAGGTAATTAGAGTGGTAACGAATCACTGAATGCAAGCTTGCCTGGCTTGTAAGGGTTGGCTAGTCTGTTCTCTGTTTATAGTCCTCTAACGAGTGCACAGTTACTCTGCTGTTAGTGCACTGGTAGTTTAAGTGGTGAACATGCTAGTCTGGTAATCCAGGTAGTGTAGGGAGCCGTTGCTTCAAATCCCATGAATATTTCCTCATTAATTTGAGTTCGTGATCACATTATAAGAAGACTCTGAGGGATAGTTGGTAGAAAATTCTTTGAGCATTAACCTCGCCTGGTGGTTACCTTTCACTAAAGAGTGGTATTATTATTATACTGTCTCATTTACTCATTTATTTGGACATATACTTATTTATCTGAGTATATGACCACATAATAATAAGACGTTAAGGGTTAGGTGGTAGAAAATTTGCTTTCAGCATTTACCTCGCCTGGTATTTTTATTATGAGTTAACATCACCATTGTGATTAAAGCATAAAAAATCAATCTATTCTCATATTGTTTTCAGACATCATCTCACCAGAGGGTTTAACCATTGACTGGGTCAACCGAGTTCTGTACTGGACTGACTCCAAGTTCGATACCATCTCAATGGCTCATCTCAACGACAATCAAGCGAAGGTGATAATAAAGAAGGACTTGGTTAATCCTCGAGGCATTGCTGTACATCCTTACTACGGGTAAGTACCTAACTAATTTTGAGTTCTTTTTAATTGAATTAAAAAAAAGCTTACTCACTAAATTTGCTTGGTGATTGCGTAGAATTATTTGCCTCCAACAAATTATTGAAAAAATTTCCAATATATTTTTCGGTTCCAAGTGCGGTCAGCTTTTAGAGAAGGTGGATTTTTAGTGGGTGGAAATCCCACACCCCAGGATCTGGGTGTCTTTGAAAGATTCTTTCCTGCCTTCCATTAAAAAAAAAAAAAAATCATGAAAGTAAGTACATGCCCAATAAAACAGTACAACGAAGTTTATCTATAATATAGAAAAAGATCCTAATCATTCAATAAACCATCTACTTATTTTGTTTCAGAAAACTGTTCTGGTCCGACTGGAACAGAGAGGGGCCCAAAATCGAGTGGTCCAACTTAGACGGCACTGACCGGGACATCTTTCTGCGGGCGCCGGACTTGAAATCGCCCAACTCGCTGGCGGTGGATTTCAGGCGGGACGAGCTCTGCTGGGTGGACGCCGACGCCAAATCCCTGGAGTGCATGAGCATCCGGACCCGCGAGAGAAGGAAGGTGTTTGCTAACTGCACGTATCCCTTTGGGCTGAGCATCACCGACGACAAGTACTACTGGACGGACTGGAAAACCAATCGCATCGAGTCTGCCACCAAGGACGGCGAGAAGTCTGCCAGCATCACGCTGACCCTGATGGGCTCCACCTACATGTATGGCATCGCCGCCGTACCCAGCAGATGTCCGGGAACGTAGCGGATGGCACCGGTGCCGGTGTGGTCTGGATTTGTAAATATATTTTGATCCGAGTCACTGGTGTGTGAGTTCGGGTCTAACATGTTTGGCTATTGTGTTATATTTCATACGTTGATGTTATTCGGAAAGTAGGTAACGAGAAAGTGGCTGGCTTATTTCTCTTATGCTGCAATAATGGAGGCAGTTTTACATCGAAGAATTATGATTTATTTAAAACGTTCAATTGAAATTTTTCTATCACAGTCTCTACTCTCTTTTCCAATGATCAATTCTATCTTCATACCCCAACAACGACTCTCCACTCCTCCATTTTCTCCTAGCTCTTCTTTACATCTGGTTACGTCTATGATTATGAGCGTGTTGGTTCAATCATTGACATTTTGTCGTGTCGACTGCTTGATAATACATATACCCAGTTATAAAAAAAAAGCATCAAAAGCTCTATGTTGAAGAATGAAAAAAATATACGTACCATTTATCAAGACTTTCGATAAAAAGATTATCTGAAAAATAAGAAAACACTGCCAGTTTACGTATAGAGAGTAAAAATTTGTAAACTCGGAATTGTATTTTCATTAAAATTGCACAATTGCACATGCGTAGAAAAAATCAAACAAATATTATATTGCACTTAAAAAAGTTGTACAAAAGTACCCTAAAAGTAAGAAAATAAATTTGAATAATAAATTATTTTTACAAAAAGACACAGAGACAAGAGTTCTTATTTCTATTCAATGCATGTTTGTGATTTCTTTGTGTTTTTATGTCACAAATTTAGTTAATAGCACAGCATTAGAAGACACCTAATAACATCATTTGTCTAAGTAACTCATTGCTTGCTTGTAATGCTGCCACTGGTCCATACAAATACAGGTAGCAACTATTTTTTTTCCACGAGGTATGAGTGAACTCCGTAACATCCCAAGTACAGAGCCGAAATACTGCGACTCCGCCGGGATTCGAACCCGGATCACTTGCATGCAAGCTTAGTGTGCTACTACCGTTAGTGTAGTCGGACAAAGTGACTACACTGACTCCTCGGGATGTACCTGGGATGTACCATGTACCTCGACCGTCCACACGGCAGACAACGGTATGCTTGTCTAGAATGTTTTGGGTCGTCAGAAGTCACTCCGCCAAAGTGGTGGAGTGACGGTACACTGACTCCTATTAATTTCTAAGTAATCTGTCTGGACAAAGTCAGTTTCCAAATGGACAGAGGACGACGAAACACGGTGACCTGTCCTTGTTCCTTGCCACCAATCAGGAAGACGCATACCTTGGCGGGCTCTTTCTCATACCGCTCTCCGTAGCGCCCCGCGCTGCTGCATCTGTTCTGCCTGCGGTTCTTGATAGCCTCGTGCTTGGAGTAGCTGTTGCTGCTAGGTGCCAGGGACAAGGACCGGGGAGGCATTGGCTTCATCTCCAGGTAGTCCGGCCGACTGGTGGGTCTCCCCAGTCTGTCTTCAAGGAGACTATCAGCAGGACTATTAAGCGCCTTGCTGAACTCCTTCTTCTTGGAAAGTATACTCTGCACATCCGGACCCATGTAGTTTGGATTTGAAAAACTCTTGATGGAATCAGAGCGTTGTGACCTGAGTTTTTCGTTTTGATTGCTGATCGTTTCCAAGCTAGCATAGTCCGATGTCTCCTCGGGTGTGGTGATGGGGTTGCCGAACCGAACAGAAGCCGATCCAGCACATGGGTAACTTCTGCGGTTCATTTTGGTGTTGTTTGGATGGAATCGTTGATGGATAGATGAGAAATCTTCAGTCTGAAGGACAGGTGCCTCTTCACCGTCTAAATAGACAAGTTTGGTGGCTTCCACAGGCGTTAGGAGGGAATTGAAGTTCGGGACGGATGAGTTACTACGTTTCATTTGAAAGGATGTCGTGAAATCTTTATTGGTCATGGGTGTCATTGGAGACATAGCTACTCTACTGATAAGATTTGTACTCTGGGATCTTTTGGACGGCACGAGTTCTTGCATGGCAGGAGGCAGCTCGTCAGCATCAGAGTTGCTGACACTGTCGTTGCTGCTCAGAGCTGTGTAGCTGCATTTGTTCTGATTCAGAAGCGGCAGATTCTTCTGAGACAGTTTGGATATCTCCTTTAGAATATTCATGTTACAACTATTGGGAGTGGTGGCAGTTCTACGTTTTGGGTCAAAATTTGAGCGGTTTTTTCTATCAAGGATATTGATGTTGTTCTGGGTAAGAGGGAGAATGTTGTTCTGATAGTCGGGCTGTGGTGTTTTTACCTGGTTGTTGTTTTGTGTAAATATAAGCTCTGGTATTGTGAGGGCGATGCTCTCTGATCTAGGTTGAGGTTTCACTCCTTCGGTGGAAATCTTGTCCCAGAGTAATGAACCTGGAATGAAAGATAACAATGCATCACTCAAGTAATTCTATAACTATCTTCTTCATCAGTCATCCTCTTATTAACACCTCGTTTTTTGTGACTCAAGTCCTACGAGTCCTATGTTATTTCTCTTCTTTGTTTGGAGCTTTCAAGGTAATTAAAAATTTCCTGGTACATTCCATATCGAGATTCAAGATGATATTTTAAGAGGAAGGAAATATTTATCATCTACAGTTCGAGAAATTAGCTTGAAATATAGTGTAAGCATTAGCACGATAATGCTGGCCATCTCGTACTCTGTTTTTTTTTTTCCTTCAAGTTTAAAGAAAATCTATACTTATAAAAGAGAGTTTCACTGGCTGACTGACTGATTCATTTTAGATAAAATTTAAAGGGACGAAGGGTTACCCCCTATGCATCTCTCAGCTGAACCACACTAACTTCATTCAGTCTGAGTTGTTCCGGAAGTGAGCAGGGATATTTCCTCAAGGTTTGGGCTTTACCATCTATCTATGAACTTACCAAAGTGAAACCTCCACAGATCATTATTGGGATGACCTCCCCTCTCGCCTCCAAACAACAGCATGGAACTCGGCAGCTTGCAGGCAGCATGACTGTGCAGAGAACCAGGGCTGACTTTGCACTTGATAGGGGTCCAGCGTTTGCTTTCTGGAGATAAAAAAAAAGAATCTCACTATTGATCTTCATCACGAATAAGCGTTGTGAATTCACAATTAATATCGTAATATTTCATTGGGATTTGAAAGCAATGCACAAATATTCCATACAATTAATCTCAAATCCTATAAACACCTTAACATTATTATTATTATTAAACATGTTGGATCAAGTTTTATTTACAAATAACATAGAATACTCGTATATACAATTATACATACATAGAAATTAAAATTAACAAAACAAATCTTGATCAAGGGCGGTGCTAATGCCAACGGCATTCTCTTCCGCACCACCCTTAATTCCTACTATAGCATTAAAAAAAGGTAAGTGCCTATTGTCTTGTCCTGTCATTGGCCTCATTGGGTTCTAACAGGCCGCTTGTGCCCAATACCGACTGAAAATAAACTTCTTTTATTCTGTCAGATCTTCCTCAGAAATCTTCAGCATTTGTATTTCTATTCGACGTAAATCTTGCGAGGCGTTTCCTGAGCAATTTATTCTTGTTAGTTTTGTTTTAACGGTGCGGGTTACCCACAGACTATTGGCCGAATTATGAAACAGGATTAGATTAATTAAAGAGGACACTTTCACTTAACTCAGGCTATAAATAGTGCGCTGTCTGTATGGAATGGCCTTGCCTACCAATGCCAAAAAAAAAAATAGTGCGCTGTGATTGGTTGATATTTCCACTAGTATTAAGGGATAATGTCCACGTAGGCTAATCTTATCCTGTTTCATAATAAATGCGGCCCTCAATGCTTATTACTTCTTTTTTTTAAAGGTAAGTGTACCCCGGAACCGCTTCCGTATTACCTCAGAGCACTTTACCTTAACATCCATGCCATTCCGGAAACGGAAAATTTCGGTCAAAAAATTTCCGCTCCGGCCGGGATTCGAACCCGCAATCTCCGGGTCAGTAACCAATGCTCTTAACCACTGAGCCACACAGGTCGGCTCAATGATTATTACTCACGTAGGTCGAATCTCCAGAGGTCATTTCTGTCGTGCAGGTCGGTCATGCCTCCGTAGATCCACATGGCGTCTCCATGCACCACGGCGCAGTGCTTGTGGCGCGCTGGCGGGCAGTTCTTCCCGCAGGAGAGGAGATGCCAGGACTCGGTTTCTGGAAGTGTTATAACAAACAAGGGTTGGGTGGAAGAGATTGCCATAGGCAATAACCCCGCCCTTTAGTTAGGACATATGTATATATTTTGTTTTTTTGTTTTTTTTTCCCCCTTGTTTATATTATTAATATTGTCTATTTTTATATTTACCATTATCTGTATATTAGGTTCTACCTACTAATAAAGAGTTTCTAAAAAAAAATAAATAAAACAAGAGTCACGGGTATCTCTTATAGGTGTACATCGCACGACTAACAGATTAAGGGTGGAATTAATAGACAACATCGATAACTTAAGTCACTGCTAAGTGTCGGTTTTCCCTATCTTACACAGTACGCAATCCGTGACCTAACGTCACAGAGGTATTACAAAAACGTCTATTAATTCTGCCCTAAAAATAAAAACAGAAATTCTTTAGTCTACTAAAGGCTACAGACTTTTCTGGCTGGGTGTTTTTCGGTTTTTCGGTTTTTTTTTTTTTTATCAGAGATAAATCGTCGGCTAGAAGGTAAAACTGACCAGGTGATAATTGGTCATTTCTCGATTTTTCGTTACTCTGGTTGGAAATTAACCTAACTATTGGGAGTATAAAAAAAAAACTAGCCAACCCTTAAAAGCCAAACTATCTTGCAAGGGTATAATGGCTTAAAAAGAAAAGTAAAAAAAAAAAAAAAAACTATTGGCTAAAAATCAAAAGTTCGGTTGTATTCAAACACAATATGCTCGGGAAAAAGCGAAAAAACAATTTTTACCTGAAAGACTCTGATAGAGATTTTAATGACCAAATGGAGATGGTCCAAATGCAGATGGTCAGTTTTACTTTCCAGCCGACGAAATACATAAGTACTATAGATAGATTACATAAGTACTATAGATATACCAGAGCTTTGCTACCAGCGGATGACTCACGTGTTGAATACTAGAACTGTCCAAAAAATACTGGAGCTATGTCTAGCTCGAACCACAAACCTTTGGTTACGGCGCATTATCGATCGAGCTACTGAGTACATTTCATACGAGTGTTGAAAGCGATCATCAAGCCTTACCGAAATGGAACGCCCACAGCTCATTGGAGGAGCCCTTGAGGTCCCTGTATCCCCCATAGATCAACATGGCGCCCCTGTAGAGCAAGGCTGAGTGCCCCCTCCTTCCTCTCGGGGCGTTGGCCCCCCTCTGGGAGCCGAACTTCCTCCAGTGGTTGCTCTGAAAATAAAGAACATCATAAATATTAATTATTATTCAACAATTTAGATCAATCTTTATTTACAATTTTTTATGTACTGCAGGTGCAGTCAAAAGGTATAATTAATGAAAGATAAACAAAGTTTGATGAAAGGTGGTGATAATGCCTTTGGCATTCTCTTCAATTATCATGGTGAATAAATCTTTGAACTAGGCCTGTTTGAGGAAGAGGAAAAGTCATAAATGAATGAAAGCCGGCGTCGATGGCACGTTGAATACACCAGTTCTCATTCAGTCATTGAAGTTAAGCAACGCCCAGCGAGATTTGGATTTGGATGGGTGACCGTTCAAATTCGAACCCTCGTGATTTTGGCTATTCTCGACCCCACTCAGCCTGGGTGAGGTTAATTTGAGTAGCTCGTTTTTGTGAGGGTTAAAACTCCAATCGTGATAAAAGCATTCAGTTGAAAGAGACACGACAACCCAAATTTAAAAAAAAGTCATATTACCAACGAAGTTATGTTTGTTCCTATCAGCCGGGACATGACAAGTAAGTTATCTTCCCATTTGGGAATTTTACCACAGAATAATATGTCTTGGGCTTACTGCTGGAAGAATGGGAATTTCATTGTCTTAATCGGGCAGTATAAGTTAGTTTAGTAAGCCTGAAATAATGCGAAAGCGGTTCCATGGCACAATTTAAAAAAAAGTATAAGTAAGGCAATATTATTATTATTATTATCAAAGAAGGAAATTGTACACTCTGTGAGGAACATTCACTAGTGTTCCAGTGTAGGCCTATTAAAGGAAGAGCAAATGTCATAAAATTCAAACGACGAAGCTGTGTTCATATCAAAGCAGGGAATTCGAACATCCTGTGAGGGACTGATCAAATTTGAAGACGGCAGGGAATTGCCCAAGTCCCTCAGGTGTTGCGTGGAGGTGTTTATTGCATGGAGTGTTGTGGAGGCAGCATGTTGAGGAATGAAATGGGGGTGTGAACGTGTGGCGGCATGTGGGAAATAAAATAGAGGTGTTTTAGGTACATACCTATACCGGGTGAAATTAGGAGATGTGTGTTAGGTTGTTCTTATTCTTCAAACATATGGGTCGTTTTGGAGGAAGCTTAAGGACTTTGAGGAGGAATGAATGTGGGGCGTTTATGTCTGGCAGCATGTGGATTTCATATACCTACGTTTGATGAAGATGAAATTAATAGAGGAGTGTTTTAGTTTAGTAGTTTGTTTCTGAGGGTTCTAAGTCTGAGGGAAGAAAATAGGAGCGTTACCTATAGAGTTTTACTGTAAAAAAGAGCACCATAACGCTTTCAGTTAATGCATTTTTTTTTTCGTTTCTGGCGAATTTCTATTTGAAAAAAAAGTATATACAAAGCCACCATATTGAATCCATAGGAATTTCATATTATCGCCAAGTTACTTGCGTGGCGACGATTTGACTTCTTATCATTTTATTTCATCCTCCGATTCCCCTTTTTTTATGTTTTTTGGAAAACTATTCTTTCATTCTCCAGAAATATTTTCTATGAAAGAATTCGTGGAAGCTATCACTATCTTATTTTTTACACTAGCGTGAACCCGGCACTAACTTACCTAACCAATCTAACCATAATTATTCACATAGACTCTAATATAACAAATAATGATATATACGGTATATACCTACTCATGATTGTAACAAAAAGTAGACTTTTGGTGTTCTTTGCTATAAAATTTATATGATTTTTTTTATTTAATTTTGCACTTCAATGACTTGTCGTCATTCGTGCCATTCCCCTTGTTAATTGATAATTTTAAATAGCTTTAAAATAAATCATAAAAATCAATCTAGAATTCAGAGCACCTTAATTGGTTATACAAAAAATAATTTTATTACTAATTTTACTTCCGAGAAATTTCTAAGATTAGAAATCGGAAGTATTGTGTTCGTTTTTGTAAAAAAAAATATTTTTTTGCTCCGATTTCAATTTTTTTCATATTTCTGGACGTTTCATAACCTACTGAGTAAATTTGGTTTTGTGTCCGTCTGTCGGTCCGTCGGTCTGTTAAAACGATTCCTTGTAACGCGCAAATCTGGGAAACTACTTGATGAAATTTTGCACACATCTAGGAGACATTCTGTAGATGGTCCCATTTTAAATTAATCGAATTCATATCAGCGGTTCTAGGTGAAAGAGACCATGCGCCTGACCACTAACTTTTTACTTAAACGCTTATATCTCGTGAACGGTCCACCCGATTTTGATGAAATTTTGTAAGAATATGCATGTTATTGTTTTACATAGGTTATTTATATTTGTTTTTAAATTAATTATATTTTGACTCTGATATTTAAGAAAATCCGAAATTTTGGACAAAAAAGTAAAAAAATAAGGACCACGACTTGCCGATACAGAATTTTTTGTAAAACTTAGAATGTAGAAAAAACGATATTCTACCATATAAAACAAATTTGAAGAAAATCGGTTGAGCCGTTTTGGAGATACAAGTAATTTTTATAAAATCTCAAAATTGGCTCGTGTTTACATTGTGAAGCAATCACGAGGAAGTATTGTGTCCATAATTGGCAGTGTTTTTATATTTCAATTCTAATACAAAATACAACCTAGAGTACCAGATCATTATACAAAAAAATCTCAATATTATTTTGCACTATTCATATTATTTTGTGCCTAGAGAACGCATTTTTCTCCTTTTAGAAGAGAATTTTTCTTTTTTTGTAAATTTTGGTTTCCTAACTGTTACGATTCCTAGCGAGAAGAGAATAAATCTCTCGGTACAAGTCATAACTTTGATGTTTGTGAAGAAATTTACGATATTAAACTTAAAGGTAAATATTACATAATGCCTCAAGTATATTCTATTCCGAAATTTCTCATATTTTTGATAACTTCCAACTTTCATTTTGTAAATTTATCCAAAAAGTTCACTGAACTATAAATCTGAATCCTTTCTCATTGGATAAAGTGCAATAATTTGAAAACATACTCACATAAGCAAGGCGAACAGTTTTCTTTTTCTCATACATTTGTGAAAATGAGGAAAAGCATTAGGCGAGAGCTTTAACACTTTGTAACACAATACATCAGGATGATGACAATGCACTACAAAACCTAGGTTCCCTTAGATTGTGTGTATAGGTAATTTTACGTATACCTAGTATTCCAAATAGGGTGGCTTACTGACTCTAGTATTGAAAAGACAAACAATTATAATTATGAAGTATCAAGAATATATTTGAGAACTGGAATTGGAGAAAAACAATTTGGTGTAAGTAAACACAAGGGTACTAGAAACTGTAAAACTTGTAAATCTCAAATCTATTGGTCTGGTCAAATGCTAAAATATAACATTTAACATAATAAACTATGTCTCTACCTACATAATATGTACCATTGTAACAAATGTACCTATAATAATGAGGGTGGTTAGTCCGGATTGACAAGTTCAAAATGATTTTTTTTTGGCATTTAGGAATAATAATGGAATCACATAAATATGTCAACGAACCCTTCAATAATTTTCAGATTGATCCTATCTTGGTTGTTTCATGTTATTAGTCCCTAAAACATTCTAGTGGTCTGTTTCTTGTTCATCTCCTCAAATAGAAAATTCCAAATACGAAGTACCTAGTATTCAAAAAACATGGAACACTCGGTTGGAAATAATTTACGCTCCTCCAACTTACTCTTTCATTGTTTCAGTAAATAATTTTCCACTCTTCAGGTATGTAGTTTTTCATTTTTTCCTCCGAGTAATAAATTATGGAGCTCGAGGAACTGGCGCAGGTCTGTATCGTTTTTTTTTTTTTACTTATTTCACTTCTATTTTTTAGAAAGTAAAAAAGCCTTTTACTTGTTTATTTAAAAAAATATTGTTGAAACCTTAGCAGGAGTAGAAGAGAGTTGAATAAAAAATATATCAGCAGGGAGCAGGGAGCTCAGTACTTAAGGGAGATGAGTTTTTGTCAGGAAACAGATGGTTTTTTGTGTTTCTAAGTTACAGGCTAGATAACATTTTTTTGGACTTTTCCAACATTGGCGTCATTTTTTTGAGTGGCAGATGATTCAGTTGTTCTGGGTGCTAATGTACGATGGTGTCGTCAAATTTTTACATGTATCAATTCGGATAAATTATTGTATTGTTTAAATTTCAACCTGGGGATCTCCATGCATGTCTAATATCAAATCATATTCTTGAAATATTAAAATAATAATTAGTCTATGGCTGACTGTAAAGAGCTTGATCAAAATCTCGGGCAGATTCGCTCATACTACATCAACAAAATATGATATGTACCTAATTATCTTCGTAATTATCTGTTGTATATAATATGTCCAATTAATAAACTGTAAATCAATAAAAATAAAAAATAAATAAGAATTCTACCATTACCTACACGGCTTGCTTACTTCCCTATCGAGCAAATCTTCTTCATTTTTGTTAAAACGAAATGTAGAAAAACTTGACCACAATATTGTAGGTAGCAGAATTGGTGCTCCAAAGCCTTTGGTGAAATACCTTCAACCATTTGAACTTTCAGTCTAGCCATGCACCCTTAAATTATTAATTAATGGAGCTATATTAACCATGGTTTACAACCCTAAACCCACAGTTCATATACAAGTATTAGCGCCATCATTTATTTTCGTCCCAGCAAAAATTAATCTTCCAAACACGGCCCCTGAAAACGGCTGAAAATTTTCAGGGGTTGTTGCTAACTTTCCCCCAGCACACGTGCCTCGGAGCTTTTATTTTTCCCTCCGCTATATTAAAACAAACCATCATCAGACAAATAAAACTCCTAGTGGGGGGAATGCAATCCCCTTTCCGCATGCCTTTGGAGAGCTTCTCGCCCTCTTGTGTGCTAATAAGACAAGACTGTGGCGTGTACGTACACACGGGGATGCATACAAATGAGAAAGAGTGGCTTTATGCCTTCATTTTAGAACAAGTAACAATCGTTTGAATGGTGTGCCTTTTTTGTTATGTGTCTTTTTATGTGAACAAATAATCAGAATTACATATTATTTAAACCACTTTGCATTCGAGACGAGACGTTGGGACCCTGGAGTAAGGAGTGTAAAGACTTTGTTAATATTCTTGGTCAGAAGCTGGTGGCACTTTCCGGAATCAAGATGGCTGAATTCTATCTTCGACAGAAATTGTCGATAACTATCCAGAGAGGCAATGCGGCCAGCATGCTGGGCAGGCTGCCACAGAATGGTGGACTGGAAGAGATATTTCTTTTGTAATGTTGATTTTGAAATATAGTTAGCCGTACTTATACAATTAGTTTATAATTGACTAGCGGGCTGTCGCCCGCTTTGCGGGCCGAGGCATGGCCGTGAAAGCAAAAATCCTTTTTCGCCAATGGCAGGTGTTGTAGTGGGAATTTCGAAAAATCCCGTCTTATTGCACATCTAGAGTATAAGACAAAGCTACCTACCAAATTTCAGCTTCCTAGGACTTACGGTTTGGGCTGTAGAGCGATGATCAGTCAGTGGTCAGTCAGTCAGTGACTTTGACATTTATATATTAAGATAAAATACTTACCAAGTACTAGGTACACGTACTGAATTTTTTATGCCAATAAATCTCGCAACGTTGGGCAACATTTTGTCTCGAAATTTAAAAGGGAATTCTTTGCAAAGCTCTATGAAGTCAGTATGGTTTGGTCTCATATTTGATTCTAAAGGAAGAATTGAGTATAAAACGTTACGAGTCAAAATGTTGCACAAAATGTGGTAAATCCCGGCTGTACCTTGACATTGTACATCCAGAGGGGTGTCTCATTTTCCGTAGAAAACTCAACCTGACCCCTAAAGACATAGAATAGAAAAGAATATACCTTGTTTATACTGCCGAGATAAGACCGAAAAGTCCATTAACTCTCACCTTGACGTTGTACATCCAGAGGGGAGTCTCATTCTCCGTAGAAAACCCAACCTCACCACCAAACACGTAGATGCAATCCTTGTGGACAACTGTGGAGTGTTCCTGCAAGGAAGGGGGACTGTCTCCTGTGGGGTGCAGCTGTTCCCATTTGTTTTCTCCTGGAGGGAAGATAGAGAATGAGCATGAATTATCTGTGGCGGAGCCAGGGCCTCTTCACAATATTATGGGCGATACAGATAAGCATTACACTAAAAGCCTATGTAATGTCACAACAAAAACATGCGTAAGTGATAGTGTAAGGGCGGAATTTATAGACGTTTTTGCAATACCACTGTGGAGTCTAGATTTTGCGTATTGTCTTGGATGAGGAAAGCCAATGCTAAGCCATTACTGAAGTTCTCGATTGCGTCAATTAATTTCGCCTTAAGACTCTAGAGATAGATAAATAGATATTTTTCCAACTATAGGTATTAAGACAAGACAGTATCGTAAGAAAGAGATATTTTATGTATGACGTATTTTTTTGTTGTTGGTGGTTTTCTTAAATAACTGAGGCTGGCTACTGTCCAATAAGATTTATGTAGGTATAATAGATATAGAACATCATACTACTAACTAAAACAAGATGCTGCGGCACAGAGTTAAAGGAAGTACCTAGATATATTTCAGGTTTAAATTTTATAATGAAAATCACGCCAAATTTTTGGACAAAAGTTTCTCACTCACCCAATCGGTATCGCCAGAAGTCTTTCAGAGGAAGGTTCCCGTTTCGACCGCCCAGCAGATAGATGTCCCCGCCCACCAGGGTGGCGCTGTGTTTACTGCGGGCGGATGGGCATTCACTCTCAGAGCTGGACGCTACAGCGCACCACATCATGCTACAGCAGGAGCCGCCTGGAATAGTCGGTTGATATAATTATTGCAGAGTTCTTCTATTCTCGTCATTTAAAAGACATCTTTTTTTTTTTAAGTAATTGTGCTCTGGAACCGCTTTCGCATTACTTCAGGGCACTTTACCTTTACATCCATGCCATTCCGGAAACTAAAAACTCGGTAAGAATTTTCCACTCCGCCCGGGATTCGAACCCGCAACCTCTGGGTCAGTAACCAATGCTCTTAACCACTGAGCCACGGAGGTCGGCATCTAAACGAAATCTATTGATAGTATCTTTTTTATTGATGCATAAAACGTATGGTACCTAAACCGTATGGTGTGATGACTTTGATTGTGTACAAGCTACGACTTGAGAAAAACCTCTTCTTTTTCTTTTGCGTCTGGGGGTGCTGCAGTTCCACAGCTGTTTAGCACCGGCCGCGCCTGGTAAGTACCCCTACTTAAACAAAATAAAGCTCAAGCAGCATAAGCCTCTATTCATTTAAGTACTCCTTTCCGAGGAAATGGCTCTTTTCCCAAATGACTCACAATGGAGTCTTGTTCATTTTCTACAATACGAGTATGTTACAAGCTACCAAGCATGTTTCCCTTTGAGAATGTTTTTGTACAAAGTATGTCATTAGCTCATTAGTATATACATTCCCTGATGTTATGGTAATGTATTATTTTAATTATTTAACACTATATCAATATTCATATGGACATTCTATACAACACAGATAGGTAGTTACAAATTATTATACAATATAAGAAGAAGTAAAAGGAGAAAAAATGAAGCAAAAATAAATAAATATATACATAATTATGTCCTAACTCAAGGGAGGGGGGGGGTTATTGCCTTGGACAATCTCTTCCATACAACCCTTATGTATGAGCATTCATGAGTACTTGGTCTGATGTGATCAGGGCAAGTAAGTACTACATTAGCCTGAACACATCAGGAGTGAGCTATGGCTGAATGCTCACAACTAAATGTCTCCACTTTATTTTCGTTGCCTGGGTGTAGTGGGTGTCTTGTATGGTGTTCACCTTACCTTAAATTCACCGTCTCTATTGTTTCAAGTCTCTAAAGAATAATGGCTCGCATTTTTTAAAAGAAGAGAGAGAGAGATGAAATGGGAATTTGAACTTCCAAAGGTAAATATTTCATATTTTTGTGAGAGATATAATACAGAACAGTGTTTTCTGTAGTATAGGGCAAGTCTTCCATGTCTAAAGCGTTGTCCCTGAAGACCTGTTGGCTTGTTAAGTTTCAGATAAAGTCGAGAGAAAGAAATTCGTATGGAAAATGTTTAGTATGGTCTATGACGTAATTTATTGTAAATGAGGGTAGGGGGCCCCCAAAGAAAAAGTATTTATTTTTTATTGGGAGGACTGACCTCAGCAGCTTGATTGAGAAGGCGGCGGATTTGTAACCTGGAGGTCGGTAGTTCATGTACTAAGTTCAGCAAAGGTGAAGTAAAGCGAACTTGAGTAGTTGTAATGGCATCACGAAAGTGATTAACACAACAAAAAAAAATTATTGGAAAGAAGGTGGGAGTGGAGATTACGTCACAATAGTGTACTAATATCTTTATAATTGTTAGAACCTCAACCAGCCGGAACGAGGTCGTACTATCAGCATCAGCAGAGATTTTCTGATGATAATGAAAAAGTCTGACTGGGGGACTATAAACAGGGAGTAGACCAGCAGTTGGCCTGGAGGGCTATAAACAATGAGTAGACCAGCATTGGCTTGGTTCTGGGGGCCCTTGTGAATTATTTAGCCTCCTTGTAAAGACAGTGGTAGAAGTGCTGAGTCATACCTCCAATGTCTGTCTACCATCGTTCACGATAACGTCACCCTATGATGATGAATGAATTTCAAACCACGACGGGCGGCATGCCTATCCAATCCTTTTCCATGCTCAACGTAGCTGAATCTTAAGCCCGAAGTTTGGCTTCATATAATAATTTTATTATTCTGTTTACTTACTTTTTCTCATTAAAATTTAAATAATTAATACAGAATAATTTTCCAACCCTTTTTCTGAGGAGAATATACCCAACACATATTTTATTCTTGAAGAGGTTCTTGTTTTCATTAGACAGAAAATATCAAGAGATTTTCTTGTAGATGGGAAAAAGCAAGTGTAAAAGGGTGAAAAAGAGGGAGAGAGACAGAAAGAGGTTAGAGAGGGAATTCTATTGAGGAGAGATAGGAGGAGAGAAGGATAGGTAAGAGGAAGAGGTAGAAAGAAAGAGAGGAGAGAGAGAGAGAGAGAGAGAGAGAGAGAGAGAGAGAGAGAGAAAGGATAGAGATGTACATAATTATAGAAAGAGAGTCTGGATATGGAAATAATTTATGCAAATTCTTGTATACTTTCCATTTATGTCTTCTTCCTATACAACTTGAAAAGTACTGAAGCACCTACTTTTGTTTCCATATTTTACGTAAAAAAGTATTTGTATGAGTCTAGTGACTTTCTGCCTGAGCTTTCCTATTTTTGATGAAAATTAGTTTTGATCACGCTCTATTTGCTGGAAAGTTATACCACCAGCTTCCTACATCCTCACCCTGCCTGGTTTGAGCGGGGAAAAGCTGAGAATCACAAGGAAATAAAAGTAATTTTATACATCTGTACGAGTATCTATATTATACTAAAAAATTAGACTTTTTTTACCTGCTTTTTTTAGTTCAAGAAATATTTTGTCAAAGATTATAGTCCTCATCATTAGTGTTATTACAAACAGAATATTATTCTATTTCAAGCTACAAAAATTGAGGAAAATGGGATCTAAAATTAATAAAAACTGATATGAAGCTGATTAAAAGAAGGTTGCCAAATACAGCTTTATCCAAAGTAAAAATTACATCTTCCCACCTGGGCATTTGAGACTTTTGGACCATGGAGTTTGAAGACAAAAGAGTTCTTCTGAAAAATTAGCGACATGTTGGTTCGAGTGTCAGGAGATATAAGAGCGGATATTTTTCTCACGCAAAGATTGTGTCTTACAGTCCAAAGAGGAAACGCTGCAATTGTTCTCTGGGGATTACTTAAACTAAAAACTCTGTGTGGACATGACGTGAATAGAATGTGCATGTAAAAAATATATATGTTATTTGTTATTTCTGACCTTAAAACTGTCCTAGAATCTTTAGGAAAAATCCCAAATGAAACACCGTACCTGACATGCATGTGTCCAGCAATAAATTTCCATTAGGCTGCCTCCACACTCGTTTGCACGTGATGCTGTGATTTTTCAATGTCTTATCCCACCCTCCCGCCCTCGTCCAGATAAAAGGATCCTCAAAATGATGTAACATAAATAAACCTCCCTATCCTGCCTCTATCTCACCCCCTCACTCGCTCCCAGCCTAGAAGAAGGATATAGGTACACTTATCCAGATTGATACAATGTAAATTAATACTCCTTCCCTTGTATATTCTACACACCACCTTCATAGCGTAGGCGTAAGTACTTTCAGACTAATCGAGGTTACCACTTTTAATTTTTAATTTTCCTTTTGCTCTCGAAAGTTAATTTCGGACCTTTACCGATTTCAGTCCGCCAGTTTGACTGAATCCCCACATTCTCCACATATCAAGAAAAAAGGAAAGGATTTTCTTTGCATGAAGGTTCAAAAGGTTGAATTGCAAATTATGTACCTACTTGGTATGGCAAAATACCATACCTCATTCTGTACACTGCAGATTTTGCAAACATTATTAATTTATTTTTTTACACTTTATTAATTGGGCATATTTTATACAACACAAATAATACAATTTTTTATATACAATAAAAAAATAAAGAAAAATAAAATAAATATATACATAATATATATGTCCTAACTAAAGGGCGGGGTTATTGCCTTTGGCAATCTCTTCCACCCAATCCTTTTAACATTAGTCCCTAAAGTTAAAAGTTTAGAACATTATGGGATACCAACTGTTGCCCAAGTTGCTTTTTCTACTTGTTGGACTATTCATATGAGCAAGTGAGAGGAAATTTCAATGGATGAACTCCTTTCAGCAGCCAGATAATTTTTAAATAAAACGTTTTGCTCTGGTGTGCCATCTAATACTTTTCCGTCTATGTACCAGTACCTACATAATTTTATAAAAATACAACAGCTTTCCCTTCTATGTAGCAGACGCACATGAAGTTATGAGCAATGTGTATAACATAGAGATCAGCACCCCGTAAGGAACAAGCTACCCGGAAGAAGCAACTTAGTGGAAACATTTTCCAAAGTTCCTGCTGTGGGGTGGAAGGGAGTTTTGTTTTGACTCTCTACCTGAGGCAATCACTCCTACCCCTCTTTACAGGGTGAGCCAACATAAATTGGACATATTTTAAAGCAGGATGGATCTCACAAAACGAAGCATTTTTGTGCGTAGGTATAAAACTTTCGCTCGATAACGAGCATTAAGCTTGCAATCGATAATATAAAGACGTCACGAAAGTCAACGTCAACAAAGATGGCTTCATTGAGTTCTGTTCAACTGATCTATATTGTTGTGATTCCAAATTGTGGTTATTTGTAGTTCAAAATTCAAAAATGGCTAATTTTTTTTCTCCAAAAATAAAACAAAAGTTAGAAAACCTGGGACTAACCACAATTAGGAATCTTAAATCGTTTAATTCGGTTGAACAGAATCAGTTAAGCCACGGCTTTACTGGCGATTGTGACCCACCCTCTACTTAACCTCCCTTCCTCTATAACTTCTCCTCTCCTTTCTTCCTCCAACATTTTCTTTCCCTTCGTCGGTCACATTCTCTACCCTCTTTTATAAACTCTCCCTTCTATATCTCTGTCCTTATCTTACCCTTTTATCTGCGCTCCCTTCGTCTCTCTCTCTCTCTCTCCTCCTCCTCCTCCTCCTCTCTCGCTCTACTTGTTTCTCTTTGTCTTCAACCCTGTAAAATCTCCTTTTTGCCCTGTAGCCCCGAAAAGGAGATCCCTAGCCCATCTGTCCCAATAGCTCAGGTCAATGCGTTGGTCCGATAAGTTAGCCGGTTTTCCAACTCACGAGAGGTCGCGAGTTGGAAAATTGGCCGGTATTAGAAATTATTATCCCATTTGGAATTTTACAACATAATATACCTATTATTATGTCTTGGGACTACTTCCGGAATAGTGGGACTTATAAAGTCCTGACCGGGCAGTATAAATAAGGTGATGTTATTATAAATACATATTTTTATATTATTTTTTATACCTATTATTAATTAAGTCTCATTCTCTACTCTATTTTTTTCCTCCGCAATCTCCATCTACACTCCATAGCCACAATAGCACAACACATAATATATTATTTCCTATTACTTGTCACCAATTTTTCTTCTCCAATATCTCTCTCTTCCTTTACTCCCTCCCTTATCTACTTCTATACCTCTCTCTCTCTTCCTACCTA
>CM044955.1:14665162-14734519 GCA_024516035.1 Bactericera cockerelli | reverse complement strand
CAGTAGGTACTAAATGTGTCTCTTAATATGTATATTTCTTCATAATTGACATCAGCAAATTCTTGCTGCCAAAAGAAATGTTTAAGATGAAATGCTTAAACTACCTACAACAAGAAAATTAGAGATATTATGTCACTCATATGGTAGCATATGCACCTCTTCATAATATATGCATTAGGTAACTACCTTTATATTTTGATAGCTTGTAAAACTATTTATAAGTATAATAATGAACATTAGTATTGTTATTTTCAACTGTAATTTTTGTAAACAATGTTATGTTCATAAAAAAATATTGTTTTTAGGTGCAATGTTTGGTATTGGTATAAGTAGGGTTGTCGGCTACGAAAGCTCTTTGTCACTGCGACCTTAAATAGATCTTTTGTGACATGCCCCTGTAACTCTAAAAGAGATCAAAGCTATTAATGTAGCTTAATATTCTTTTAGGACTGATTTCAGAAACTTCTTTAGGTGTTAGAATACAGCTTGAGAAGAGTTTTAGTCGAGCGTGAGAGGCTGCTCCACATTAACAGAGACTGTGTTTTGCTGTCTCTGGGGCCTCTTTGGAGGCTGCATTTTGGGTTTTGAGCAATGTCCATTTGTTTAGACCGTTGTTGAGGCTACAGTGGCCTATTAAAAAACCAGTAAGGATTTCTCTTTGCTCAGACAGAGCATTTCTTTTTCTCTTTTAGGCGGATGAATTATGAACATTTTAGTATTTCACTAGCACTTTATCGCTTGACGCGTACAATGCGTACATAACACTATCATATGTAATATCATTGTTTAGTCTGTTACTAGTTACAAAAATATGTAATACACATGATGTTCTATGACGGTTATTAGGTATGCGAGTATGTTGTACATATTCCCATAACCATGTTGTACAGAGCACTACTTTGTACAGTGAAGAACACAACAAGAACATTTGGGAAACTTGTTGGTACCTAATGATTTTTTGGTGTAAAATCTGTCTCCCTTTTAACGAAACTTTGAAAAACATAAAGAGGTATTTTTGTTTAAATCGCATTACTATCCTCTACTAGAAGAGTCGCTGGGGGGACGGATAAGATGCCAGCTTTGTCAGGCCAAAAGACAATAACATAAATCATTGGCGACCTTAACAGTGTCGGTTTTGACAGGAAGGGCTTTCAGTTGTAGAATCTAGAAGAAATAGTGCCAGCTCAGGGCCGAAAAACTGCAACCATGAGGAAGAGAATAAACAATGACCTCAAGTAGGTTTGGGAGCAGGCAAATCGGAAGAAGAATTTTTTCTAGAACTCGAACTACTGATCACAGACGATTTAAAAATAAGGTCGGTTGAAAAGAAATAATTAAACTAAACATGAGAAAACCTATACACATTGTGTTTTTTACTATATCGAAGAAGATAATTATGTTTACTTATGGTACAGCAACGTACATGTTTGCTATGCTAATGGTCTACACACTTAATTTTCATAAGAAATTGAAATCGGTATAGTCAAAATACCTAACATACACAATAAGCATAGATTTTTGTGCCTTTTATGTAGATTTCAGCAATAAAATCAACTATGAATTAGATTTAAAGTCTTTACCTCTGAATTCCAAAACTTCCAAACCATCAGCCGGCTGACTGGAACTACGAAAGCAATAGAAAAAGTAAAAAAACTACAGTTTATATTTCAATTCTTATTGTTTTTTTTTTAATCCTACACTTTAACTTTATGTTTAACTTTCCCGGCATATTTCGGCACACGCGAAATACTTTACACTCGTTTCTTCACTCCAAGCTTTCCATACAAACTGACGCGAACACAAGTTGTAAACAATTCCGTGAAAGTTATGAAGGGTTTTCTGTAACGACCCTCTCGGGAAAGCTTGGAACTAAAATGTGCAGAGCTTTGCGAGGAAAGGGAAAACAAAAATGAGGTGTATCACAGTTTGGAACGATGGCCTTTCCTGGAATTTCTGATAATAATTATTTCGGTAGCTTTTGAAAACAGACAAAAGTGATGAAATTTGCGCATGTGATCTTCTTTTCAAGACTAAATTGTAATTACTGTCGATAATTATGTAGAAAGTTTTGTAGAAATGTTTGATCATGTTAAATATTAAGATCATGTTACAAAAAACAATATCAAATTAGATCAAACACCTCGGCCGATATTTGAAGAACGTCTTATACAAAAAAAGAGACAGAGTGTTTTAATAACGGTAAAGTTTGTTCCCGTGTACCATCAGATAACGAAAATTACAACATTGATTTCAAAAAGTGCTATTCTTTTTGCAGAGATGAACTCTACGTCAAAAAAGAAATTTATTTGACCTTTTTGACTTCCTAGGACAACGGGAACTCTATTTTCGAAACCGCCAACACATTTGTAAAGACACGAAAAGATTCATTGTTCATTACATAATTCTCACACAGCATTCGTTCTTGCTAAAATTTGAACACTGTCATGAAGACTTGTTCTGGTGACTGATTCTCTTCATAGTAGATTCTATAATTCAATCATGTTCTTTCTCTTAATGATAGGTATTAGTCCAATACCGACATCTATGTAAGTATTATTTCAAACTAGGATGTTTCTAACATCAATTATAAGGTGTCTCGAAATTGTGATACGTCCTTATATTTGTTCACGAAAATCAAATATAAATAGAATAATCCTTCATTTCAAAATCATTGCAAAATTTCACAGAGGAAACATGCAAGAATAATGATAAACACACAACATTAAGAAAAAGACACTGAAATATATGCCGGATAGTACTGAAAGACACACTCATATTATAAACAAACATCTATACACCTAATACTTGAAGAATGAAAAAAAGAAGAACAAAAAATAGGGGGGAAAAACAACAACAAAGAAGGATGGAAATTACTAACTAGTTTGATTTTTATACTGTGTTCTTTTGGCAACACACAGAGTGAGCAGTACATTAATCAAATATATTAATTGTTCCCCCCTAGCTTCATAACCGTTTCAACCGAAATGGACAATACATGAGGCAAATTTGTGTCAAAGGATTCAATAGTATTGCAATATTCACTAAAAGACGTACTTTAGTATAGAAAACAGACCTTGTATGCAACATCCACTTTAAATTGTGTTCTACTTTCTACAATAGCATTAGTTTTTAAACGCCTTATCATAGACTTTAGTATTGAGACACTACAATTTTCCATTTCGCGGATTAGTAAACACATAAGAGCTACCTACCACGAAATCTATTAGGTTAAAATTACCATGCATGACGTGAAAGTTATGTAACTTGAACTTTTTCCTGAGTCTACTCATTTACTTTCTTTAAAGTAGATCAATTACTTTGCTTTCTCGGTGACATCAGATCAATTTCTTCAGTTACTACTTTGTGATGGTCAGTGTTGTTTACGTACAACAAAAGGAGTTTGTGTGAAACAGTGAACCTAATAAGATTCATGTTCAATACGCATAACTAACACAGTTCAAAACTCTAAACATTATAGTTACAATCCATTTTGAGACCTAAACTATGGATACCTTTTCCTGGCATATTTTTGTCTGTTTTTCAGTGAGTTCTTTGTTTTTGATTTCATCATCTTCTTTGCAATTGTCTTCCTTGTTGGATAGCGGGAATAGCAGTTTGAATGGAAATAGCAACCCAATTCCTGACGCTCAAACCGATTCCTCACAAGTTTTACCCCTTCAGGATTTTCTGATCAATCCAGCAGCTGCTCTAGAAAATATGGGAGGTTAGTTGATAAATAATTTAAATACGCCGCCCTCACCTGCCTTAGAAAATTTCTCTTTAATTCATACCTCACACTTTTTCTCAGGAAGTAATGTGCACATCAGCTTACATCAGTTATAAAAGATGTCGCTTACGGCTTTTGTGGTCTGTTTCTACAATATCTAGTGAATCTACATCTATTTAGGTACTTATGAGTGCAACGAGAAAATTTACTATAAATTTAGCATATTCAATAAAACATTTTAAGTACATAAATTTTGTTTCTCTGAGACTTGGTGTAAGAATAGGATCATACGCTGGACTGAAAGAGAAGTTCGTCCAATGTGGATTGTAGAAAGAGCTCAAACGTAAAAACTAACCATAAAAACTGTATAGTAGTGTATAGTGATCTTCACAAGGTACAGGATGGAGATCAGAAACAACTTTTCTTTATTTAGAACGGCCACCCTTAAAGCCTAGAAAACACATATACGTAAGTTTAGAAATCTAATACCGACTCTCGACTAAGAGTTCGAAATTTAGTTCTGACTGACTGTCGTCAGTTGTAAAACATTTATAACATTAGCCCTATTTAAAGTCAATTAAAAAAAAAGATAGTTTCCGTTCACCTTGTAATTCAGAAAATTCTATATTTCCGGCACCATGGCTCCGGGGAGTCTCTGACGTATTTTTTTCTTCTCTTTAATATTGGTTATAGATCAGCAAGCTGCCAGTCCATCGTCAGATTTGAAAGTCTGGGAGGCAATACCTGTAATTGATTACAACTCTCAACTAGCTCAGTACCTAAGACCACCAAGCTCTGTTCCAGTTTCCAACCTCAAACATCATGAACAAGCAATCGGCTCAAACTTTCAAACCCCAAATACTTACCCACTCTCAAACCTCCAAAGCCCAAGTTTTTACCCTGCGTCAAACCTCCAAAACTATGGGTACACATATGGTCCCCCCAATCTACAAAAACCAGGAGGTCTTGACCAATTTTCCAACATGGGGAACGAGTATGGTATTGGTGCCAATATCCAAGAAGGTGGACCAAGCAACTGGGATTATGAATCAGCAAATTCAAAACCCAATCTGGGTGCTTTATTGGGTGAACTCAAACATGGAGGTTTTAAACATGCCTTTCCAAGACACAAATTCAGAAAACATTTGAGACATTTCCATCATGGTGGTCTTTTCGGAAAATCCAGGGGCTATGGGTATCCTTTCCTTGAAGCAGGAGCGTATATTGGGGATTTAGCATATCATCTTGGCAATTCATTTTATCATGCGCATATTCCTCCATTTACACCTTTGCCTCTCAGCATCCCTCATTCTGGAGGGGCTGATCCATATATGCTTTGGAAGCCTCTATATACAAGGCTATTCTAGTGCCCTTAGCTGGAGTTGCCTTGCTGGGGGCTGCTGCCACAGCGATGGTGGTGACGAATCCTTTCATTTGGAGTTTGCCATTTTCACTTCTTCTTGGGCCAACTTCTTTTGGTCATTTGACTCATATTTTCGGACGAAGACGTAGACGGAGAGACGTAGATCCTGGATTTAACAATCATACTCTGTCCAGTAGTAACATCAAGAAAAAGATAGAGGAAATCAGAATATTAGATGGATTTTTGAAACAGGTAAGATAAAATAACAACAGTAGATGAAAGCTAATGAATGTTCATATTGTAAATATGTATATTTATGTTTATTTTTTTGTTTCCGGGGTTGCAGAGAATGCCCAAGGCATTAGGTTCGCCCGGATTACAAAATAATTGTAAATATTAAAATAATTTTGTTCAATATTTTTTTGTATATTTTTTTAGGATGATTGTTTTGTATATAAAAATAATTAATCTTATGAAACATTAAATAGTTATTAATCAATATTTTATGTAATTCCTGAATTTTTAAGTGGGTATACATAGGTGGTTTGAATTATTGTAAAATCACAGTCTTTATAAAATAAAATCTTTGTAAAATTCACTGGGAAAGTAGAAAGTTCAAATCTATACTTATAAAAGAGAGTTTCACTGACTGACTGACTCACTCACTGATTCATCACTGTTTCCCCGAACTGGTAAGTCTAGGAAGCTGAAATTTGGTAGGTAGCTTTGTCTTATAGTCTAGATGTGCAATAAGCCGGGATTGTTCGAAATTCCCACTACAACACCTGCCATTGGCGAAAAAGGATTTTTTGCTTCCAGCGGGCCAAGCCGCGGCCCGCAAAGCGGGCGACAGCCCGCTAGTCATTCATAAAGACTCATCATAGAAATTACTCGCTTTTTAACACTTAAAATGGTCTCTAAAATACCTACTGAACTTCACAAATCAACTGAAGAACTTTCATCTTTCTTTTGATTTGCAGACATCCAAAGCAGAGGTGATCATACAAGAGAAAAAAGTTCTCGCGACCTATTTGATGACCCAAGCGATTTGTATTGACCGCCTTGTGTGCAGCCTGCATCGGCCAAAGTTACCTGACAATATGACGCAAGAAGGTCGAATCATGAATATGTGAGTTTCTCTTGTATTGCTTTTTTAAATTGCAATAATAATAATAATTCCGTGTCCGTAAGGTAAGTATTCATACCTAAATCACGGTGGTGCGAGGATTATATGGACGCCCAGATCCAATGTCTAGGCTCCTTTCATGTCCATTGATTCTATTTGGTTTTAACGTCCTGACTTGAGGTAAACAGGACGGGGGTTTTACCCTCCATTCGCTGGGAATCGTACCAGCTACCCACATTAACCACACCCAGCCTCGTATGTTCGGAGGGAACAGAATTTTCTGTGCGAAAAGTCTGCTCTAACCGGGAATCGAACTTAGGATCTTTGGACTACGGGCAGTAGTCACAACCGTTATGCCACGGAGGCTGGCTGTATTTTTCAATGTATTTTTCACGAACTATGATCACACAGCAATCCCATATTGCTCTAGTAACTCTAGTTGCTAGACAAACAAGTCAGACACTCACATCACCCACTTCTATTCTATGCTCTTATCCTTCAGAACTTGAATTGCTATGATCACGAGGGATAAATTCAGATTTTTGATCCCCACGGGCACCAATCCCCGTCTTCTCAATACTCGACTTTGCGTTGATTAAATTCAGCAGTCTGAAGAATACATCACTGATATTTGTGTCCTTAATATCTCTTTCTTTGTATAGGCGTTCTTCACACCTCGACCGAGGTGTTTGATTGAAAGGGCCGTATAAAAGGAAAATGAAACTTAAGCTAAATTAAATCCAGCCTCCTTCCATCAACGACAAGACCAATAACTCCAATTTGAAAAATAAATAAAAAGAATATTTCCATTAATTTCCAGAGTGACAAGGGAAATTCTGGAAAACGAATTTGTTCCCCAAATCATCCACGACAACATCCTGAGAGCCAGACAAGTGGGATTGGCATCGGGGAACTGTCAGACGTTTCTTTGTCAACCAATAAACTACTTTGCCCATCATCAAAGGTAACACAATTTATGGAAAGCTTTTGTAACAAACTAATAGGTAATCTAACACTCTAACACATATCAGCCCAACTAAAACAACCTTCTAAACTTGGCTATTAAAAGCCGGTTTCACAATGATATTGGCTTAGTTGAAACTTCTTAAATTTTCGTTATTAAATTTCCTTTTAATTCAAAATTCCCTAAAGACGAGCATGTTAAGACTAATTAAAAGGTTAGGTACCTCAATCTTTACACATCAAAGGAAAACCAGCGCGAAAAAATGTGATATCTTTTATCGTAATTGCAAATTGACTAAAGAGTAGATTTGTGAAATTTACTCGAGTGTGATTTCTTTACAGTCCTAGCCATCGAAATTCTGTTTGGTTGCCGCAATTCCATTCCCACACATAACACATTGCCAGAACAAAGCCTTATAGTTCAAAGTATATCCTTGAAATTTGCCGAATATTCAACATCCACCTTTGTCAATGACATTCCAATCATTTAATCTAAACAAACCCTCTTCAAATCCACACACAGAGCATAAAGCACGCACAGTATCTCTCAAGAAAGTCACTATTATGAAATCTATCACTTATCAACCCGTCAATGGATTTAAGCCGGTCTTCGAGTCTTGGTTCTGTCAAGTTATATTACAGAGTGTTATTAATTTGTTTAACGATTTTTTGTGACAAAGATTTGTATTAACCCACGCGGATCTTATGTCTTTTGGAGTCACACGTACAAGAGGACTGTTGTACCTGTAAGCCAAGCGCTCATATAGAATTTTCATCGCTTTTGTCGCACTGTGCAAATAATTTTCCCATGTTTTATTTGATTAATCAAGCTCATCTGTTCAAATAATGATATTAGAATGTTCAAGAGAACAATGTTCATAATTCAGACCATATTCCAAGAGAAAAGAAATGAAATTTTGAGTGTTTTGTTGAAAATGAGTCACATCACACAAATTATGTTCTCAATCATACGATAATAAAGACTGTTGATAAGATAACAAAAAAAGTGATAGACAACAGAGAATAATTCGCAAAAGAAATTATGAAATTTCCCAGTTTGGCTAATTGTGTGAAGTACTGAAGACTACTTAAAAGAGTACAGTATTTGCAGTAGGGAGTTAAATTTCTTATACTTCTATTGTAAATAAATAACTGTTCCACAATGGTACTAGGTACTTGTCGTAACAAGTAAAACAAAGTTTTGAATCTTAAGATGTGTGCAAATAAATTGTGTACTCAGGGGACTCGGATCTTTCTGTTCCGGTTTTAAGTGTTTTACATTGTTATGATGAAATAGCCTTGGATCCTTAAACTCAAACAAAGACCCTTCACAAAGTTATATCCTGTGCAAAGTGAACAATTACATAACTTGGATTACTTCAGGAGTCCTTAAAATCGGTCTTTTATTTTTTGGTTGATCGCACATAAGAATAATATGTGACTCAAGACGAGTCAACTAAAGTTGGCTGTAGACCATCACTACCCACAGCTATAGGCATGCTGGTTACAACTACAAAAATCGGTTTTGAATAATTAAAACCATCAGAGTGAGTATCTTGAATTCGTCACTGATCTACTCTCTGAAATTCTGATTGCAAATGGCTAGAGAGTGAAAGTATTGAATGCGCAACGGCAACATTGCAAGACGTGGGAGAAGATAGTGGAGTGCCGACTTGACAACAGTGCTTGCTGTAATCTTGACTGAAACTATTTCAATTATTTCAGTATCCAACCTCTTTAAATCAGTGTTTGTGTTTCTTTGATTTAAATGAAGTGATTTGTCAATCTTAGTTAATATTTGTTCAATTTTAACTGTCAATATAAATTTCTTTTTTGTTTGAGAAGGAGATTTGTAAATGTGAAGGAGCTAGTGAGTTTGTAAATCTTCGTTAAAAGAACGCAATTTTTATTCTTTTTCAATACCTCATATCGTCTAGGTATCTCCATGTGAAATTATTGTGAATGAAGGTGAAGTGTTGTTTCTTCATGCATAATTAGTTGACTGTCTATTCGCCAGAGTGCGGTACCCGTCGAGCTGTATCTACAGGTTGAAACTCGTATGGAACATTCATTTTGTACAGCTTTGCGTATTTTTTTTCTTTTCAAGTTGTCGGGCGTAATATTGTTCAGCGTTTGAACTTGATGTGAAATAATCATGTTTTGTTCGCGTCTCGCGGACATGTATGGTCATGGAATTTAAAAGTGGCATTAGATTGCAATTAGCAACAATCACGGAGTGAAGCATCCCAATTGAGGCATGTTCAAAAGATACAACTCCGACCACGTTACGTATTACGAAAAAAGTGCCGAGTGGCTTCTCATTTGCTTCAATCTCTTTGGTTTGAACTTGTGCACCCGAATTTTGGGAACTTTTATTCGGAGGGCATTTCCATCGTTGGGCAGAGAGGATATCACACAAGAATTTGACTCGGAGACATCTGAGGACGAAGATACATCAGATGATAGCAGCGAGGATGAGGATGATCTGTATGAGGAGCTATTCGAGCAGGAACTACAAGGAGATCAAGGAATTTCAGGGATTACAAGGATAATTGCAAGGGACAGAGGTTGATTTGATACTATCATTTGAAACTTATCTGATACGGCCTTTTTCTTTCGAGGAGATTACACCATCATTATAATTATTATATGTCACTGGATTTTCTTTAGATAGATCGATACTTTTCTAACTCCTTATTGAAAGTGTTTTCCAATATTATCTCAAAATGGGCAAAGTTAATCGCGTCATAGTATGCGGCTTCAAACGTGTCGGCAAAACTTCCATCTTGGAACAAAGCATCTACGGAAACTTGAAAAAAGGTGCCGAAATATTTCCAACCATCGAGGACATCTACGTCGCTAACGTAGAAACGGATCGTGGGTCGAAAGAAAAGTTCAATTTCTACGACACCGCCGGTTTCGATTCGACGGCACTCCAATTGACAAACTCTGACTGTTCGTCGTACGGTGCGTTTGTTCGTCAGTACGCCCCGCAAGCGGATTGTTTTATATTTGTGTACGATACAAACGTTCAAGAGTCCCTTGACTGTGCGTGTGCGTTGAAGTACGAGCTTGACAAAGTGAAAGACAAGAAGGAGATCGTGGTCATAGTTCTGGCTCACAGTACGAAGGATCAGGGTTCTAACCTGACGGATGGGATCAAGTCTAGCGCCATGCAGTGGTGTAGTCGAGAGAAAATCCGCCACTTTGATGTCGACGCGTTCAACAGGAAAAGTCTGCATGAGCCGTTCGTGTACCTGGCCTCCAAGCTGATTCCCGTCCCCACCAAAAGCTCCTTTCCGCAACTGAGTATGGTCAGGAAGACAGTTCGTAATGAGTAATGAGATTAATTAAGTCTTATGTATTAGGAGTCAACCTCGCTTGTATGAACATATTATGCTTTTACTTAAGTAATTCACTGATTGTAGGATAACCTCCTGGTCTTGGGTTTGACAATATCGGCATGTATGAGAACTTTAATGAGAAGGCCACTGATTTTTTGTTAGACTGCAGATTATCTGGTTGAAAAATCATGGAAAACCTTGTATTTACTGCAGAGCTCAGTTAATTAAAGGGGCCCCAATATGGCTTGTTCTCATGTGTGTCTCCCCCTATGTCTAAGCCTCTTTGCTTTTAAGATTTACGTCAGGCCATTGAAATAGATCATGATATTCACCAATTCACCATCTGTGCAATCTTCTGTAGTTGAAAAAATGTGATTTTAGATACTTTTTTGTGAAATCTTAGGTAGTGTAGGTACTATCTACCCCACGTGAAACTTTAGATGTTTTTAACACTGTTGATGACATTTTAGTCTTTAGTAGAGTTATACATGTAGACTGAAAACTCTGCACAGTGTAGCATTATTCTAAGGACGAAATTGATGATAATAATAAAATGTTATTAGCATTTTATTATTATTCTTATTGTGTGATTGTCTTTTCTAATAGTTTTGGAATGTTTTACGATATTTTTATTTATTGTTCTTTATATTTATAATGATGGCCCTTGAGTAAAGGCGGACGAAATGTGTAGGTAATGTGAACCAAATAATATTTTTAAATTTTTAGATAGATAACTACTCGATCAAATTTTCGTATAATGTCATTGAATATTTAAATGCAACACTACTTTTCCGTCGTAATTCATAATTAGTTATTCTAATAATATTTTTTGCTATCAATATCTTGCGCTTGTTACCCTAATACATGACTACCTATAGGAATAGGGAGGCTAATCAAAATTTAGGGATGTGATGGATGGACTTGCCAGTTTAGACAGTATCTTGCCATATCATTTAGTATTTTTTTTTCTGCCTAATATTACCAAGCGTCATATTAACTGTTAATTTAGATGTTTATTACCTACTTGTTTTCTTGGATGTTTTGTGATAGTTTGTAACTTTTTTAAAAGAATTTTCTTACTTATATTCTTCTAGCCGTACCTTAAGACTTTTCTACTTAACCTTTTTTCTACTTAGTCGAACGTATGGAATTACTAAAATTATGTAAATAAATCTTGCTTATTACAAAGTTTCCACTTTGCCGTCTTATTGAGAAACTGGTTTTTCTTTTCATCTTGCTTTGTAATAATAACAAATAGATTTTTTAACGATTTCATTTTTGTGGCTCACTGTCTTTTTGAAATCAATAATATTCGACTTTCCAGACAAGGATTTACCCCCTCACATGCAGAAAACTAAAAAACCTTCTACCAACAATGATTCTTCATCAACCTGGGGTGGGTCGGAAATACCCAGCAACACAAGGGTTTGGATTTGAGAGGTCATACTAGTCAATCTAGTCATCCAGCAAGTCTAAACCTCACAGGACGTTGTTAAGTGATCTTATAACCGCATTGATCTTACGAGAACTTCAAAATAGTTGACAGTGGCTACTAGTATTATATGTATATGGTAACATCTTGCTTTCCTTTTAAATATAGGTTAAACGTCGCTTTCAACTGCATGGTCATATCACGACGGGGGTTTATAATAATAATAATAATAATAACACTCTTTAGTGGGAGGTAACCACTAGGCGAGGTTAATGCTTTACCTACCAGTTTACCTACCATTCGCTGGAAACTCACTAACCAGCTACTCAAATTAACCTCACCCAGCCTGAGTGAGACCGGGAATAGCTACATCATGAAAGTTTAAATGTGAATGGTCGACCATCCAAGTCTGAACCTCGCTGCACGTTGCCTAACTTCAGTCACAGAACAAGCACTGGTGCATTTAACGTGCCATCGACGCTGGCTTTTGTATAATTCTATATCGTCAGATTAATAGCGATGTTGATAACACCCCAGGAGATAATTTCGCACCGTGATGGCGTGCGGGTAAATTAAAATAAAAACATTTGAACCCAAAGAAATACCAGTTGCCTCCCGGCCTATTGGACACTTTGGACAGTGGTTTTTAAGCTTTATTTTGAAGTAATTTTGATACCAAAAAGTCTCTCAGCTACAATCACGCATTATCATTTTTGTTCAAAAGACATTTTTTTAATATTTAAAAAATATCTGAAAAATAATCTAAGATGTAAAGTTAAAAAGCAAAATGATAAAGTTTCCATTCATTTTTGAAAATTTATTTTAAATTTAATGTAAAAGTCAATTTTTGTTCTGAAAAATAAAAGAGAGATTATTAGTTACTTTTTTGATAAATTTGTATTTTTTTGTAAGAAAATGGACAAGGATCACAACTCTTTCCTAAATATGTGAATGAGACTGAATAAAAAAGAAATAAAACAAGAATGTCATCTACATAATGTAAAAGAAAAAGGTTGTGTTAGTAGAGTAGGTACTCATAAAGTGAAATCAAATAAAGTAATGCTTCTATTAAAAAATATTTTCGACAATAAAAGACATTGTCATCATAATCTTTTGTGAAAGATCTTATTTTAAATTTTGTTATAAAAAGATCCAGAAAAGAGACTTTTATGAAACTCCGCGGTAATGTTATGGTTATGATATTTGTAAATCACATAAGTGATACGAGTATTATGACAATTTATTGTTACACTATGAGCCTGCCTCCTTAGAATTATGCGTGCTTAGGACATGAACCACCCACCTCCAGGTTATGAGTCCACATCTTAAACCATCGAGCTTGAGGTCGTTTAGAACTTTGTCAAATTACCAATGCTGTTATTTATTTTAATGTTCCACATATTACAGTCACCTACCTACCTACGTTCTTGATATTGTGAAAGAAAAAATAAAACATACTATGATATGCGTGTCTAAATAATATGAAAGTGTCTACGGCGACGTAAAAATACATATTCGGTTCTTTTTTTATGGCAAGCTCTCACTATAGGGGTTTTAGGCACTGTGTAGAAGCTAACAGTTCTTAATGACATCGTTTGAATATGTGTAATAATCACAATCGTGATGTCAGAATTACTCAGACTACTTTTGATAAACTTTTGCCGTACTTGGGACTCGCATACAATATAACTTTTTTTTTAATGGTCGTCCGCTGTGAATTCATTTTGCTACTTCTTTGACATGCCCAGGATTTAAAACTACAACCTTTCGGCTAAAGTCCCCTGTGCCTACCATTTGAAATCTCCTCTAACATTTTTTTCTCTTTGTAAGCGCTTTAAAATTGTCATTATACATTATACAGGTCGTTCGCGCTATTCATTTCATTTGTAATATTTTGCAGAATCTGTAGTCGCCAGATTTGTAGTTAATTACCTACGTTGCGGTAGACACTTACTTATATTGAATTAAAACGTTTAAAATATAACATGAACCGTCAACAAAGGGAAGGGAAACATATTACATTAGATTTTTTATTATTAACATCAATGAAACACAAACAAAGAGTTTAACATCAAATTATGCGTTTAGGGATTTAAAAGATTTGGACATTTAAATAATCATTATTTAAAAAGTAGGGCAGTTAACGTTTTGAAAATGATTTTTATTGTTGACAGATGAGATGACGCAGTATTTGGGAAAGTATGACAAAGGAAGGTAATTTTGGATACCTGTTTTTCTAAAATAACGTCAAAATTTCTTGATCTTGGCTCTGACAGGATCAGTTGATCTGATCTAAAACACGCCCGCTATAGGGAATCTTAACCAATCACAGCGCATTTATATCAGTTGTTAAGTGATGGTGGCATTGATTAACAAGTCCTAGATATTTAATCCTATGTTATAATTCGGAATTTAGTCACATTCAATGAGAAATTACTTTTTTTTGTTAGGCTTCCGTTTGCTGAAAGATTCACTTTTTGAGAGTTTTTCACCAATTTTTTCGAGGACAAATAAAATAAAATATTGAATACAAAGTGAATTTCTATACAATATCCTCTCGACGTTTAAGATATTTAAAATGCCTCTTTCTATTAGTAAAAAAAAAACAATGCTTTCTCGTCACAATTCTCTAAAATTTGAAGGAAAGCTCTTTCATTGACCAATTTTATTAAGTACAAACCTTTGTTCATCGGTCGGATCTCGCAAGTAAAGTAATCAATCAGTCAACTAGTCTTGCACAGTAAAGTATATTTCTGTATTTTCAATAATGAAGTATTAGTGAGTATGAAAAGAGGTAAAAAAAAAAAAAAACAAAAAATGAATTCTTGATCCTTTAAAACAACTGTGTATAAAAATATATTAATAGTTTGAACTAATAAAAAAGTCCAAGAGGATGGTTTTTGTTTAGGATCTATCAATTCAATACCTCAAATGTTGTTTTTCCTTAAAAGCCAGAATCTTAAAAATGTAGGTACACTGTACTGTGAAAATAAATACATAATTTTAGTCCGCTATAACTTTTGAAGGGCGTTGTAAATTCAATGTTTTGTAGTGTTCCCCTGGTATAATTTGTAGGGATCAAGAAAGTAATAGAATTACAGGTCATTACTGAAAAGTTATGAACTTTGACGTACAGAACCTCAAATTTCCAACGATAAAACTTGTGGCGCAGTCATGTCTACAAAATTTTGCTACTTTTCAATTGAGATTTTACCAAGTTCTGAAGAAAAGCACTTTGCTCGAAATGAACAGTCGATATTGAGTTTCTACTAAAAAGAAAATTAAAATCCAATTAATGCATAGATGAAGTGCTAAATTTCTTTTGGATTAATCAATTCCTCATATTGGTTTTTCATTGGATTCACTAGAAACCATGTTATATTGAACCTTTCAACGCAAAATTATCCATGAAATTTCGAACAAAATAAAGTACCTATGGGTGAATATCTAAGAAATTTTTAACCAATGCACTCTAGATAATCTAGATTCTATCTAGATGATTGTATAAAAGATCCCAAACTTAGAGAAAGGACTGACTTTTATTTTTTGAAGTCATATTGACAACAATTGAACATACTTTTTAAACTGAATATAAGAGAGAACGAATGAAAGAATCAAAAATATTATGAATTACATACATTTGTACCTTTTCCCCTGAAATGAAATTTTTATTGAGAATAATTATGAAATAATAAATTTTACCACTTCATTTGATTTTGAAAATACCCAAATTAGCTAAAAGTTACCCAAACCATACGTACATGGTACAATTGGTACATACTTACATAAGTACGTTTCTACAAAACTTACTTTTTGAAGCCCAATACATAAATACTATACTTATTCGAGAAGTTGTAATGTAGGGGTTGGTACAAGTAGCTTACTACCAACTTGTCATCCCTGGATGATTCTAAACTTGCTTCAGCATTCTTTTGTATATTTTTTTTGTTGTAAGGAAATTAATAAGAGCCTAATTAATTCCTTTATTACCTATGTGAAAGATTATCTTTGGCCTAAACCAAGGAAAAGGCAGTAGGGAAACAATACGGTATGTCTGCGTTGCCCTTCTCTAGGCTTTAAATAAATCATGTAGAACTAGGTTGTACTGATATTTACTGTAAACTGAATAATACTTACATGCCTCCAATTTTCGACAATCAGACAATTCCTTGTAGTGTATTTGCTTACTCTTAATCCCATCGTTCTATAAAATATTTAGAGTTGATACTTGAATGATAATTGCAATAATTTACCTAATTACTGTAACTAGCCCTTGTGTCATGCTTTTTGAAAAAATCATTTAATTTAATGTACCAACACATCTCTCAATTCATGAATTTGTATAGTAACAGATATTAATAATTTAGTCATTAATCATATCTTACCCAGTAACAAAGGGCACGAGTTGAAATTATACAAAAGGAAAAATAAAATAAAATTCACATTAAAAGTTCTATTTATAGATATATAAACATTTATTTATTTTTTATTAATAAACCCTGATATAGTTTTAAGTGTTGAATCTATCATACAAAATTATAATGAAGTCAAAAAATACTTAAATCTAAGACATTTAAACAATTATGTATAAAAAGGAGACACGGATTTATTGTAAAACATAAAATTTATCATATACCTAAACAAAATGGAATAATTTCTTATAATTAAATAATAATTCAATATGGAATTCTTAAGAATTTGGACTGCTTCCTGAGTTTAAACATTTTTTTTGGCAACAGTGTAATAAAGCAACAACAAAATGGAATGAATGGATAAGGTGCAGGAAAAACAAGTAGGTAGACTTAATCATAGATAATGAATTGTCTAAATATTTTCTTTATTCAATTATAATTAGCTATGTAGATTTAGTTTGTACTTTTTCCTTAAATTCATTTGTTATAATATTTTCAAAATAAGTCAGAAGAATTTTTTGTAGATGTTTGTTGATAAATAATTAAATTAAGAAAAACAAACAGCAAATACATAGGTACATCATTATGTTTGTAAAGTTATTATATATTTACATAAATGTAATATGTATCTGTATCATTGTATTATTGGAAAAGAAAAAGTACACAAATTTAGAACACAAAAAACTAATCAATGTTACTCAAAAGTAATTCGAAAATAACACAAATATTGATATGAGATCATAAAATTAAAATTTTGATTAAAAAATCCAAATAAAATAAAATATTTTTTTTTTTTACTAATTAATGAATATGTTTGCCAAAGTATTTTTCTTACTGTAAGAAATAATTTTGGTGGGTGAATATCTACACGATTACTTTACTTTAATTTTGTTGACAATTTCCAATATATTTTCCTTTACTTGTATTGCACTAGGCCTAAGAGAATCAAATATAATAAAATCACAGAAAACTAAAATAATGAACAAAACTAATAGAAAATAAATTATAATTTTATCACAAATTCATAAAGAGCGAGTAGGGTACTCTTTGCGTATTTCAAACTAGAATTTCATGTTCATTTAATTACAGAGATACAAATGAGATAAATAAAAAATTCAGCCTCTGTACCCATAATGTAGTAATTGTACCCAATTTTTTTATTATTCAAACCACTAAAATTAGACCCTAGCATGCTTCCTGACTCTTGCTCCTTCAAAATCTGGTATTATATTTCTAAAAAACATAATATGAATCTTCAGAAATATAAAATCAGACACAAAAATTGTAATTTACAAAGTAATTAAAATATATATAAACTAAGAATTCAAACAAAATCAAAAAGGAACTGAACAAAACTTGAAAATAGTTACATTGAACATCATCAACATTTCACCCACCTTATTTGAGAAACTTGGAGACATGTTTGTAATAATTGTGTCCAAGAATGTTTCAATACATATACATGTATGAGTATACATAATACCTATTAAACTAGGTCAAGAGTAAGTTATATTCTACGCATTTTATCGGAACTAAATCTTTTATAATAACAAAATAATGCCTTCTTAACAGGTTAGTTCTGATACTAATACATGGAGTCAAATCTACATGCTCCCTGACTCATATATAATATGAATTGATGGATATAAATAAAAGACTTAATTGACGATTGTTCTTAAGTTTTCTATCGGTTTGGCAAGATCATTTAATTTGTAGGTAGAAAATGAGAAACAAAAAGGAAGAACTAAGGAGAATGATGTGGAGACAGTCTTGAAAGGTTGTAAAAAGAAGAGTTGAACATTTTAGCTATTCCAACAAAAAAGTAAAATTGTTTGTATTTTTAATTACAATTAATTCAGGTACTTTAGATGGTTCTAATGTAATATATTGATTTAAAAAAAAAATCAAGTTGTGTATTGTATGCATTTTTATTTGCACGGTGGAGAGTCAGTTAAAAATATATGTACTTTTTACTGCCTTTAACATAACAGTAGGGCTATGGTCTAAGAGTCTAAGTACTCTGAGTGAAAGTATTAAAAAGAAACTATACAATAAAATTGACTCGTTGTATGAATAATGTTTTTCAAGGTCAATTTTTACGAACCATCTAAGTTTTTAAAAGAGGTATCAGGTACTTACGGTAAAGTATGCATTTCAAATCCAAAACATTAAATCGTTCTATTACAAGATGTTTGATGTATGCAGTAGTATTGGGGAGTAATGGATAACCAGAAATTCAGTTGAAAAATTGACTTTTTCAGCCGTCCCAGTACTATTAACTTAACCTTATAGTGTGGCTCTAGGTAACCAATAAAACAATATTTTTTGTATCTTGAACAGTAAAGAGTGACATATTAAAATATTTTTAACTCTCTTAATGTCAATTCCATTATCTTATTCTTTTCGCAAAACGGACACTTTATGCTCATTGAGTCAAATTTAGACATAATATCGGTCATTTTCGCTGCACAATGTCCGGAACTTAGGACAACCTAAAATACTGTATCCCAGGGGTTTCAAGCCTTTTCATAATTTAACATCAAAAGGAGATGAAATGCACGCATTTGTGATATGCTTATAGCATTCTGATTTAAAAAGTATATACCTGTTCAAAAAATATTTCTAAAAAGTTGCGTACACGCAGTATTTTAAAAGGTATCTCTAAAAAAAAAAAAACCTTCTAGATTTAATTTAAAGATTTTTTCTATTTAAAAATACCCTTTGAGAGTTTGTTTAAAACGTCTCTTTGGGTTGTGATTCGTTATTATTCTTACTGCTATTATTGTTGTTGTTGTAGGTAATATCGAAGAGTAAGGAGGTGGACGCCCTGTAGTCGTAAGACCCAGAAGCGCCGCCTTTCAGAAGACGCTTCAGCATGCCTGAAGTTCCTCGATGTTGAAGACTCTTGTGAGTGGTGAGGCTGTTCTTAGTTCGATACCGACGGTGACAGAATTCGCACACGTAGAGAGTGTCGGAGCGCTCATGTTTGTCCTGGAAGTGCCGCTTCAGACTGTAGTAGCAGCTGAACGTGCGGCGGCAGTAGGGACAGTCCTGTGGCTCATTGATGCCTCCGCTGAGGGGTGGTGGCATAACTAGACCTGGAATTATACATTGACGATTGGTTAATTTTCGCCGAACATGTTTATTACCAGAGCTACCATTTCAGACACTAAGGGTGGACTTGATAGACGTTTTTGTAATACCTCTGTGGCGCTAAGTCACGCATTGCGTACTGAGTAAGATAGGGAAAATCGACACTTACCAACTGATTTTGTCTATGATTTCCGCCCTAAATAATGTTTGCTGTCTGAATTTTAACAGATAACTTCTTAATATATCTAGTAAATAATAAGAACGGTTTAACTTTTTTTGATTTGGCATTTCCAAGCGCTACCACCCTTCTTAATATTACTCCCGTACTAGCGGAAATTTTATAAAGACAAAGGATGTCCGACTTTGAGATACAAGAACTTAGCAGTAGTGATCACATACATCATGATACCACCATCATGATTATTATAACAGATTGATAGTATGCCTACAGGCCTACACATACCATCATGATTATGATAGCAGCTTCATATTATGCTCAAACATACCATCATGTTTATTATTATAGCAGCTTGATATTATGCTTACACATTTTTTTCAACTTCTTTCCAAAATAATGTCTAAATTTGTGAACCTTATTTTTATTTAATCCCTGATAATTTTTAATTTTCTACTATTTTTCAGAGGGGAAATGCGGCAAGCGTTATTGGTGCTTGCCCCATTTCCAAAGATTTGGAAGAGATGTATTATGTCTAATAAAATATTTGTAAGTTAATCTAACCACATAAAAAAAAAAAAAAAAAATCAATATTCTACTATTTTATATTCCTCAGAAAAAAACCCCGTCCCAAATGATCAAAAAATAAATAAATAGAAATATTTTTAATAAAATTATTGTTCACATGTAGGTACCAACAATACTGCAGCTTAGGACGCTTGGATATACATCTATACATTTTTTTTTTTTTTTACATTTGGGAAAATATTTTGGTGCATGCAGTGTGATTAGTGATTACAAACATCAAAGTAGTGTCTTATTAAGAAATTCATCTCATAACTGAATGGAAAATTTATAGCTATGGTTCTGATATTTTAAGTACCTACAATATTGGCTATGTTATTTATTGTATGTTTTAAAACCTATTATTCTCGTGCGGAAAAACAAAAATCTACAGTCAATCAACTTTTTACAGGCATGCAGAGTATACCCTATTTAACATATTACTTACCAACGTAGAATTACTTATATGAAATCTACACATATTCTATGGTTTAAATTATTGAACTATCATTAAAAACATCTTGCTAACTATTTTAACTCATACCATAATGAATGCTTAAATATTATATTTAAAATCACAATAACTATAACAGTAATAATAAAATTGTATTTTATTTTTATTATGGAACAATAAAAAAAATTGTTAGACCTCTGAAAACAACTACCCTATAAAAAAAAATAGCTTTTTAGTTTGACAATTTCATTGGAATTTCAATGGAAACATCATACCTAAATCGTATTCGTTTTAGAAAAAAATATACATACCTACCATCATTTAAAAAATCAATAATCATAATTATAAAGGTCCCTTCACCATTAAGAAAATACAAACAAATGAATAATCTCTTTATTTCTATGAATAAAATACATTACAATTTTCATATATTACTTATCTAATAATTATTAATTAACAATTGTGGAAAAATTGAGGACAAATTCATTGGGTACTACTTTTAATGCTTTTAATGTTTTTTTTTTTTTACTTCCAAAGAAAACAAAAAGAACTTTTGAGATTATGGCAGATTGCATAAATATAATAAATTTCAGGCGCTAATAAAAGTTACTTGGTAGGTGATGTATTGTACGTATGGTTGTTGAAAAGATGCGACTCAAAAAATATTTAAATTTGAGTATTTTTTTAAAATGAACTCGTTCTCAACTTATCCAAAACAAAAATACTACAAGTCATTTTTAAGGTACTTGGCTCAACTCTTGTAATAATTGTGGAGGCACAGCTCATGAAATACATAGGAACAGATCCTAATTAAAGAGCACCCGACATTGTTCGGTTTGTTGCTGAGCCTATTCTCACACTGAATCTTATTTTTGTAAATCACAAGGATCTCACAATTATTCAAACTCGCCTGAAGAATATTTCCAAGGCTCGGCACTCGAACCACGGACCTCCAGGTTGCAAGTCCGCCGCTTTTAAAATTTACGTTGAGGTCAAGTTTCACAGAGTGGCT
This sequence comes from Bactericera cockerelli, assembly GCA_024516035.1. NCBI lineage: Eukaryota > Metazoa > Arthropoda > Insecta > Hemiptera > Triozidae > Bactericera > Bactericera cockerelli. Next base: position 14,712,854 of record CM044955.1, on the reverse strand, counting down.
CCAAGCCAAACCAGATTTACAATCACTGAGATCATAATATAACATAGAGGGAACCTTACCTATCTCGAACTGAACAAATTTATGCGTCCAACTTAGAACAGCTGATGGTCCCTCTTTCAACAAATCCTGGCCTCTGATTGGTTCAATTTATTTGAATTTTTTGTTTAGTCATGCAGTGGCGGATATCTAAACATCCTTAAGTTTCATCCTTTTTCAAATCCTTTTTCAAACATCCTTATTAGGTAAAAATACCTAATAGGTAAGTATGAAAAAAGTAAAAATATTATTCGCGAGATAAAAATTACTACAACTCCGGCACTGATTTTGAAATCAGCTGATGGTCCCTACTGGACGCAAATCTTGATACATCGGGTTCCCTCTATGTTATGTTAAAAATGTGTTCGAAGCCGACATCTCGCCGCGGCCCGCCACATTACCTTCCTGCACTGGATACTAGAACTTTAGGTGGCTCGGCAGCAGACTCTGGGGGTGCGATGGCGGCATGATGAGCGTCGGCCTCGTCTTGTGGTACGTATAGATGTGCGTCATGAGCGAGTTACGCGAACAATAGACGCGCTCGCAAATTGCACACCTGTATTCTTCTTCGCGGCTCGCGTGCTTATCGGCCACATGTCGCTTGAGGCTTGCCTTTGAACACAACACCTTGCCGCATGCGACACATGTGAACACCTTCTTCAAACCTAGAGGGAAAACGAATGGGAATGTGAAAATTAGTGGGTTGGTTAAGTGAAGCGGTGATAAACAGCTCGTATTCTTTCTACATATTACAACGCTAACGTTATTTCATTTATACGTATTTTCCTATTTTCTCAAGTTCTTTAGTTGTCAGTGCTAGTAATTAAACTTTTGGGGAAATAATAACTATGGTATTTACACAAATTATATGAGTAAAATGCTCTTTTTTAAAAATCTTTTAATAAGAATACCCATTGTTGACCGAATGGCCTTGATCTAACACCAATGCTAACTATCCTCAGACTTGCTTACATAGGAGCTTTCAATATTAGATTGTTTTTGTGTGTGGGTATCGCAACTTGATAACAATATGCTAGCAAAAATTAACAAAGTAAAGAGAACCTCAAAAAGTTATGAAAACTTAATTAAGTGTGCAAATTGAAATAAATGGCTGAGAAATAATAAAAAAAAGAGGAGAAAGGAAAGCGAACCAAATATTAAAGCGGCTTTCATGCTGGGATTGTAAAATAGTGAGGTGTATTGAGTTGGTGGAAAAGGGTGTTAGTGTTGGACTAAAAGGAAAATTTTAAAAGAAGAGGAATTAAAAAAGTGGTGAATGTGATTGAAAAAGAGAAAAGAAAATTGAATGAAACCAAAAACAGAAAACTTTCTACCGAAACCACAAAAGAAAAGGGTTCATAAGAAAAGGCTTAAAGCTCCCAACTTGACGTCCAAGGGTATAAACTAAGAACTTTGAATATTTAAATATACAACAAAATGCTCATTTCTTTATAGAGAAACCATCACTATAGGACATTTAACTTTCAATGGGTGATATGTTACAACAATGCTTATTTGTGCCTTACAGCCTCCTTTATTTATTATTTATCATACTTAATATTGTGATTTTTATTAGGTACATAATAATTATAATCATACTCGTTCATCAAAAATATTATGTCGATTACATTCATCTGAAAAAATCAATATCTTTGAAAACGGCCAGTTCGATGTTGAAAAGGCTTTTGATTTCAATCTTATTTTACCTTGATTTTTTTAACAACTTGGAAGATAACGATAAAACAAGGAATGATGCAGTAGTTAAAGCAAATTCAAATAAACCAAACTATCAACTACATTTTTGAAATAAAAGTTTCAAGTTAAAGTGAAATACTTGAAAATACAAATATGCATCAGAGTTTTTAATATTTTTTTATCATTTTCATACTTGCAAAGATAGATTATAACCACTAATAACTACAAGCTTGTGAGTAATCAAGTGATTTTCATGTTAAATCATATTTTGTAAGTACACAATATTTTCATTTTAAGAATCATTCAAATATAAAATTGCGCTTTAAGCCTTTTCTTTTTTGTCAAATGAAACGAAAAAGTTAAAATAAAGGATAAAGAAATGAAAATTAATGTGCTGATAAGGTTCTACAAAAATGAGGTAAATAAAATTATGAGAAATAATTAAACACAGGGGGAAAAAGAAATCAACTAACCTGTAGTTTATCATTCTTAAACCCAGCTTTTTCATAAAAAGTGATGATTTCTCTTTCAAAATGAAGCAAAAATACTGTATTTAAAACTTGTTATGTTAAACTATCACTCTGCACTTTTAATAAAAGAATATTAGTGAAAGATAAAAAAGGACCGCCACCATGAAGAATTAGACTATCTAAAACAAGCTGATGAGAGCTGCAGTGAAGAGAAAATCAATGAATTAGTTTACACACTTAGAAGTCAAGTTGAATGTGAAGGTATAGAGACAGTAAGTAGTGAGGCAGACGCCAATGTAATCACAACTAAAGATAAAATAGTGTTTAATAATAAAACACACTTTTAACCTTTCTTTGATCTAAATACTAAAACAATTTTTATGTCCAAAAATACAAACGCAAACACACACGGAAAATTACTAATAACGATAAATTCTTCAGGTTTACATAAATACCAAACATTGACTATTTTTTCTAACGATTGTTTATTCTTTTTTTCCCCCAATTTCAATACCTATAATATTTATTTTGTGCCTTATTGATCTTAGGACCACGGCCATTCCTAGGATATGATGGTTGTCTGGGATTCTCAATATTTCAAAAGGTTCATAGTATGGAGGACAAAAGTGCCATCGATGTATGATAAATGATTGATCCATCTATTTATTTGTGAAAATCCGAGTCAAAATATTTAAAAAAATATATAAGTACCTACCTACTTCTTAAAATTATTTTATTTTTATTAATACGTTGACCAATAAATGAGTCGAGTGTTTCATTAAAATATTTCAAGTAGATTTTACATGCTGTATAATGAAACTGGAATCGTTGGTTGAATTTGCAAAATAACATTGTTAAAAGAAAATCAATTTGTACTTTCTGTTATGACAATCAGCAACCAGTTTCAGATATCTGGGTCAATCAGCAACCAGTTTCAGATATCCGGGTTTCCATGTGACCCTTCCACCACCGTTAGATTTATGGATCTGACTACCCATCCCCCTTACGGACATGAAAAATAAAAATAAACAAATCTATGAATCCTTTTAAAGGCATAAAACGGATAGGAATGAAAAAAATTCTTGCTGTATAAAAGCACAACGATGGTAAGGACTCTCCAATATTCCGCTAACTACAGCGATCTATGGACCAATGTGATTAGTTGAAAGGTCATTAGCGCAAAATCCTAGCCATCTTTGAGCTAGGAGCCAGCATGAGCATTTTGATCCCATTATTATTGTTTGCCCTAAGATTGACTTTACAATACAATGTGAGATTTACAAAATTAATCAACCTGTTAGATTTAGTTATCATTCAAAACATTAAGCCATGCAATGTTGAATCAAGCAATAATGGAAACAAATGACTTACCTTGTGATGAAGATGCTCCTGTTAAATCTAAAGTTCCTGTGTTCCCTGAGTTGTGGTGTGAATTGTTTAATCCTGGAAGAAAAATACACAGTGAACTTCAGTGAGATTGCGAGAAAAAAATGTCGGTATTTATAATAATACTCTTTGGTACAATGTAACCAACCATTAACCAAACACCAGGCGAAGTTTGTGCTCAAAGTTTTTTCTACCCCATAACCCTCCAGAGTCTTTTTATTATTTGGAAATCATTTGTTATGCCTAAATTAATGAGGATAAATCCAAGCATTGGGCAGTGTTGCCACGGATTCATGGACTAGATTATTTACGCCGTGACAATAATTATGTATTACCAATGCGTGGTATTTATTATTATTTAATGATTTTACTACTACTAGTATAATTGTTGTCTCACTGGGGGATGTTAAACATCAAGGTCCATGTAATAGAAGCAAATAGTTGGGACTTTGACTCAGTGGTGGTTGTGAATTCAGAGGTCGCGGGCTCCAAACCCAGCCGGGACATGACTAGTTATTCTCTAATCTGGGATATTTTTACCACATAATCATACATCTTGCTTGGGCTTACTGCTGGAATAATGGGACTTAATAGTCTTAATCGGGCAGTATATCTAAGGCGATATTATTATTATTTACAGGATACAGACAGGCTAAATGTTTAGTACGGCGCGAACGACCTGCTCCAGCAGAGTTAAAGCGTAAAAAAAAAAAAAAAATGTTTAGCTATGTGAAAGCAGTAGCATTCTAAAAGATAATGAGCAGTGGCTTACCTGCTAATGAGTCTGCGGCTAAAGCTGCGGCCATACTAAAATTAAAAGAAGCGCCTGCGGCAGCAAAGATTTTACTATCCAAATAACTATGCGCTCCCTGCAGGCTGTCATCGTGCAAGCTATCGCCATACCTGCGGAACACAGACGATGTGTGGTGGTTTATTTTCCTTTTCATTGTCAATAAATTCTCCAAAGACTTCTGCATAAGCAATAACCATTTCAATTGAGGTAATAATATACATATTATTATTTTTTTAAACAATGTTTTCATCGTCTTTCTAATATTAAGTAGGTACTTCTATACTTTTCAGGAGATCACCTACTTTGAAGCAAATAAATTGAAAAAATATTACTAAATAATCATCTTCAGTTATACCTATTATTTTATGCTTTATATTACCTACCCATAAATTTTGAGCAATACATCGATCACTTTAAATGTTGCTTAACAACACTTTCCGACACTTCCGACAGTTGTTCCGAATAACATTTCAGAAGTAACATTACGCTTGCAGTTTTTCCTTTGAATTGTAGCACTGAAAAAGCAATGATCTACCTTCATTCTTGCTCAAAAGCTTCTACAACTCAAATGACTAAGTTTTACTTCTAACAATCAAGCTATGGTTTAAAAGCTCTCTAGATGCATAATGACACCAGAGCTTTCGATCAAACCATTGGCATTGTCCCGCTAAAAAGGTTTAACTTACCTGTCCAAATGGTTCCTGTAGGAATTGATGGAGTTAGTAACAGAGTCGTTGCTATCGTCGTTGTGATGGGAGGTATGTGTGTAGTTGTTGTTGTTCCCGGCAGGGACCAGACTCCATTCGGAGGGCTCCGATTTGATCGTGTTGGGGGACTTGGAGATGGTGCGATCCCTGGACTTCTTCAGGTCGGGAGATACTCTGGAATTCGGTGAATTAATCAGGCAATCAATCAAACAGAAAAGACCAAAGAAATCAAACACCTCGGCCAAGGTGTGAAGAACGGCTTTACAAATAAAGAGACAGCCCTTGTAAGTTGTGTAAGTTTAAGTTGTACTAGAGCAGGAATGAATGAACGAACCGCACTTAAGTGGAGAATTTTTCAAGGTATACTGTTGTTTTCACCATGGTAACATCCAATCATATAACTGAAATCAGATATTTACTAGAGTAACAGTGACCACCACTGCAGCGTTCATTAATTCGGACCTAAGGGTTCAATTCTTTTCAACTTAGACAGTCTAACATCCACTTACGAAGTTGCCATTGGACAGGTATAATCAAGAACTTGAACAACTTTATGAACAATCAAATGAATAGGGGCTTATTATTAGCAATCGCTCGGCAACCGTGGTTGAAAGCAGCACGCAAACTCACCTGTGATTGGATATGGAGAAGTCCACTGGAGGCTCCTCCACATCTGACAGATCCTCCTCCCTCTCCTCCTCCGCCCTCTCCTCCTCTCTCTCCTCCTCCCTGTCCTCAAACTCGTCCCCATTACTGGAGCCGGCGGTGGAGTGGTGCAGCTTAGCTGGAGGAGGCACCTCAGGGGTGGTGGGCGTGGCGGCCTTCTTGCAACTGGCGGCGGTCGACTCGTTGATGGTCGAAGTCGATGAGAGGTCTTCGGGGGTGGCGTTGATTTTGGCACGTTTCGAAGGGGTTTCCTGTAATCGAGGAAAATGAGCAACTATACGGTAAGATTTGTTAAAAAAAGAGGACGTGTAGATAGCCTTTGATACGGAGTCTGTGTTGTGCTAACTCTACTGTTTACGGTTTGAGAGCTATGAGATTATACTGAGCTATAGATCGCGCATTGAGGAAATACCTACTTGTAATGGATTTATTTGCAGAAATTTACAGCTCTAATTTGATGGATTTCTAGTTTAGACAAAAGATTTTATAGCAAAAAGTATTTGCCATGTTGTAATAGGATTAGGAAGATATCTAAAATAGTATTCAGGTCCAGCAATTCTTGAAGATATTTTATTAAATGTTTACGAAAACTGTGTTGAGAAAGTGGTAAATTTGAAAGAAATCTTTCTGTATGATATTGTATCGCATACTTAACAGCAATAGAAGTATAAACAGAATAGGTATTCTGTTTATACTGATATTCTGTTTATACTTCTATTGCTATTAAGTATACGATACAATATCATAAACATAATATGTAATTATGAGCATGAGCTGGAAGTCTACACTGTAATATTTCATACATACTATGGTACAACATTACACACTTATACATCTATGTATTTTATACATAGAATGTACATAATCAATTTGTAGAGAAATTGATTACGCGAAAACTGATAAAAATATGTCTAGTGGCCCTTTCTATTTCATTGCTTTTTTTTCATTTTCAAACAAAATTAGTTCCAGTTTTTCACGTCATTTTGCTGATTCCACTTATAATGAAAGTAAGTAGGTATTTCTCAAAATTTGTTCATCATCTCACCCTCAATGCAAATAATCTGAAAATTCAGGTCACCGTGCATCACACTCATTATTAGCATTTAAAAAGAAACCAAAAGATAAGACCAAAGTTGTTCAGAGAGATCTTACAAAGATGTTCAGATGAAACTGGTGGCAATTGAAATTGCAGAAGATTTTTTTACAAGCACAATACCCTCGATTTATTCAAATAGGTTTTATAATATACAAGGTGACAGTAGGTGGTATAAAAAAGACCAATAATGAGAATAGAACCACTAACCCATTGTTCAAAAAGCAAGAATGCTACAGTAAGTTATTCAAAGGGTCAATTAAAATAATCGCTCGACTTCAATATCAGAAGGTCTTGCGGGTCACACATAGATTTGTGTAATTAGTGTTGCCGACTAATTTTTGATAGACTATTATACACTGATAGATAAAAAAAAAATTGCCAAATTTACTAGCGAATTTCGCCTAACCTAACATTTATTGATATATTCTATAGTGCAGATGATTTACGTCGAACACAGAATCTCAGTCCAGACGATGTTGAACCTTTGATCTTATACGATGAAATCATAAATTTTGAGAGATTTGAGACAGAATAATATTTGATAACATTATTATTTTAAAAACCGTACGAATAGCTCAGAGGTAAGATCCTCGCGGAAGATTTTGTGTTCCAATCCTAGAGATGACAAAATATTTGAAATCGTAATTTGATGACAGATGTTTGTTAAGGAAACAGAAGTCAGTTTGGTAAGTAGAAGTCGTAAGACTTCTTAAGCCATTAAAAAAAAAAGTTAAGGAGTTAAGGACACATCGGTGCGATTATGTTGATGCAGCACCTATATGGTAAGTATTCTGCACCTTTCGCCCATTACAGTAAAGTACCTAAACTATGTGATAGGCAAGCTACAACAAATACCACTAGAGTGTAAGGACCGAGTCAAAGAAGATAACGACAAACGTGAGCCTAACCGTCCCTGAAGTCGGACTGTTCTACGCCTGCGCTGTGATTGGTTGAAACTCCAACTTGTTCCAACTTCTTTCTTCTCACAAGAAATCCTCTCCTATGTTCCTTTTTTTATCTTTGTTGTAATCTTGTTTTAAAATGTGGAACCCAGTAGTTTCTATGGCGATAAACACTGGGACCAGTTATCTGAAATAGGTTGCCAGAACTCAACAACATCCAACTCTCTTGGTCTACAAGAGAAACCCTCTGCCTGAAAGGGTGTCATTGAGGAATTTATGTATGTAAGTAAGTAGTTTCTCGCTTCTCTCTTAAACACTGGGACCAGATATCTGAAAAAGGTTGCCAGAACTCCACAACATCTAACTCTCTTGGTCTACAAGAGAAACCCTCTGCCTGAAAAGGTGTCAATGAGGAATTTATGTACGCAAGTAAGTAGTTTCTCACTTCTCTCTTTTCGCTGACTGTCCTAATTGACTTACATGAGCAAGTGGAGAGGACAGGTGCTTGTTGTTGAGGGGGGAGCTCCTATGGCGGACGTGGCTGAAGGAGGAGTGTCTGGAGGTGTCCGGCCGAGGAGACAGGTCACTGGCGCTATCTGTGTGGCTCTTCTCGCTGGGGACCTTGCTGTAGGGAGACTGGAACATAGCAGAGGATTTCTTGTGATGAAGAAAAGAGTACATAATATAATTAATAAGATAGAAAAAACAATTTTTTAGAAACATATAGACAGGTCCCTGCGCTGGGGACCTTGCTGTAGGGAGACTGGAACACAGGAGAGGATTTCTTGTGATGAAGAAAAGAGACCATAGTATAATTAATAAGATAGAAAAAACAATTTTTTAGAAACATATAGACAGGTCCCTGAGCTGGGGACCTTGCTGTAGGGAGACTGGAACATAGGAGAGGATTTCTTGTGATGAAGAAAAGAAGTTTGGAACAAACAGAGTACATAAGATACTTAATATGATAGAAAAAAACAAATTTATAGAAACATTTAGACAGGTCACTGGTTCTATGTATGTGGCTCTCTGCGCTGGAAACCTTGCTGTAGGGAGAGAACATAGTAGAGATTTTCTTGTGACGAAGAAAATAATATGTCTGGTTTAATCTTAATATGGACGTGAAGTGAAGACTCACTCATTTATTCACTGTTTCATTGATCGCTCTATTTCTAGGACAGTAACCCACAAAAACCTGAAATTTTGAAAGATTTGTAGTGTTTGCCCTTAAAAAGAAATTCTTCACATTATTGCTACACAATCAAATAGCATTAAAGTTCGTTCGCATAAAGAACTTTTTTTTTCAATTTGGTAAATTAAACATTCTCAAAATTAGAAAGCGTAAAGGAAGAAAATAATTCATTACTCTAAAGGGGCTAGGGTGAAAACTCCACACAATTGGTGGAGACCAAATAATCAAATTGGAGAAAAAACAAAACAGAATGATTCCTATTTTAGGAAATGGAAATAAAACAAGACGAGCAAGAGGAAATAAACAAAATAAATGAGAAGATATAAAACGAAGGAAAGATATCATGGAATGTAACTTAAAGAAAATAAAAGCAAACTAGAAAACTTAAAAAGGAAAAGGAACAAAAATTATAGGTCCCTAGAAAAACATACAATACGGCAAAAAAACGTAAAAGTAAAATTATTACCAATCTATCTTAAAAGAAAAGTTTTGTTTTATTAGAGTAGGTACATTTGATGTGTTATAGGAGCTTCCTACATAGCCTATTCCACAGTTTCGTACCTTTCCTATAAAACAACAGGGAGGTACTTTGAACAAAACGAGAATTTATTTAGGATAATACAAAATATACTGGGAGTATTAGACATACACAAACAAATACAGAATGATATGGTATAGGGCAGCAAGATGCAGAATCAAATAATTAGTACAGACAAAACAACAGCCATCAACCAGCGGCTGAAGTAAAATAAAATGAGAGTAGTTATTAATTTACAATGCAAGAAAAATAGTTAACTTTTTATAATGAGAATGATAAGGTATTTTAGTAATGACAAGATGCGATATAAGGACCAAATGTCTTAAAATGCCACTGATTATTTACTCAACAGTTAATGCATCTATTGATTTAAGGCCGTTTAACTCACTATCATTTAATGTGGACCAACAAAAACAGATCCAAAATTTCAGAAATGTAATATTTGCTGAAAGATGGAGAAAACCTATTTTTCTTAATTAATTATTGTGATTAGTAGAACAAAGATGATGTTATATGATTTAAAATGATTTTTTTAACTTAATTAATCCATGTTGTTTTATTGAAACGAATATTATATTTTACAACTCTGCTTGAATATTTTCCTGATACTCAGATTATATCATCTTAGGGTCTAGGATTAGGTTTTCGTTTGTTCACAATTTATATCAAGATTTACACAGAAACCCTGTATTGTCAGTACGTTATTACACAGGTGTATTACATCTTTTGTGTTCGCATATTGTTTGAAAACCTACACTCTATCATTCTACTCCTCAGATCAAGAAAGCTTTTTACTCACTTTTCCAATATAAAATATTCGTAATCGAAAAATTCGAAAAGTTCTAAAATTTGAATGAGAACTTTCTTTATATTAAAATGCCTCTTTGTCGAGAGCATTTTTATTCGTAAAACCATTCTGGATTCTGAAAAGGATACTTTTTATGTTTATGTTTTTGTATTTCGATGCTTTGTTTGTTCTGGAAGTATCAGTGGGCACACCTATTTCTTTTAAATTACTAATGTGCTTCCTCGACATAATACCTAATACGTACCTTATTCATCTTTGGAATTTTTTGAAAATCAAACATTACAATGTGCTAAGGATCATGCAAAATTCTTCATCATTTACTTTGCATTTTCCCCAACCTACTTGAGAGTTGGCACTGTTCAACCTCTTTCTCATGGATGAAGTTGCTTGGTTCTGGCACTTTCTTCCTAACACCAAAACTGGGGCGCCTATATTGACTATCAAGATCGCCGGGAGGCGAGCGCTCGTCAAGTAGCGCCAGCCAACCGGCCTGCACTAACACGAAACATTAAAAATAACAGCACCATTCGACGAGATAAACATGAATACGAAAAAAAGAGATTGAAATTTTTTGTCAAAAGCAGCCAGATATTCAAATGAAAATGCCTACTAACTACATAATGTTTAGCGTAACTATAGCACGTTCTTTTTGTTTCCCTTGGCGTTGTAACAAACAAAAAAAATGTAATATTAAATATCTTCTGCGTATCTTATCTCATCTGATCTTATCCCTTGACGGCAAGGATTGCCAGGTAATTCCAAAGGCTCCCAGGCTACCAAAGCTTCTCTTAAATGAGGTAAGTTGCACTCGTAGTCCATGATATTAGATATTTAGGGCGGAATTAATAGACAACATCAATAACTTAAGTCGTTGGTAAGTGTCGGTTCTCCCTATCTTACACAGTACGCAATCCGTGACTTAGCGCCACAGAGGTATTACAAAAACGTCTATTAATTCCGCCCTAAATATTATAAATCATAAGTCATAAATCTTTCGGGACTCACAGTTAGAAGGACGTTGAGAAAAGCCAAAATCTTACCCCTGATTCTCGGTTCATGTCCGAGGTCTGTTGGGTGAGCCCGGACACCCGGAGTACCTCTGCAGTCTTGAGAAACGAGGTCAGGTTCTTCTGGTGCACATTGACCTGGCCGTGGTAGATGAACTCGACCAGGGCTTGGAGGTCTTCCCACACCACATCTTGTAGGACTATCACCGGGTGCTTGCATGGGGTCGTCTGGAACAGAGCAGGGTGGAATGGGGTCAAGATTAAGTATAAGGGTTGGGTGGAAGAGATTGCCTAAGGCAATAACCCCGCCCTTTAGTTAGGACATATATTATGTATATATTTGTTTATTTTTTCTTTATTTTTTTCTTCTGTTATATTGTATATTGTAATTTCATTTGTAATTATTTGTATTGTATATTATGTCCTATTACCTAATAAAGTGTAAATAAATAAATAAAAATAAGTATGTGATAATATATAATAATAATATCGTCGGATGGAAGGTAAAACTGACCATCTGCATTTGGACCATCCCCATTTGGTCATTGAAATCTCCACCAGTCTTTCAGGTAAAAATTGTTATTTTTTTTTTTTGCTTTTTTGCGCGCATATGTTTGAATAGTACCAGACTTTTGATTTTTAGCCAATAGTTAGGTTAATTTCCGAACAGAGGCACGAAAAATCGAGAAATGACCAACTGTCACTTGGTCAGTTTTACCTTCTAGCCGACGATATGTTTCTTGTGTTATTAAATCACAATTTTAGTGGGCAGCGTAGAATTATAGGACTATTCCGTATATTATTTAATATCCCAATATCTTATTTTTGCCTATAATTCCGCCACTGGTCGCTGCTAATGCTAACATTAAAGCAACTACTCATCTTTCCTCACAAGGTATAGTAGAGCAGTAGCACATTCCAGAAACACTTTCCACTCTCCAAATCCCAGACCCAGAATCTCCGTTTCAACCGTCACCAAAGCACTCTGATTGGTTATTGCGTTCAAATAAACTAATCAGAGTGCGTTTTATGACAGTTCAAAGGGAGATTTGGAGATAACGAGAGTGGAGATTATGAGAATGGAGTGTGTTTCTGGAACAGGCTACAGGGATTTTAGGTCTTCCCAGACTTTGTCATGAGGGACTATTATGGGGTGCTTGCATTAGGTCGTTTGGAACCAGGGTGGGCACTGGGCACTTGAGTTAATCGTAGCAAAGTGAATTTCATTCTTATTGAAGCGAACGATGGCGGACGTTGCCCACTAAGCAGCCAATAATCCCCAATAGCTTACAAGGCAGTTAATAAAGGCAGGTGTAAATGACTCTTCTAATTTTCCAATATTTCAGTCACTTTCAGTAGAGTGAAAGTAAAAATATGAACCATATCTTGCAATGTCTTGGCTACTCAGTGGATGCAAGTCTGTTACAAGCAATGGTTCATATTGCTCTTTCGTTCAAAAATATTGAAATTTCCTATTACTTTTTTTTTCAATAATTTGAAAGAGATTTTTACTATTTCATAATGGATGTCTAAGTCTAGTTGAGCCCAATCATATCCAAGCAACTAATGGAATTGACATTTTTGACTCTTCTATTAAAAAAAGAAAAGATTTTTTCCTATCTAGAAAATCAGATTGATGCTTTAAAAGTTGTACGAACAGAGAGTAATCCCAAACTAATTCTACGAATACATCATCTGTATAAATCCCTCAGATGTCTTTGTAATCAGGAACAGGCGCTGAGAGTAATTCGATACGAAACACAAGACTGTTTCTAAAGCTCGCTAAAAAGCTTTCCAAATGGGAAAAAAGAGCTTTCTATTATCTAAATCCAATCTAACGTCACTCCCCTTCTATTTTCTATTATTCAAATCCTCCCCCCACCTCTCCGCCCTCGGGTGAAACTTAAATTTTGAGCTTACAATTAAAACTTCCCCCCCGACAAGAACAAATATTCAAATGAGTCATACGTTGTCGGGATGAAGGGATAACAGATCCGGGGGATCGGGATTGTAAGAAATTCTGCAGGGGATAGGTTACAGAATAGGGCTGGAGAGATATTATCTTAAACTCATCTCTACATTTTCTATTGTAATTGAACATCTACGATGTAAGTATTAAGAATATTATACACAAACACAGGAACGTACTGTACTTATGTCAAAAGTTACATCTCTGATTTCAACTATTTGTGCTTGTTTACATTATCTGATGTGTAATTTTTATGAACTCGTATTCTAATAAAAAGTGAGAGTAAAAATTCAGGAACAAAACTTTGACTTTAGGAACCCTCTACAATAGAGTGTCGATTTTCAGGAACATTTTGCATTTTTCACATAACTGATTTTTTATTACCTTAGGAACCTACTTTAAAAATTTATAATACCTATGTGTGTAAATGTTATTTACATGTCAATTCCTTTCAGATAACATTTTTTTTTTTTTTTTTTTAACATTTTAAACATTTTATTTATTTATTAACAATATTGAATTTTACAAAGGTTCTTTTCCTAAGCTAATGATAAAAGCCTCTAAGAAAAGATATAAATTATTTATTTAATTGTAAACAGGACCGAAGTTATAACGATTCAAAATTTGAATGCAAAATATCTCTTGTGCAAAATTTATTTGATATTTTATTTTGATATTTTGTATTTAATGCAAAATATCTCTTGAGGTGTCAAATAAATGGTACATTTCTACTAAATACTAATAAATGCAATACCTACTTACTTTTACCACTAAAAAGTACAAAGGCCTCTGGCTCTACTCACCTTCAACAGCTCCCTGAAGTACGGACTGCACGCGGACAGCACCACCCTGTGGGCTTTCAAGCTCTTGCCGTCACACGCCAGAGTGACATCGATGAAGTCCTCATCGTCCCTGAGATTTTCGAAGGCGGAAGTGATGCTGCTCTGATAGTTGTTCCATCGCAGACAGAAGTGCTGCAGGTCTGACATCATGGCCCCCTTGGTGGTATCAACTGGAACAAACGAGACAGATAACAAACCATTAGAGATTAAAGTCTTGAGACAAAGAACGGAAATAGTATTCCTAGAGTCCCTAGACAAAGATCGGAAAAATCTGATTTTGGTATAGTAAAAGAGTATGGCTTTGGTACCTACTATCTCGCTGAGGATGCTAAACAGATACGGTACCATCTTTCACATGCCAAAAGACATTAACACAAATTAGTATTGACGGCATTAACAGGGTTGGCCTTTCGACGAGTATCCAGGCGTAAAATGTGGAAGCAGTAGTGCCAGAGCCATACAACCTCAACTATGAGGAAGAGGTAGAACAATGCCGATCCAAGTAGGTTTGAGAATAGGCAAAGTAAATGAAGATATGCGTGATATCAAAGAGAAGGAAAGAGAGGAAGAGGACACCACCAACGAGATAGGACGACGCAATAAGAGGAGTAATACATGGATGAGAAAGGCTCAAGACAGAAAAGGAAAGGTCTTGAAATACTCTCTTGAAATAGTGATACATAATATATAGTGTTATGATTAGAAAATTTTACGTGAGAAAATAAGGAAAATACGTTTTATTGATCATAAGGTTAAGGCACTAATTGGGCAACTAAGATATCTTGAGATCTGTAGGTTCGATTTACAATACATAAAAGCATTTTTCCTTATTAATTCAGATCAAGAACTTCTTCTTTCATTTTCCCTTTTCTCAAACCTACATGAGGTCAGCATAGGTTAAGCTTTTCCTCAATGTTGAGGTTGTTTGGTTGTCGCACTTGTACTTCCACTTTTTTTTTTCTTCTTCACATTAGAGATCAAGATCAACATTTAATTATCGGGTAGCCTAATAAATAGGGTATGTTATTGTTATTTAACATTGAGTTCGGGTTTGTCGCGGGATTTTCCAAGGTTTGGTCGGGAATAGTTAGAATCTACCGCCAAACATTCGCTCTGTACCTTTTTGAATAGTGCGGATAGTGCCTAACTTCAGCAATCTTCGAAAACTAGTGAACCTGCCATCGACACTGGCTCCGGAGTTCTTGTTTGTTAAAATGGCCCTTCACAAATTACAGAGTCTACCATCAAGTCATTACCTGTCGCGATATATTTTGCATAATGGTCTTCATTAACATTTCGAACACATAAATGTAACGGTTACTTCAGTCATTCCTACCCGTGAAAGATAAAATTTAAGTGTTTGTGTACTGAAAATTTAGAGCCTTGTAATCTCTTGGTCGTTGAAATAACAGAATGACAGTTGAGAATCTATGAACTGAAAACTGAATGTCTGAAAGCTTCTTGAAGGGCCTGAAAAGATTTTCTTAAGATAAAACCAGCTCAACACAATACATGCACTTTCTCAATACATTGTCTTTCGCAAATGATACTTTGGAATAGCAGAAAATCTTTTCTGCCCACTGAGATCTGAAAATCCATATATCTTTTCTTACCGCACAATACAAATAATCCAGAATATTAGAAAGTTGAAGAACACAGAACAACGGCTTTGAAAATAATGAAATTAAAGATGAAGTGTTTCGGATATCCGCCGAGCACTGAGACATAATGCATTCAACACCAGCATATCAACATCACAAAAGAGACTCTTGAAGAAAAACTCATAGATCCGATTAAGCGGATCTATCTCCATACTACCTGGATTACCAGACTAGCAACTGAACCACACGACCACCAATGCTGGTGAGCTACGCAAAATAGGAAATCCACGAATTTTTTGAAAATATACTTACTTAAATGGAGTTCGTCGTTGACTATTGTACGGAGAAACGTCATGATAGTGTAACAACTTACAAAATCAAGAAATTACAGACATGAATAACTACAAGGACGAGGTATGGCTATTCTAAATGGCTTTTAGAATTTTTAGAAGAAGTCAACATATTGGTAATACAGGTTAAAGTGTGTTAGCTTAAGTTTTAACACAAAGATTTATTTTTAATTTTAAAAGACAAGTAATAAAGTTAGAAATAATTGTGTTGAATATATTTGTCCATAGTTTACATAGTAATTAGTACTAAACTTTACTTTTAGCAGAAGTTTATTTTTCTTATTTATTTTTAATGGGTCACTTTGTCTCAAGCAAATTTTTGCTAAAATCTAATTGCTATAAAAATCCAGTTTTTTCCGAACTTGATGAGATCATTGGACTCCTCAATTGTACTTTAAATTTTAGCTAAACATATTGACCGGTCAATTAACATATCTGTATCGGTATTATATTCATTTTTACTGTCATAAAAAGCGCAAACGAACTGTGAATTATAGCCACATTAACTGGATTAGTTTTATAAGGTACCGAATGACCTTTATCTTAGACTTCTTTTAGAGCTTTTAAATCTGCATTAACGGTGGTGAACGGACGGATCTTTTTATTTCTATTAGTTTTTTTACTCTGTTTATCCTGTAAAAAGAAGACTGTTGATGTTTTTCCCACACCATGGAACATGTGGTTTAGTCCACTTACTGCTCTGGGTCTTGAGGATGAGGAAATAAAGTTTAGTAAAAAAAATAGTAGAAATACTCGTATAAATTACCTCAATCCCGAACCAAGTGAGTAGTAAAGTAGCTAACGAAATTAAATATTTTTTTCTTTCAGTCGGGTTTGTATTACTGTTTCGTGAGGTCTTATCTAAAAACTATTACGTTGATAAAGTTTTTGTTAACTTAAAAAGAGGTTCCTGATCACCGATTTATTCCTTTGACATTGTTGTATAGTGATAATTTACTTTAAATATTAGGTCAACATGGCATGCAATAGGAAGACTTTGTAAAGAAGTAAATATCAAAAGAATTGTTCAAAACTAGGTATACAATGTCTTTTTGAATAAACACCGGTATAAAATATTATTTTTACAGAGCTAATTACTATTAATATATAATTATTATGTATTATTATTATGTTTTGAGTAAAAAGACACCGATTATATTCGGAATGAATAGAAAGAAGCCTTTGTCTCAAAGGTTGATAACAGTGGCTTAAAAGCTATAGGAATGAAATTCAAGGGTCTTCGGAGTTACAAAGTGATGAAGTGATTCAAATTGAAATTTTTCTCTGAGATCAGAGATCGTACGGTAAATACAGAATACAGATCCTACTAATGGAACCACTTGTTTTCAATTTAAATTATTTAACTATTAAATTGGTATACTCACTGTAAAACACTTCAAAAATTAAAGTAAAAAGTGTTATAGAAACTCATTTGTTTGAAGCCTTTGGTCTAAATCTAAACACACTTGTTATAGAAATCTCTAGGTCACACAATTCATCTAGTCAACTATAACTGTACGCATCAGCATAAAAAAAGTCTAGCTAAGCTATATGAAAATGTTAACACAACTTATTAGTAAATTCATTTGTGCTATAAACTAGTAACTCGTCAATTATCGAAGATTACCTATATGAAAATGTTAGAAAAAGTGTGGTTTCTTGCCTTGTGTCTCAAGCAACATTCACAATTCTTATTCAAAATTTTAATTTTTTCCAAATTTTGAAACTTATATCAATATCTTATTAGGTATAAACCATAAATTCATGTACATACAAAGTACGGGAATGCTCATTTTTTAATCAATATAGGTAGGTAGATAATACACAAAATATATAAATCCGCAATTTTTTGAGACTCTTTTTTTTTAATGATTTATGAACATGAAATAAAACTTTTGTCTTACAATTTCTGAACCTTGAGTTCTGAACCAAAAATTTCACTGGTCAAGACATTGCTTATTAAGGTACAACGAGTATAGTCTATATCATGGTCTAGAAATTTAGAAAATTCCTATGGTTAAGTAATCATATTTGTGTTAATCACTTTCGTGATATCACAACTACTCAAACTAGCTCTAATGAATCTACGCTGAAACCGGGACTTGAACCACCAAACTCCAGGTTACAAGTCCGCCGCCTTATCGATCAAGCTAATGAGTACTGAGGTCGGAAAATTCCTATGGTTCAGAATTTTAGATAAATATGTATAAGATTATTTTTATAATAAATAGTTCAGTAAATAGTTTATTAAAATTTGGGAAAAATCTTTCTAGTATTATAAAAAAAATAACTATTAAATTTTCACCTAGAATATCTCAGAAGAGGGAACAGATTTGACACATTTATCTCAACATCTTCTGCTTGACAGCCCAAGTACCTAAATTAACGTGTAATAGAGACTTATATCATGGACTTAACCAACAACTAGCTACTAGATCAAGAATAAAATTATCTTATCTGCAGCTATAAATATTAGGTTTTTTATTGGAAACAGTAGCTACAATAAATCTAGTTGAATTGCTTTCTGATATCAATGAAGCACTTGAACTAGGCATCTATCATATATTATATCAAGCACATACCTACGTTGGATCAATCAAATCTATCGCGGAGATTTCTCAAGCTTTGTGATTTATTGTTTTAAGGGTTTAAAATAGTAATTGTTTCGTCTGACCTCAATCAATAGAGTATTTTACAAGTGTCAGAAGTTCTTGAACTACACAAATATGAAATCATGTGAAAAGCATCAAAGAATTGAAAAGTAATTCGCCTACAGAATAAGATAATTATGTAAGTATTAACGCAAATAAATCTACATAATTATTATACATAACCACAAGATGGCATTGTAGCGTTTGCTAGTTTTTGCTGACACAGAAAAACTTCAAAAATTTGCAACTGGACAGGGATATGTAAAATTGTACAGTCTGACAGTCACAGTGACGGGCCAGAGACCTTTTATCATGAGGAATCAGTTCACTATTGCCATAAGGTCACAATTTTTTGGGGGACGAAAATTTCACCACAAAAAAGCCCTACAACTTGTTAAAAGGAGCAGAAATAAAATTTAAAATAGGACCGTCCGCAGTTGCTCGACCGAGAAGACAACATTAATGTATTCGAAAAGTTTTTGAGTATTTGTGACATAAGCAATTTCATGATCAAGAAAAATATGTAAAATAATACCATAATGTACCCAGAAAACTGTGTTTACCTGATTTATATTCCTGCAACTTGTATAGAAAATTTCCAAACTTCAACGAATCTTCATCCGATAAAAGTTGGATGAGATTACAACTTATACACAATGACAAAATCACAGAAATACTACACGGCTAGGCTAACATTCAAATGACTTGAATTAACTCAGAACTCACTTGATAACTAAACTTAACAACTAAAATAAAAGACCAATTAGATCGAGAAAGAAAAGAAATCAATGTAGCCCCTTGTCTGTGTGTAAGTGGGAGATCAATAAATAGAAATTGCCCAACTTATCTCTAAATTCAATTTTCATAATCACAACATTAGTGACAATTAGATCAAACACAAAGCGGTATCAATGGGTTTCTTTTAATTCTAATCTATTTATTAGGATTTTTTAACTCAGAATATAAAGTCATACAAAGGTCCGGCTTTTATACAAAGGTCTACCGTTGTCTCTTATCTACAGGCGGCATATATTTTAATGGTTTACCTACTTAATTGATTTTTTTTTATCCGTCATAATGTAACTACGTAAAAAAGAAACATATGGGGACGTGACTATGTGTTAGTCACGTTTAATCACTGTTGTAGATATTCATACATGGTTATGTATGTATGCTTATCGGTGGCAGAACAAACGAATCAATTATTATGTTCTTAAAAAATTATAACTTATAATAAAAATGTACTGCTTGATTAGGACTTATTTATGTCCTTTTATCACTGTTGTTCTTTTGGGGCCATTACTATGTATGTGACCAATTGCCAATGTTCACAAATAAATTAAGAAAACTCATGCATTGGGTGAGATTCGAAGAGTCCAAAACTGTGCTATCGATGGTTTGAGTTCCAAATATGGCATACAATTAGTAAAGATAGTTTGAAATTGTGATTAACACAAATAATATGATAACCATTATGATGATCGGGATAACCGATTCAATAACAATCGTGATATAATCAATGTAGTGATAACTACCTCCAAAGTACATGAAAACTTGGAATTAGGCTGTCAGCCCACTTTAAAATAATGTGGTAATGGTTAGGTAAGGATATTATGTATTAAGTACTAACTTGAAACATTTTCTACACCCAACCCTCAAAGTGATTCTATTTTAAACATATTCTTAAAGAAATTTGAAAAATCCATGTATTGGAAGGGATGATCTAATTGAGTTTTTTTTTACCTATTCTTGTGTGTCTATACAGCATGAACGATTAAAATATATACACAATATGAAGATGTTGTCACACAACTAGAAAACCACCTAACATCTAATTCTAGGTTAGGTCCGTACCATAATACACTGGATGATTTAATTGCAATTTAGTCTAGGACATAAAATATGTGTGTCCATTATGTACATTTATTATATAAAATTGAATATTGTTACTAATTACTACATTTGGTAATGGGATTATAACCTGAATTGCATTAATTGTTTTGGTGTCCTAAAAATTAACGTCTCATTGACTAGATGCTAGAAATTGATTAAAACTAATAACTAGGTCTAGTTCTATTTTTAATTGCTTTATTGACACTTGCAGTTGGTGATAACCTACATTTTTGACAAGCTGAATTTAAATGTTCTAAATTATAAACGTTATCATATTTTTGTATTAATCAAAAGAGTGATGTCATACAATATTCATAATTGGGGCTCGAAACACAGACCTCCACTTTACGAGTTCCCCGTCTTGACAAACAAACTATAGAGATCTAATTTGAAACTTTAATGATAAAAAAGGTACTGTCAGTACTAATGACCAACTCCAAAACTAACGGATCGTGCCTCTCTCGGCGTTGCTTAACGCCAGTGATGAGTGATTCTATAGTAGTTAATTGAAATAATTCAAAATTATTTCTACAATTCAAAATACTCCGATTTCTAACATTAGAAATTTATCTGAAGTAGGTAAAATGTTTCGTAACATCAATAATTCATAACCTCTCTTTAAATAAATGTTCATAAAAAATAAAAAAAAATCATAAATTCAAACTAGATTTCAGTTTGAAGGAAGTCTTTGATTCTACGAAAAAGATCGTATTAATTTAATTAAACATATAACTCTACATTATGCATCATTTAGAATTAAAATTATTTTTTAAATAATATCTGATTATAAAATCAAATGAAGTGTGAATAAATAGATGCGTTGGTTTGTCATCCAATTGTCCGTGCAACATTGTTCAACCTTGCGAACTTCCTAGCAATGCAAATGCATCATAGTAACTGTCATACGCAAGTTTTTTGTCATTGTTTTTCCCCACAGCATTTTTGCTTTCTGATTATGAAGCATTGTCTATGATTGTTCAGTTCATGGGAAATTCGTTTTCCAGAGAGAGAACTTAGACACGTGCTGTCGAATGCTTTCTGAACATCTAGGAACTTCTGATCAAATGAGCAAACATAAAGACAATTGTGAGTCTACACGTAATTTACGAGTGATCATTAAAAAAACTATACTGATTAAAAAATGCAAGTGAAATTCTGTGATTCAACCCTTCTGAAGTGGACCTTTGACATTAAGAGGGTTTTCAGATCAGGAACTTTTTTGTTTGTAATTACTTCTATTTCTAAGGCTTTTTCAAAGCATGCTTTATGAGAAAAAGTGGACTAACTAAGGTACCAACTTCCGAAAAAATTAGAAGAAATTGACGCTTGATCATATAGAAACTCAAAGAGGAAATTATTTCTTGCAAATCTCATCGAAAAATTATTCTAAAATTATTGCGAAATTTGGTTTGCAAATTACCATGTTTGCAAATCAAGCGGACATATTTTATGTATTTCCTCAAAGACAACTGAACGATCATTTTTGTTCCGTGTATCAACACAGCTCTCGGGAATATTTCCCAAAAGAGGAACCAATTGAAAAAGAAAATGCATTCGTGTGTATGATAATAGTTCTTCTCATTGAAATCCAGAAATGCACTGACATGCAACTTTGCTATCAGATCTTCTGTATCATACTAATAGGGATACGATATTGCTGTTTAGAATAGGTAATCATACACGTATATTATTATGAGCAGAAAAAAAAATCGAAAACTTTCACCGAAACAGGGGATGTGCATTCTCTAAATCTGGATGTCGGTGGTTCGAGGCTGAAGTATGACAAATATTTAGTAAAACAATTTTCGGCATGGTTGTCATTATCACAAATATAAAACATAACTTTATTATTTATCAATTCATTTTACAACATTGAGGACATTCGAGACATAAAATCGTTCTTTTCTGGGATCCCAAGTTCTTTTCTGAGGTTCTAGTTATGGTGCTCGAACTTAGGTGACCGAGTACTCGAGTGATTTTCATCAGCCCTAGTTCTTATATCACTTTCACCTTCTTCGGTCATATTACGCCGGATGTTTAGGGTTCATTAACTGGTAAGCTTTTCCAACATACATAAGTTGACATAATATAGCTACTACCTATCAGGCACCAAAAATATTTGTCCTTATTAAAAATTGTAGCATCTCTGTTGAACAAATGGACACTCAACCTAAGATGCAACTAGAGAGTTGAGTCAGTCTATATCTCTGTAAAAATACTTCTGTTATTAAGCAGAGTGTTAAATCATATTACTTTCAAGTAGTTCTTAATAATTTTAGAGACAATTTACGTCACCAAATTCATTATAACAATGACTTTGATTTACGTACATGCCATACAAGTGTGCCGAAAATCTGCGTAAAGTTGCAAAATTTAAAATAGTGGAATAAAAGCATGTTAAAATTTACTAACAATATCCAAAATTCATGAAGCCTGTAAAATATAACAAATCTATTCAATACAAAATAATGAACACTGAATCTGAATAGAGAACACACAAGAAATTTTTACAGAATAATAAAAGAGAGTTGAAGCTTTCTCTCACCAATTTTAATTAAAAATTCGATTTTTCAAAGGTAGGTATTTCCCTATCCGTCTCAATCTTTTACAGAGGAGTGTGTGCGGAGAGAATAGG
The DNA here is from genome assembly GCA_024516035.1 of Bactericera cockerelli. Taxonomy (NCBI): domain Eukaryota; kingdom Metazoa; phylum Arthropoda; class Insecta; order Hemiptera; family Triozidae; genus Bactericera; species Bactericera cockerelli. The sequence goes on along the minus strand of CM044955.1, from coordinate 14,689,617 downwards.
GGAGAGAGAGAGAAGAAAAGAGTAAAAATGTTAAAAACGTACATGTATAATTTCCACTCCAACCCTTACTTAAAAATGTATCTACACGTATATATGAAACAATTTTTTACAGCAAAAATTTCCCCCTTTGATTAAAAAAAGCTGTCTTTTGCAGAGCATATAGTAACGGAGCATATTAAAAGGACAAGCAACTCAAAGAGATGTGGAGTGAGGGAAATGCTGTGTGAGGAAGAAAGTAGGAGTGAGGACAAGTGAGGTATGAGGAAGCTGAGGAAAGAAGAGGAAGACATGAGGAGCGTGGGTGATACATGAGGAAGTAAGTGGAGGGAGCCATGTGGTGTGAGGAGATAGTCCAAGCAAATTAGTAATTACACAAATTCATAGATGGACACTTTGAATTAGGGATTAGTGGACTGAGTATTTTTTCACCAAAACTTTTATCAGGCACACCTTAATCTAAAATCAAAATTCCATTCACTTAAAATAATATGTATGCTAATCAGCATTTACTGGCAAGTAATGCAGCCAATACACTAAAATTAATAAGATTTAAGGTTTTTCCAAAATATCGCGAAAAACATTCTAACAGTGACAAAAAAAATCAAATCTATCATTTATAATTGTGTTCAAAATTGCTGAAAGTTTCTCTACTAGGTAAATGTTTACATGACTTGGGATTCGAACCACCGACCTCCAGGTAACGATTGCGCTAATACCTTATCGATCGAGCTACTGAGGTCAGTTTTATTGACAAAAGCACATTTTACACAGTTTACTGTTCAAATGAAATATTTTTTCTTTCATACTTATACCATATACATCAACACCATAACAGCATAATAATTGGTGGTAAAAACAGAATCGAGCTCACTGACTTAAAGATATTTGAGGAATGATCTTGAACGGCCTAATACGTCTTTTGGTAAATAAAATTAGCATACTATATTTTTTTTTCAAAATGAAAATCTAATTTTCCTGGACTAAGGTACACGAGGAAGAAAGAAAGTGGAGGGAGACATGTGCTGTGAGGGAGAAGGGGTGATGCGTGTGAGATAGGGGAAGCATAAGAGAAAGTGAAAGAGGATGCTGGAGAAAAAGAAGAAGAAATATAATTAAAAAAGTATGCAGAAGAGGCTTTTTTAAAGCCTGGAGGGGGTGGTGATGTGAAAGAAGGGGAAGCTAGGCCAAAAAACTCGAGAGGGGAACTCGTGTTCTCAGTGGAGTAGGGAAGACATTGTTGGATTTTAGGATTGACATAAATATTATGAGTGAACGCTGTAATACCTTCCTATTGTTGAAATTTTATTATTTCAATAATGTTGTCATGTTTTACAAAATAATTAATAACGGAGTTTGGACGTAGTCCATATCAATGAATATTGAAAACACAAGAAAAAAACCCAATATTTTTGGATTTATTTCGAGAGAAAACAAAATCTTTAACTTTTTTCGTGTACTAAAAATAGTCTCACTCTTTAAAAAATTTCGTGCTTGAAATCATGAACAATGGTTTCGTTGGTAATTTAAAGTGAAATTGTTGAACTTCAGATTGAGCGAACAAAGGATTTTTAGTGAACTAGCTATGAGCCCGCACATTTTTTACCAGCAGAAATCCTTTAAAATTATAGCTTGTTTTCAGATTTTCAACAGTCATCCAATCAGTAAGTGTGGGGGGGATTTTCTTGTATGGTTTACATTTATGATTTAAAAAAAAAGTTGTTGGTAACTTCTATTTTTTTAATAATAGCGGGGAATCTTTTGTAATTAATCAAATCAAAATTATAATAAGTAATAACATTTAGGCTTATGAGAGCAAATCTCAGAGCTATATATTAAGAACAAATCGCTCAATCGCTAGCAATAAAATAATAAATTTGATAATATTGTAGATATTAAAATGGACAAAGTATTTCTAGATTCTAAACACCCGGAAATCATCCTCTTTCAACATAATTTTCACCGCGTATAAAACCGTTCAGCCGCCACTGGTTTTAATATAAGTAAAAAAGAAGGAAGAAAGTGAAAGCTTAAAAAATAGAATAGATTGTATTGATTTATGTATTGCTCCTCCACCCCCCTCTAGCCTATCCCTCCCCCTACTACTCTCTCTCCCTTAGGATCCTGCTTTATCAGCATCCCCCCCCCCCTTTACATATATATCCTCTAGCTTGCTCGAATTGTGTCCTCTTTGGATTCGCCGTCCATTTGTAGTGCACTGACTTGTTCTTAACCTGATATTATTTTTCAAAGGATGAGTTTCAGAGTTTTATAATTTATTTGCATCTACAGTAGCTCCTGTTTCATGGCTACGAAATAAAAGAAAACGGCTGTGAAACACTCATTTTAAAAAAAGTATAACAGTACATAATAGCTAACATTTTAAAGTAGATATAAAAAAAAGTTATCATATTTTGATAATCACTTTCGTGATATCACAACTACTCAAACTCGCTTTACTAAATCTACGCTGAAACCGGGACTTGAACCACCGACCTCCAGGTTACAAGCCCGCCGCCTTATCGATCAAGCTACTGAGGTCGGAAACTTTTTATAGTAGATATAACAGCCATCGTCGATGGCATGTTGAATACACCGGTTCCCTTCAGAACACCGAAGTTAAGCGACATCCAGCGAGGTTAAGACTTGGATGGGTGACCATTCAAATTCTAATTCTCGTGACGCTGGCTTTTCCAAGCCCCACTCAGGCTGGGTGAGGTCAATGTGAGTAGCAGGTTTGTGAGTTTCCTGCGAATGGAGGGTAAAACCCCCGTCGTGATATGACCATGGCAGTTGAAAGCGACGTTAAACCCCACATAAAAAAAAGTAGATATAACAGAAATGGTAAAACTGCTTTATTTAAATACGAAATTATTCAGTGGTCAAAATCCAAAATGGAACTTGTCATTAAACCGGAGAGTCCAATTTATTGTGTAATTCTATTTTTGGGTTTATCGTTGCTTTCAATAGCATGGCCATATCACGACGGGGGTGTTACCCTCCATTCGCAGGAAACTCACAAATCTGCTTCCTACATTAACCTCACCAGCAAGCCTGGGTTGGGCCGGAATACCAGCATCACGAAGTCTTCACCTCGCTGGACGTTGCTTAACTTCAGTGATCCTACAAGAACCGGTGCATTGAAGGAGCTATCGACCTTTGAGTTTTTATTATTATTATCTGACCTGGTTGCAGGGTTTTCAGTGAAACCCTTACAATTAACACTGCGACCTAATTAGATCTATTGTGACCAGTTGATTCTATTTGGTTTTAACGTCCTGACTGAGATAGATAGTCAGGACGGGGGTTTTACCCTCCATTCGCTGGGAATCGTACCAGCTACCCACATTAACCTCACCCAGCCTGGGTTGGGCCGGAAATGCCAGCCTCACGTGTTTGGATGAAACAGAATTTTCTTCGAAAAGTCTGCTCCAACCGTGAGTTGAACTCGGGAACTCTGGACCACGGGCAGTAGTCACAACCATTACGCCACGGAGGCTGGCTTTGAGTTAGAAAAATATGAATTATATCCGAAAATCTTTGCTTTCCAATGCTATTAACCCTCTCACGCTTCTCTGACATGGCAGCGAACAGGCCGGTAACGTACAGCGGTTCTGTGTGACATGGGTTGATAAAGGGGTAGCTTTATTGCTCTATGCAGATTTCATATTAATTACGATTATTTATAATTTATTTCCAAAGAAGATCATCTATCAAGTGCAGACTGCAGAAGGGGTGGCCGGCGTGAATGCTATCGAAATGGAAAGCAATGGAGGAGATTTATGGGAATCTTATGAGATATAACTTGATATAGAAGCTGGACACTGTCTCACAATTATTTAAAAAAAAAATATATACATATATATAATTTCAAGAGATTTTGAAGTTATTTCAGACTAAATGAATTAAGTGATTTTGTGATTTTTGTCACAGTGACCACAGGACCCTGGAATCACTGCACCCTAGTTTCAGTTTCCGGCCCGAGGCATGGCCCTATATTCCCTACTCTACACAATGAGGCATTGCCGTATATCATTTCGGGACTGATTTCGGCGCCACCGCATATGTTCCAGGGCACTATGCTTTTTGTTCTCACATAAGATTCTCAACTCATTTTAAGCTAAACACAAGATTAGCTCAGAGGCTAGATGCTCGCTTACCGGACCACTCCGCCAATATAATAGTTTTAGGTTCGCTTTTTACGGTAAAAGTTTTTTAACCACATGAAAAGATTTGGAATGATTTTAATATTCGCCTCAATCCTTTATTTTTATAGACGCATAAATAGTACAGTACACCAACCACAATCTTACAACTATTGTAAGTAGGACCGGTTCTCATAATATGAAACATCCAGGAAAAAAAATATTGGTCTGAACTATTGTGTTCCATTGGAAGGGTTGAATGAATATTCCAAGTTCATAACATGAAAGGATTCTAAAAAAAATACGCAAAAATAGAAGAGAACCGCGTAGGTAGTTTCACTCGTGGGGGAAGAGAAGGGGGGGGGGCGTTAAACAAATATGGTACCAGCCTTGTCGGACCAAAAAACATTTACACAACCCTGTAGGGCCGGCGTGCGGCGTCCAAAAAACATTACAAAAATAATAGTATAGTATAGTATTGCATAGAAGTGCTTTTTTAGACTGTCGGCTCGCGACAGGGAGTCCCATTACTTCCAGTTTAATATAGCACCTCTTCATTTATTGTATATTTTTAGAGGATCAACCAAACAACCTTGACCATAAGGACGAGGTTAAGGCCAACCATTTATGAAGGTTTGGGAAAAGGCCGAAAGAGGTAATAGAATAATTCAATAAAGATGTAAGGCATTGTTTTGTAAAAAAAAATATAAATATACATAAAGGTATAATTATCTTAATATATGTATAAATGTCAAGGTCACTCACTGACCACTGACCACTGACTGATCATCGCTCTACAGCCCAAACCGTAAGTCCTAGGAAGCTGAAATTTGGTAGGTAGCTTTGTCTTATAGTCTAGATGTGCATATGTGCAATAAGACGGGATTTTTGAAATTCCCACTACAACACCTGCCATTGGCGAAAAAGGATTTTTTGCTTTCACGGCCATGCCTCGGCCCGCAAAGCGGGCGACAGCCTGCTTGTATTACATAAGAAACATTGTTAGAACATCATCTTTGGATACATAAATATATATATACATAACATTTAGGTAGTTCTTGTACACAGATCTTCAACCCGAGTACGACTTCTAGAATTTATCATTCAGCAATCTTATCAGACTTAGCAAACCCCCCGAAGTGTGCAACCTTGTAGTTCCAGGGAAACTAAATTTGCAAAACGAAAACATCATACTTCCTCATTTTCATGATTTTGTCAATTTTTGAATCCTCTCACTTAATTCAATCAGCCGAGCATCTAAACACGACACCATCAAATTTAATTCAAAGACGAAGATGAAGAGAAACCTGTCCTGTAGGTTTACAATCTGCATCACGTTCACCTTCGAGTTTGGCAAACCAGGATTAACTATTGAAGTATTTTGAAAATTGAAAAGAAGAGGAAATGTGCAGTTAATAAAATTGGTATAAAAACTGCCAAATTTAAGAAATTAAGTGTCTGAGATTCCATGCATCTTAATAACATGAATTAGAGATTCTATGTGCCCAAATTTCCGCAGCATGCATATCAAAAACATACATATACACAATTATGTAGTACATACAAGTACATATAATATAATACATCAATACATATTAATAATAACACTCTTTAGTGGAAGGTAACCGCCAGGCGAGGTTAATGCTCAAAGCATTTTCTACTACCTAACCCTCAGAGTCATATTATTATGTGGTCACAAACTCAAATTAATGATTATTTATTAATTATACCCAGATAAATAGGTGATGCTAAAAAAAATACATGGGTAATTATCAATATAGAGTAACACAAAATAATTTATGTATCCATGCACAGGATTTTTGTACCTAGAGGTAACCACTTAGGTCTTGGACGTTATACATAATTAATGTAGTAGGATGCAAACATACTACCAATGAAAGTAGTAAATTGGAACTAACTGTTGAATGTCAAAAAAACAACTATCCAAAATTTCGGTGAATAAATGGATCAGGCTCCAAGAATGCACTTTGCGAATTTCTCACTTTTAGATTCCAAGTATGACCAGAACTGCATTGCGATATGAATTTGGCAGAATCGCAGTGTGCGAAAACTGAAGAAGAGATCTTCCATAATTTTGCCCAGACACCTGACGGCTTAGACCGACAGATTAATGACATGCAATTAAGTCAAATGTTAGGTTCCCATGTTGTGACAATACTCAAGTTGATACTCTCGAATCAATGTTGATACCTAAATCAATTTTGATACCACTTACACTAATGTATAGATTGTATAGTATACGAATATTTTATATAATTTTAATTCATGTACATTGTACCTACACTATATTGCAGTTGATGGGAGTCGCATGAATATTGGAAACTATTGGACAGGTAATTTAGTGAGGAATTGATATGACTAGTTTTTTTTGCCAAGCAGTCATAAAATACCTATCTATCATGGAAATTATAATTATGATGATGTTGCCTACGGTGCAGTAATAATAATAATAATAATAGTTGTTTTTATTTTATTTATTTTTTAAATTAAGTACTCCTGTACTTTTCAGGCGTAAATAATGATTATGATGTGAATCGTCGAATATTTAGAAGATCTTATCACATCTTTTAAAGGAATGTGAATTCAAATACTTACAAGAATACCTAGGTACTAAAAGGCATGGACGGAACGAGAAAATTCAACAAGGTACATCATTCAAATATGTGCATGAGTGCAAAATGTACATTATTTTTAAGAGGAGCTGTCTCATTCATAACACCATAACTCATAGCTTAGGAACGGTTTGACATAATTAACTATCTATATTTAGGTATCTTTAGAAAGGCGGTGTAAAAATTTCGGAAAAAAATCAAGAATTCCAAAAATTACGAGGGCGGATCAAGAAGTACCCGTGTTTGAAAAAAGAGTGCGAGATACTTACATTTTTGGGTTCTATTTTTCGACGTAGTCTCCTTTCAAGGCTACACACTTCTTCCAGCGATCCTGCCACTTTTTTAGCCCTTCCAAAACGTAGCTCCCTTCGAACTCCTCAAAATAGCCCTTTGTCTGGCTTATGACGTCATCATTTGAGCTGAACCTCTTTCCACCGAGCCAAAATTTCAAGTTAGGAAACAAAAAATAATCGCAGGGGGCTAGGTCAGGTGAGTAAGGTGGGTGTGGCAATAATTCGTATCCAAGTTGATGGATTTTAGCAGCAACAATTCCAGATGAGTGAGCTGGTGCATTGTCATGGTGAAACAAGACTTTCTTTCTCGCCAAATGGGGGCGTGTCTCCTTCAATTTTGCATCAAATCGTGTCAATAACTCACTATAATATGCAGCAGTTATTGTTTTTCCTTTTTCCAAGAAGTTAATAAGAATAATTCCCTTTGCATCCCAAAAAACGGTAGCCATGACTTTTCCGGCCGATTGGACCGATTTCGCCTTCTTTGGGGCAGATTCTCCAACCAAAGTCCATTCTTTTGACTGCTGTTTGGTTTCTGGGGTATAGTGATGTATCCGGGTTTCATCAACGGTCACAACTCGACGCAAAAAATCATCTAGATTGCGATTGAAGAGTTCTAAACTAGCCTTTGAACAATTCAGCCGAATTCGTTTGTTGTCAATTGTGAGCAATCGCGGCACCCATCGCGCCGATAGTTTTCTCATGCCCAGCTTATCATGAAGGATTTTAAAAACAGTTCCATATGAAATGCCCACACTCTCAGCTACTTCACGCACTTTTGTTCGACGATCTTTGAGAATCATATCATGCACTTTTTCCACGACTTCCTCGGTACACACGTCTTCTGGGCGTCCTGGGCGGTCCTCGTCAAAAATGCTTGTGCGCCCTCGTTTAAATTCATTAAACCAAAAGCGAACAGTGGTCATAGAAGGTGAAGAGCTCCCGTACACAGCATCTAACTTTAATTTTATCTCATCACATTTTTTCCCGTCCAAAAAAAGGAATATTCGATTCCTCGGTACTGTTCTTTTTCCATATCACTCAACTATACGCAACACAACAACTTCAAGTGACCGATAAATGAAAACTAAGAGAGTAATCAGTTTCAAACTTTGGATGTGGTCATTTCAGATGTCGTTCCATCAACAAGTATCAACACGTTTCACCAATGATGTAACATGTCCCTAAACACGGGTACTTATTGATCTACCTACGTATATGTATACCACCTAATACACTCATTTATTATATACACACCGACAAAGGGTTTATTATGAATATAGGTATCTCCATAATAGTTATTACCTATCGATAAGAACAGCGCCAAATATTTAACGTCACTTACACACTAGAAGTCTAGGACTTGGCCCGACGCACTGCCGTTCGCCTAGACCTCACAACACCGCGTACAGAAGATCCACAAGTGTTTTAGTGTGTATGAGATAGATAGCAGCTGGTCTGTATATACTACTGGAAGTGATATAGCTTTACTCCTCGCGAGTAAACACCTCTTGGCGTTTAAAAAATATGAATGAAAACTTTTTAATAGTCATGGCACTCGAGATAAAAAAAGTGGGGGGATACGTGTTTGTCTAGTAGTAGTTTAGAAAATAATAATAACCCCCCTCCTCCGCCATTTTCTATCTTTTGAAAGTTACCTACCTACTTACTACTGTAGAGTAATAAATAGTATGGAAGATTCAATAGAACATGGTACTCCACAATGGAACCTGGTCACACGTAAGGAAACTAACTACCTTCAATGAATTACAAACAAATGCCTTTCAAAATTTTCGAGTAAAAAAAATAAATATTTAAAAAAAAAAAAATACAAATTAGGTACAATATCTTTATAAAATTACGATATCTTTGAATATCGCACGGGAGTAGCAAAATAAATTTAAAATAATTAAGTATCCAATAATTATGTACATACCTAGGTATAATATTTACATGCAGATACATAATAACAACAGATAAATTAATTTACCTTCACTTGAATACAATACTTCTTTTCATGCCGGAAACTTTAAAAAATAAATAATTTATTTAAATATGTATTGCACAGCCTTCGAATTATTTATTTTGATATTTTTTAAAATTTAAATAGGTACAGTTTTAAAAATAATTTTTTATCAACAACAAAAAAGTCCACACACTAAAAAATCTGCCTTTGAACTCTATTTGTCTAAAACAATGCTCTATGTATTACTGAATTACTGATGAAGAATCAGACTTTTTAATAATTTTTTTCGAGATGATTGGAACAGGAGAAATAATGTGTGAGAGAGAAAAAAGCAGAGAGATGAAAAAGTAGACCTTTTTTTTGCTCTTTCTTTTCTTTCAGCCTTTTTATCAATGTTGATATTTTCTCTTGGGCCTGCGTCGTTTTTTTTTTTTTCTTTTTTTAGATAGAGAATAAAAATGCGAAGATATTATTTCGTATGGAAAATGAAGGGGTCATTGAATGGCTGAAATGACCACTAGGGAATATGGGGAAAGCAAGACGGAGGAATCAAGGAACAAATAATGCCGCTTTCCAATAGACAGGACATTTATGTAAATAGAAAGCGCTCGGAGGATGCTCTGTAGTTTTTTATTTTGTTTGGATATAATAGGAATGTCGTTTTTACTTTCTATTCATTATAAGGTATAGAAAGTATTTCTTTTTGAAATTATGAATGAGAACTCACATTTGGTAATTTTAAACTAGTAAAGCTATTCCAGGTTGGGTGAGGTTAATTTGGTCAGTTCGATTGTGAGTTTCCAAAGAAGGGAGGGTAAAACTCCCGTCTCGAATGACAGAGGCTGTTAAAGAAACGTTAAGTCAAAGGAGTGAGAATGGGAAGAGCCAGGAATTTGGCTAGGGGGGCAGCTGACGAGGAAAATCAATAATACCTAGTGAACAATCAATAATGCCTACTGTTGCATACTCCCTAGAATTTTCTAGGGGGGTTTTAAAAATCCCAATTTTGTCCCATGTACCTACAAAAAAAAAACTAGAAAAAAGCCTCGGTGTTCAACGTGTTAAACTGGTGAGTCCTTATCGGGTAGCACAAATAAGGGCAATTATTGACGAAGATAAAGGATGGATAAAAAAAACAGTAAAAAGTATCAACAAATTTTTAAATTCAACATTAAACACTGTAGTCAGCGTCGATGACACGTTGAATACACCAGTTCTGATTCTGTCACTGAAATTAAGCAACGTCCAGTATGGCTAGGACTTAAATGGAGGACCATTCATGTTTGAATCCTCGTGATGCTGGCTATTCCCAACCCCACTCAAGCTGGATGAGGATAATTCTAGTAGCTGGTTTGTGATTTTCGAGCAAATGGAGGGTAAAACGAAACTCGTAATTATTTCGACCGTGATGCAGTTGAAAGGGACGTTAAACCCGAGAGCAGAAGAAAAAACAAGAAACTATTTCACTTATTTTTTTATCTTTCTTGCTATATTTCAAGATTCCCAGTCCAACTATTCGACAATGAATTTAGGGTATAATTAATTGTAGATATACCCATTTAAGTATAATAGGGTCATAATAGACTCTCGGCTAGAGACAGGGAATCCTTTTACGCTATCAGTTTCATATAGCATCAGTTGCATCTTTTTAATAGGCGAAAGAGATAAGCGTTATACTCATGACATCACTTCTTTTTAGGAATCATCTGCGTTCTCCCTTTTTTTCCACACGAAGTGTACTTTTTGCTGATTTATTTTACACCACCTTTGTTTTGTCAGAGAACCAAACCCTCGACCTCGCCACAGGACCAGAATCCTTTTCACGGACCGGCTGGACGGCGGGACGGTCTGAACAGATTTCCTCCCATGACGAAAGCTACTTGTTGAAAAGTCGAAAGTGAAAGTTGGAAATTGCGAGAGCGACCTTTCGCCGAGCAGCGGGTAGAAAGCGAAAGTTATGTTTTAAGTGCAGCGTGGGGGGCGTTTGTGGGGCGTTGGGGGAGGGATTGGGGGGTGCTCCTTCGTCCCTTCCCAGGCAGGGTCATTGTTAGGAGGTCAAAGTCCTCCCGTCCATGTGCTCTGAGAGCTACTCTCTCTCTCTCTCTCTCTCTCTGGGTGGTGCACTTACAGTATCTACTTGCATGCTTGTGTGTTTCTAGCTGCACTTGCAATATTTACTTGCATGCTTGTGTGTTTCTAGCTGCACTTGTAATATCTACTTGCATGCTTGTGTGTTTCTAGCTGTACTTGTATGTATTTCTAGCTGAACTTGCAATATCTTCTTGCATGCTTGTGTGTTTCTAGCTGCACTTGCAATATCTACTTGCATGCTTGTGTGTTTCTAGCTGCACTTGCAATATCTACTTGCATGCTTGTGTGTTTCTAGCTGCACTTGCAATATCCACTTGCATGTTTGTGTGTTTCTAGCTGCACTTGCAATATCTACTTGCATGCTTGTGTGTTTCTAGCTGCACTTGCGATATCTACTTGCATGCTTGTGTGTTTCTATCTGAACTTGCAATATCTACTTGCATGCTTGTGTGTTTCTAGCTGCACTTGTAATATCTACTTGCATTATTGTGTGTTTCTAGCTGCACTTGCAATATCTACTTGCATGCTTGTGTGTTTCTAGCTGCACTTGCAATATCTACTTGCATTATTGTGTGTTTCTAGCGGGAAGTCGAGATTCTAGCAGAATCTCTAATTCAGGGGTTAAGTTGCAGAGGATGCCTAAGGCATTGACTTTGCCACGTATTTGAAAACAAATTTGTAAATATTATTATAATAAAAAAATTCTCGATAAATTTCCAATATTAGAAATCGGAACGAGTTTTTTTGTAGGAATACTTGTATATTTCTGTTTTTTTTTATGTCATTTCATTTCTTGCTGATTGTTTTTCATGGTAAATGTAGTTGTACAGTAAAAATTTCTACGATCACTGAAAAAATTATTAGCTCAATTTGTAAAAAAGTGACTGATTATACAATACTTTCTATACCTTATAGGCAATAGAAAGTAATAATTACACAATGTTGACGGACAATAATAAAATTAAAAGAAAACATAATTTATTCAAGAATCTAAAGATCACTTACTTTCCTACTTGGTTCTCAATTTCAATATCTTTAGTGGATGCGCTAATTGTGCTTATTTGTATAAAACATTACTACCGGACACGGTGGACACCGGATTTACAGAAATCCCTAAAAAAATTGTTTCCCAAAGTAAAAGTCGTATTTATATCATTTTTTTATAAATCTCCAATCATAATATTACAATTGTACTTATACTGTAATATTAGGTATGTTTTGTTGGATTACCAGTCAGACGCCTTGGCCCTTGACCACTGAACTACCGGGACAGACTATGTACCACTTGTACCAGTATACCTACACGAAAGTAAAATAATCAGGTAAGTAGATTTATGCTTAAATATAGCGTCACACACGAGAAACACAGTTTCCATGTATTCCTGTCGTACCAATAATATATGTTATGCTTCAAGTCCATGTGCTATTCAAATCCAGATTAACAAAAAGGGTTAAAACTGTCAAACGCACTCTCTCCTCTCCAAGCATGGAAAATGAAAGAAAAATGTCACCGGATAGAAAATACCCTAGGCTAAGGGGAGAGGATAGATATTTAAAAAATGAAATCTTTTGTTAAATATTTTTTTTTTTTTTCGACAGAACCCTTCCGATTCCTCATTACGTCCAGGCCATGTCTCCCCTCGGACAGTAATGCATGCACTAGCCACTCCATCCATGCAGACCAGACTTGACGACACTTGACGCGATGCAGAAACACACGCACAAATTATTGCATGAGAAAAGATTTTTCAAAGGGGCTTTTTAGTAGTTTTTTAAGAGGCAAGAGAATGGATTTTTTAATTGCATTATTGAAATATTTTATGTTATTTTTTACTTTTTAACTTGTGATGTATGTAGCATTGTAGAATGAACATTATTGTTCAATACAATAAATAATAATAATATCGCCTCATTTATAATGCCCGATTAGAACTAATGTAGGTATTTATTAAGTCCCATTTTTCTAAGAGTAAGCCTAAAACGTATTAGATATTATGTGGTCAAAATCCTAATTAAAAAAATAACTTTACCCAAAATTTTCATCCTAAGTTTCCATTCTTGAAAGTGCCATTTTTTTCTACTGTCTTATTTTTTATTTTATACCAAAATAGCCGTTTCTCTTTAATATTTCTCGATAAATACCGAAAAATGACAAAAAATTGATTATTGAACAACAAATATTTGTATCTCTGACTTACCGTTTTCACAGAATGTAACGCCTAGCTCCTGACAGTTTCGTTGAAAATAAAAGTTGTCAATGCCTTCGTGTTGTATCAGTTAAAGTTCATTTGTTAGGACTGCCTTCAGTAGATTGTATTATTTTGGTTTGATTAAAAATAGGCAGTTAGAATATTACTTATTGTTAAAATTATTGCTTAACTTGAAATGATTCTAGGTACATTTCGAATCAGAACTCAGAAGATAATCTGAAAAACATATGAGAGAAAAAATGTTTTTAAAAGGTCTGACCATTATTCAATTGCAATCCTATTGCAAAAGTAGGGTAGGTTATATTGTTAATTATTGACCATCAAGTCAAAAAAACTATACATCTAATGAACAATATGAATCCATTACTAAGGTGCACAAAAAACACAGATAACTTAAAATTCAATCACTTGTAGCACATAAATTTAAAAACTAACGGATTGTCTCATCCTATGTGATGTTAGTAAAAAATAGAGTTATCTTCTCAAATAAGTTGCTTTAGTTTGGCTTTATTCACACCGGTTTTCTGTGAAACTTTACTGAAGTATCCGATTCCAAGTAGAAAATTTATGTTAAAGTGACGTGAAGCAAAAAAAAAAGAAGTAGAAACTTTTGAATGAATGAACCGAACTCAACTGAGTCGTAATTTAGATAAGTAACTACAAAGTTGACAATCTGATGAGAAAAAATGAGACGATTCACTAATAAAATCTTTCATGTATCAATAAAAAGTTAACAGTTCATTTAAAAATACCTATAAACCATTAAAAAATATCAAGCAGAAGAAGGAAAAGGAGAATAATTCAAAACAATAAAAATATTATTTAATTGTTTCGATATTGTTTCTCAATAATAAACCTTATTCTATTTGAGAAACAAGAGATCTGATTTATTTTAATTACCTAAAAGTAATGATATTTCGTCGCTCACTCTTCGTGTTCATCCAGTTCCTTTACTCTGAGCTTGACGAAATGATGGATATGACACTAGTTTTGTACGCGGCTTAGTCGGGTACCTATGCTTATTGGTAGTATGCACCTAACCGTGCTTAGGATGTAACTAATCTATGCTTTTGATGCTACTAAATGCTTACAGAATGCAACTGACCTATGCTGTGAATGCTCCAAAAATGTTAGACATGACAGGATTTCTAACTCCAATTTCGTAGTTCAGACAGAGCCCAATCGATAATATTGAGCTCGACATAAGATTTTTACCATCCATTTTAGAAGTATACGTTCACGCCGAAAACATCAACAATAATAATTATTCTTGTTGCTCTGATAGTACTGGTTCATCAGTACAACATTAATAAAATTTATTATTCTTGATGATTTTTGTACCTAGGTACCTACATACATAAATATACTTCTAAAATGGATGGTCAAAATAAAAAAGGTCGAACCCCATAACTGATTGAACTCTAACGGTTAGTAGGTAATTTATTATGAAAACATGTGGAGTGTATACTGTATAATCATAGAAGTTGACATGCACCACTATAATCTAATAAATGATATAGACTATGAAAACATTGGGAGTATAAATATCGGGACATCTGGGATTGAAGAGGTTAGATTCCACAAACAACGAACATTAAAAATGAGTCGATGTACAAGAAGAACAATAACTCTAAATTTCTCAGATCAGATGAATCTCATCGATTTTTATGTGAAATTCTCTCACTACAACTAAAAATGGCACACGAATGGGGAAGTGGTATAACCAGCCGTCTTGTGAAACCAATTATGACGATTTAGAAAATGGTAGTAAAATATTTAGACAATAAAATCAGTGCATTCACCTGAAACTCAGAAATATTAATTGACAAAGTGGCGACTAATTTCTTCCACGGATGTGATTAATTATTTTTACAATAATAAAATTACTAGTAAAGAAATTTTCTTTTTAATTGGTTCAAATGGTTCAATCAATGGGCGAAGACTGAAAAGTAGCTACTAAAAAAGTTCTAGAGGTACTAAAACAATATCGTGAGAAGAATCGAGTCTGATGATGGTTCTTCCGGATTTATGTTTTAGGTATGTGACTCACATGTGTCTTTTTGGGAGTAATTGCCTCACATAAGTTGCTTCTGATCTGTCTTAGACGCTTCCGCTCTACGGCAGATTCGAAGCGTTGACATCTATTCAGGGCCAAAAATAGGATTTTGAACAATTTACAATGAGGATAACGGAAGTCCTTTATTCTAGTTATATTATGGTGCGCTGTGATTGGTGAAAAGTCCTACTTAAGAAGCGGTATTTCCTCATCTTTGAGCCTTTTGGAGACTTCATGTATGTATATTATTACAATCAGAAGTTATGTATATTATTACAGAGGGTTGTGGTACTTGTAGAATGAGACAATCAATAAAATGAACCTATCTGGACGTATAATAATCAAGAAGCAGACAAAATGAATAAACACTGTGAATCGGTTATAAGTATGTAATTGTAATTACATACATTATACAGGTTCCTTATGGTACAAAGAAACAAGTACGTATAACTAAGAGTGGAATCAAAATTTCCAGAAAATTGTATGTCTATACAAATAATACCTACATACATATATATCTAAAAATAAATTATCGAGCGCAAAAACTTTTTGAAATATCATCATAAAAAATGCACACAGAAATTTTGAATAACGGCGGTACCGATCTTATCAGTAATGAAAGCGCTAGTTTATAAACCTATCAAAAATAAAATTGAAGCATATTAACATAATGTACAGCAAATAGAATAAATTTTCATGCATACAAGAGTGAATTTAAATACTTCCAATATCTAATATTAGATATTGTCGGCAGGAAAAGTAAAGATGAAAAATACCTACCTAATATTAAAAAAAAAAGAAAAAGGAAAGAGACAAATTAAAAAGTACTTTGCTTGAAAGTATAGAAGATAACAATAAGATTCAATAACCAAAGATGGAAATGAAAATAAATAAAAATATGTGGTATCTACTGATACTATGATACTAACAAAAACTACTGAGATTAAAAAGTATAGAAAAGAAAACAATAAAGATTCAACCATATGTGAAAATAACAAATAAAATAGTGTGTGCTAATATTATAATAAAGAATATCAAGATAAAGAAAATAAATACCATGCTGAAGGAAACACAGAACAACAAGAAGCAAGCAGCAACACGTGGCATTGAAGAAGAAGGTCAAAGAAAAGACTCGGTTTCTTTTTTATGCTTTCTTTATACAAAAAAAAATCCTGGCGGTCGAAACATACGACAAAAAAATAGAAGAAAAAATTCGAAGACATGCAAATAAAAAAGAAATAGATTTGTAAAAGAAGAAGAAAAAAAAATAGTTACGAACCTTTTGTCACAGAAATCACAAGAGAGAATTTTGGAAATGAACAACTGACATCTAGAATTACTAATGTTAAACTACTAGGCACAAATAGGGGTAAAAATATCAAGTAAAATTGCATATTCGTAAGTTTAATGAGGAGTTATCTCTCTCTTTCTTCCCCCTCGCCTGATCTACGCATCTCTCTCACTTTCTACCCAAACCCCTAGGATAAATTCGCAGTGAAAGAAGGTTAGGAAAGTGAGTGGGGCAGGCAGGGCTGGGGGAGGAAGCTGGGAAGGAATTGAGAGAGATGATGATGTAAAAGAGTAAGTAGGAAAAAAGAAGAAAAAATCATTAAAATTTGCCCTCTACGCGAACGCGATAAATTTTTCGCGCATGTGTGCTTAATAAAAAATGAACTTTTTAATTAACCCTGTCTCGCAAGAGCACAAGATCACTTTCTCTTTACGCATTAGACTATTTACGCTTTACGCATTAGAGCTTGGTAACACAAACAGTTTTTTTGAACGTACTAATGTGGAACTATTATAATTATGTTAAGTTTAAAAGTAAAATTATAACTTTTAAATAAAATAATTATAAATGGACACATAAACAACAATCAGTATTATCGAAAAGCAAATGTATAAAAATTACTAATGGTAGGGTAAATTAAATTATTAAAAAAATAGTTACCAAACAAAATTTAAAAACTCCTGAAAAATGAAAAAAAAAATTGAAATCGGAGGATTTTTTTTATTACAAAAATGAATACAATACCTACTTCCGTTTTCTAATACATATTAGAAATTCATCTGAAGTAAAATCTGATTAGATTGATCTTCGGATAATGTCTCTTTGTAATTTAAATTTCATACAAAAGTGAGGAGACTTCAATATTTTTACATCTCTCTCTGAAATCTTGACAACTTTTTGTATCCCATAGAAAAGAAAAGTAATATGCCTACCATAGAAATGGGCTGAAAAAACTTAGTGTCTACTTTTTCTTCAAACTCTTCTTCCACCAAGGGTTAAGAAAATGTTTAATTCGTTTTATCCCACTACTGTAAATAGAGGAGCATTGTTATTCAACTTTTTATCCTCCTTACTTGGTTTTTTTATCATTTCCATGTATTTCCCCTACAACTTTCCATTTCTCCGATTCTCCCCTCTCTTTTTAATTCTTTTCTACATAGATTTTCTCCTCCTGGTTTACACTTTCATATATTTCTCTCATGTATTATAAATTCTAAGATAGGTGGGTTTATTAGTTTTTCCCTCTCCTTTCTATCTTGCTTCGCATTATTCTTTTCCTTTTTTTTACTTCCGAGTACAGATATCGGAAGTTTTCCTTTCTCTTTCGTAAAATAAAATATTTTTTGCTCCAATTTCTTTTAGTCTATGTTATTTATGTAATTATTTTTTTGCTCACATTTCATTATGTTAATACCATACATTTTTTTACTTTTATGATTTTCTTTTTAAAGTAATTTTCTTTAGTTCATAAAGGCAGATGAAGGATCGAAGCGACTTTACCATGTTAGGTTATGTTTTAACATGAGTACTGGATGATTGCGATTTGGTGTGTATGTCTGATCAACAATAAGTAATACAGAACTTATCGATCATTAATCGGGTCTGAATAAGCGGTTTGGTGAGTAGTTTTTTGATTTTGAAACCCTTGTGGGGTATCGAATGAAAAGTCTTGTTGTCCAGAAGCTGGATATGACATTTTCAATTCAGTCTGAGTGAGGTCAACACTTCTCAGAACCACTTGTAAGCGCCAAATTATGAAACAGGATTAAACTTAAGATAAGCCAGACACGCCCTCAAGTCGGAGTTCCAACCATCCACAGCGCACTACAGCCCGAGTTAAAAGACAGTCTGGCTTATCTTAACTTTAATCCTGCTTTATAATTCGGCCCTTACTCTGTTGAAGTTTACAATTCCTCTTATCAATCCCAATAAAAATGTTCAAATACTATCTGGTTTCTGCTTTCTATTTAAATATTTCCCAGTGGAAATCTGCGTATTGAGCTGTCATGTTTCTTTCAAGATCCAAAGGTATAATTATAAGTTTATAAAAGTACAAGAAGTAAGAAATACTTTAGAGTTTGAAATGAGAGAAGAAAAGTTGTTAAAAATTGTTTCTTATAAAAATCTAATGCTTACAACTTAATATGAAAATAATATTAAAAGTTTTTTGATAATTTTTAACGATTTTCTTTCTCCTCATTCCCTGTTTAATCTCTTTTATGTATAAATCTATATAGATTATATACATAGATTAGAAGAGTATAACTTTCGGAAACTTAAATAAAGTTGTTCGAAAATGAAAATAAAAAAAGGCAAGCAAAATATCCTAAAAAGTTGTAATTAGAAAATTTGAAGTTAAAGTAAAGAAAATTAAACAAAATAGATGTAACATTAAACAACAACTTTTGATGAAATATAACGATGGGCTTTTTTGAGGGTAGGTGTAGGAATATTATTTTGAGAAATATCAAAAATTGGAAAGTGTATACCAGGCTTGTAGATAAGTGTGTTTACTGTGTTGTGCTCACACGTCACAACGTGGACCTCATTCAACCTCAGGGAAAACAGGTGTTAGAACATCGCATAAAATAAATGGGTAATAATTATTGTATTTGGTACTTATATTTTTTTTCTTTTTTTCTAAATTATCAAGCCAATCAGTCAAAACAAAAAACACACTGCCAATTATAGACACAATACTTCCGATTCACAACGTAGACCTCATTCAACCTCAGGAAAAACAAGTGTTTCTATAACATCGCATAAAATAAATAGGTAATAATTATTGTATTTGGTACTTATATTTTTTCTTTTTTTCTAAATTATTAAGCCAATCACTCAAAACAAAAAACACACTGCCAATTTTATTATAGACACAATACTTCCGATTCACAACGTAGACCTCATTCAACCTCAGGAAAAACAAGTGTTTCTAACATCGCATAAAATAACAAAGTAATAATTATTGTATTTGGTACTTATATTTTTTTCTTTCTTTTTTTTCTAAATTATTAAGCCAATCAGTCAAAACAAAAAAACAATGCGAATTATGGACACAATACTGCCGATTTCTAATATTAGAAATTTTTGGAAGTAAAAGTGAGAAATGAAAGTAATAGGACCCCACGCATGTTGAATTGGCGTCCATGGAATAATTACACCACCATAAGCTACGTATCTTATCTTAAAAAAATGGAATTCTTATAATTATCTGTTATAAAAGAAGTAGGTATTTATACATATATTATGTACATAAGAAGTAGGTACTTATACTTATGTACATGTGATATTTCTTGTTCCCACGTACTATTTTTTAATCCTTTTTTAACGAGTTGGAAAGCAGTGTTGATACTTCTGAGAAAACATGACATGAAAAAATACTGGAAAGAAGGGAAAAGAAGAATATTATCTTTTAAAAAGGAAAAGAGTAACAAGAAGTGGGGGAAAAATGACAGGTAAAGCGAAAATTAGCTGATGGATTTTCAACCAATTTTTGGCAAAATAATAATTATATGTATTTATAGTAGGTATAAAGTGACGGTGCGATCTAATTGTAAATAATCTTACTCTGTCACCATCACCATGATCAGACTCATGTCTCATTTACTCAAACCAACATACATACCTAGGTACCTTCTTCAGATCCAGAAATTCAAAACCTACACCCTAACACTTATCCTAACCCAACATACTAACAATACCACCTATATTCAAATAACCCTGCCAGGTTATATACAAATATCCAAATATCCTAGTTTATATTGAGTAACCCTACCCCCTAGGTGATATCCACCTATATTCAAATAACCCTTACACTAAACCAAACCTTACAATTAACCCTATAATATCTTTGCAATGAACTTATCACCCTAACAAGTAACCCTACTCCCTAACTTACCCTACACCTGAACCATTGAGTAACCCTACTCCCTAACTTTCCCTACATCTGAACCATTAAGTAACCCTACTCCCTAATTTACCCTACAACTAAATCATTAAGTAACCCTACTCCCTAACTTATCCTACACCTGAACCATTAAGTAACCCTACTCCCTAACTTACCCTACACCTGAACCATTAAGTAACCCTATTAACCCTAACTTACCCTACACCTAAACCATTGAGTAACCTTTACCCTAACTTACCATAAACCTTAATCATTAACTATCCCTTACCCCTAACTTACCCTACACCCAAGTATAAGTATAAGTAGTTCTTTATTTAGACTGTCAGCGCAAGAGAGGTAGTCCCATTATGCCAAGTAACCCTAATCCACTAACTTATCCTGCACTTGAAGAAGTAACCCTACCCTACCATACACCTAAGCAAGTATGTAATTCTGACCCCTAAATTACACTACCCTCCCACCCTCACTTACCTTACCCCTGAATGAGTAACCCTACCCCTAACTTACCCTACAACTCAACTATTAAATGGACGCTGAAAAAACGTGTCATACCTGTTGTAAGTTATGCACGTGAAATAATTTGTCAGGGCCGGGGGATAGGGTAGGCTGGGGGAAAGCGCACAGGGTGGGGGGCCACTTTGTTGATATATGGATTCTAACTGTTGCATCAAGGAGAGAAGGTTTCTTGACTTGTGACTCAGACACTGGGTGTCCAGAAACATAGTGCAGTCGTTGTTGTTCTTAGGGGATTGTTTTTGTTGTTATTCAATAATAACACTCTTTAGTGGAGGGTAACCACCAGGCGAGGTTAATGCTTAACACATTTTCTACCACATAACCTTCACAGTATTATTATTAGGTGGTAATAACCCAAATTAAATAGGAAAAAATCATGCACTGTGTGGGATTCGATCCCTACACTACCTGGATTACTAGAAGCGTTAACCACTTGACTACCAGTGAAGAGTTATTTGGTGGTTGTTGTTTTGAGATCCATAAAATGAGTAGCCACTGTTAAGATTACTCTCAACACAAACTACTCACATATCTACAATCTACCCTAATGGTTGGTCACTGGTTTTGGTGCAAAATTGAAACATAAATTGGGGGCACTGTGCTCGAGTAGATTTCTAAGCTTTCGAATTTCAGCTGAGTGGAAAAAATCCTCCCAATTTGGATATCCGAGCTCCACGTCCTAAAACTCGTGAGGAAAAATGAAGTTACTTTTAAATTCTAAAGAGAGACCCTGCATAGATCAAGACCTTTTTCATGCAAATGACACGGTCATGTCTAGGCAGCTCTTTTCTAGATGGACAAAATATGAACAAGAACCGGACATGGAAAGTAAAGGGGTAACGACAAAAGGGGGTATTACCAGAGGAAAAATGAATACGCTAGTGCTTGTTCTGTCACTGAAATTAAGCAACGCCCAGCGAGGTTGGGACTCGGATGGGTGACAATTGAAATTCAAATACTCATGATGGTGGCTATGAACGGCCCCACTAAGGCTAGTTCAGGTCAAATTGAAAAGCTAAGTTTGTAAGGTTCCAGAGAATGGAGTTTAAAACACCCGTCGTGATATGACAATGCAATTTAAAGTGACGATAAACACCCTCTCGCCCAAAAACCATTATTTGTTTCAAAATGCTTCGAAGCTTTGTGGACGTCTCACCCCTACTCAGGATGGGTGAGGTTAGTTTTAAAAAAGTTATCATATTTTAGTGTTAATCACTTACGTGATATCACAACAACTACTCAAACTATAGCGTTACTAAATCAACGCTGGAACCGGCACTTGAACCATCAACCTCCAGGTTTCAAGTCCGCCGCGTTATCGATTAAGCTACCTTATCGATTTGTTTCAAAATGTTTCGAAGGTTTGTGAGCGTCCAGTGTTTTCCCTTCTTTTCTCACCTCCCAAGTAACCTTTACGGACCTTTGTATTATAATTGCGTGGCATGATGTCTCTATTGTTGCTTCCTGGAACTAAATTGTTTTCCACTTTCGCTAAAGTTTCCTGCGCTCCTTAGCTTCTTATACTTACATAGAAACTATAGATATATAGAAAGCACAAAATGTTCATCTGAACTTGAGAGTATACGTTTTCTCAGGGCCGAATGAACTACCGGCGTGGCCTGTGGCTGTAATAATAATAATTCCGTGTCCGTGAGATAGGTATTGATACCTAAATCACGGTGGTGAGAGGATTATATGGACGCCCAAGTCCAATGTCTAGGCTCCTTTCAAGTCCTTTCAAGTTCAAGTTAAAAAAAAATGCATAAATTATTTAAAAGCTCCTCTAGCTAATATTTTCAATACATCTCTGCAAAACGGGATTTTCCCTTCAGATCTGAAAGTCTCAACTGTCACTCCTGTCCCTAAGAAATCTGGTGACCTTGATGTCTCCAACCACAGACCTATATCTAACCTGAATATTATATCTAAGATCTTTGAAGGTGTTATTTATAATAAAATATCCCCATTTATTTTCAATAAGATTTCTCCGCAACAACATGGCTTTGTCATAAAAAAATCTACCACTGAAAATCTTATTGAATTTAGCGATTTTGTAGCAAGATCTATGTCCGAAAAATCTGAAGTCCACGTGTGTTATACCGATATTGAAAAATGTTTTGACCGTTTGTCCCACCATGCCATTTTGACCTCTTTAATTAAATGTGGCTTCTCAAAACCAAATGTTGAATTTTTCTGCAACTACTTGAGGGACAGGAAAATATTCGTAAAATACCTTGATCACATGTCCAGTCCCATAAGTCCGCCCTCGGGTGTAATACAAGGTTCAAAGTTAAGTAGTCTTCTGTTTATCCTGACTTACAACGACATACATAGACATGTGAAATACTCAAAAACACTATTATACGCTGACGACCTAAAAATCTTCAAAGTTGTCAAAAATGATCATGACTGCCAACTCCTTCAATATGATCTAAATTCTGTCTCTCAGTGGTTAAATTCGGTAGGTCTCAATTTCCATCCTAATAAATGTAACATTATGTCATATACTACCTGCAGAACTCCGAATACCCAATTTACGTACTCAATTAATGGTACTACATTAAAATATGTCTCCCAATATAAAGACCTGGGTATAATATTCCAAAACGACCTTTCATTTGACAAACACCGCGAAGAAATTAGACAAAAAGCTTATAGAAGACTGGGAATGGTAATCAGGCACTCTAAACCCATCCAAGATCCTAAAATAATAGAAATACTATATCTCTCACTCGTTCGCCCTATCCTTGAATACGGATCCCTTATCTGGCTCCCCCTTACACAATGCGGCAAAAAGTCCATCGAGCGGATTCAGGCATGCTTTTTAAGACACTTATTTAAGAGGGAAAATGGGTTCTTTTCCATTATACCCCCACTACATAGAATACGAGCTGCTTGTTGATAATCTGCCGATACAAACGTTAACACAGAGAAGACACTCTGAACAAATAAAACTACTTAAAAAAATCTACAGTGGATCTTCAAGTAGCTCGTACCTTATAGAAAAAACAGAAATCAGAGTACCTAACCACAGGCTTAGATCTTCTGATAAGCCGTTGTTCCACATCCCCAACACACCAACTTTCAACCTTTTATTAAAGTCCCCATTAATTAATGCCATGTACACATACAACAATATGAATGAGAAACCTGATCTTTCTTAGTCTCATTCAAGAATAACGCAAATATCCTGTCAAGTATTGCTTTCTTCAGAAAACCTTTTTCTGTTGAAAGTGTAGACAGTTGCTATAAAAAAAAAAAAAAAAAAAAAAAAAAAAAAAGTCCATTGATTCTATTTGGCTAATTAAAAGCGTGATGCCCGAGAAAGGCACGAAGTCCGTGGTATTTTC